>CAMTDV010001633.1:28159338-28759338 GCA_947069175.1 Scalesia atractyloides
ATCATGAACGACACCTTCGACTCATCCTTACATTCTTAAGGAATGAAAAGCTCTACACCAAATTCTCCAAATGTGAATTCTGGTTAAAAGAGGTACAATTCCTTGGACATGTCATCAATGGCAAGGGAATACATGTCGACCCCACAAAGATCAAAGCAGTACAGGAATGGCAAGCACCACGTACCCCTACCGAAGTAAGATCATTTCTTGGTTTGGCTGGTTACTATCGCCGTTTCATTGCAAATTTCTCCCGTATTGCTGTACCACTCACGGCTTTGACTCATAAAGGGAAACCCTTCATATGGGGACCTAAACAAGAAGAAGCCTTCCAAACTCTAAAGCAAAAACTCTGTGACGCACCTATCCTCACACTTCCTGAAGGTTGTGATGACTTCGTGGTTTATTGCGACGCGTCAGGGCAAGGACTAGGCTGTGTACTGATGCAAAGAGGAAAAGTGATAGCCTATGCTTCTAGGCAACTCAAAGTTCATGAGAAGAACTACACCACCCATGACCTGGAACTTGGAGCCGTTGTGTTCGCTCTCAAGATATGAAGACATTACCTCTACGGTACCAAGTGTGAAATATACACTGACCACAAGAGCCTCCAACATATCTTTAACCAAAAGGAGTTGAATATAAGGCAACGAAGATGGGTCGAACTTCTTAATGACTACGACTGTGAAATTCGGTATCATCCAGGCAAGGCAAACGTGGTGGCCGATGTGCTCAGTCGAAAGGGTTATGCGAACTCCATTCGTCTTCTATGTTCGCAAATCATAACCGACATCAAAGATCAAATCCGAGAAGCTCAACATGTTTCTGTAACAGAAAACGACATACGCAATGAGCTGTCTTGTGGAGCAGAACTTAAAATCGAAACCAAATCCGATGGTATTCTGTACTATCTAGATCGCATATGGATTCCCGATCACAATAACCTTCGTGATTTCCTTATGAATGAGGCGCACAAAACACGATACTCTATACACCCAGGAGCCGACAAGATGTATCAAGACCTTCGATACACCTACTGGTGGCCTGGAATGAAAAAGGATATTGCTGTTTTTGTATCCAAGTGCCTTACCTGTTCCAAAGTAAAAGCTGAACATCAGAGACCTTCAGGACTTCTAACCCAACCTGAAATACCTGTATGGAAGTGGGAAAACATAACCATGGACCTCATTACCGGGTTACCTCGCACCTCCAGTGGGTATGACACAATATGGGTAATCGTTGATCGTCTTACAAAATCAGCTCACTTTATTCCGATCCACGAGGACTTCAAGAACGAGAAGTTAGCTCGTATCTACATCAGCGAGATTGTAAGCCGTCATGGTGTACCTTTAAGCATCATTTCAGACCGTGATGGTCGTTTCACTTCACGAACATGGCAAGCCGTACAAGCCGCCTTGGGTACACGATTAGACCTCAGTACCGCTTTTCATCCTCAAACTAATGGACAATCTGAACGCACCATCCAAACTCTTGAAGACATGCTTCGAGCATGTGTCATAGACTTCAAGGGGAATTGGGACGCTCATCTACCATTAGTTGAACTTTCATACAACAACAGCTATCATTACAGTATCGGCATGGCACCTTTCGAAGCTTTATATGGTCGTAAGTGCCGATCACCGATATGTTGGCACGAAATTGGAGAAGCACAAATCACCGGTCCAGAATTAATTCAAGAAACAACAGACAAGATCCATCAAATTCGAAACAATCTTCTAGCGGCACAAAGTCGTCAAAAGAGTTATGAAGACAAACGATGAAAGCCCTTGGAGTTTAACATTGGTGACCAAGTACTTTTAAAAGTATCACCGTGGAAGAGAGTGGTTCGTTTTGGCCAGAAGGGCAAGCTAGCACCACGCTATGTAGGACCTTTCAAGATACTCGAAAGAGTAGGACTTGTAGCATACAAGCTTGACCTACCAGAAGAGCTCAACAGAATTCATCCCACATTCCACGTATCAAACTTGAAGAAGTGCCTCGCCGATGAAAACCTCCATATTCCTCTAGAAGACATTCAAGTCGATGAATCTATGCATTTCATTGAAAGACCAATAGAAATTATGGACTTCGGAGAGAAACGTTTAAGACGAAGTCGTATTCCAATTGTCAGGGTACGCTGGGAGTCGAAACGAGGACCTGAGTTTACTTAGGAACGTGAAGACTCAATGCGCGAGAAATACCCACATCTTTTTCCTGTTACCAATACTACTTAAATTTCGGGACGAAATTTCTAAAAGTAGGGGATACTGTAACATCCGTCGAAAAACGGGTTTCCAAAACCCGCTTCGTTTATTAATCGAATATCAAGTTATAAAAATTTCGTTGCGTATTTATGATTAATTTCAATTTTAAACAATACATAATTAATAAACATTTTAGAATTTAGAAACTATCATTATTAAAAAGTAAAAATAAAGTAAATAAAAAAGAAAAGAGGCTGCCGGGTTTCGAACCCGGGTCAGCCGGAAGAAACAAACAACACCCAACCACTCCGCCACTTGATTCATTTGTGTTATCTATTAAAACAAATAACATTTATAATAAAACTCGAAATCGAATTCAGTCATCAGCGCGCCCAATCCGCAGTCGCCGGAATTACCGACGATTTCGCCAATTATCGACGGTTTCCTTTGACTGAACGCGTGTATTAACCTCGACATCGGTTATAACCGATGTCTAATCCCGCGATCTCAGTCATAACCGCCGGAGAAAACCTTGACCATGAATCAAGACCAAATTCGGACTCAATTCATCCTGATTCTTCCCTATAAATACACACCCAAGTCTCTGGTAATCTTTTCGCTCAAAATCGCACAATTTCTCGAAGCAATTACACTCGCCGGAGATATTCTGTATTGCCGGACTTTCGCCGGAAAACCGATACATACATCAAATCGGTAAATTTCTCGATTCATTCATTTTCAATCCATTGTTAGACTTATACTAACTTCAATCCTTCAACCAGAATTGGTCCCAGACGACGTTGCCGGATAATCTGCACTCGCCGGAAAATCTCTAAAAATTTCCGAATTCACGCTGTGAGTCGGTACAAACATCTAAGCCCTCTGATAATCCTTGTTTAGTAACTCAATTTCACAACTCATCGATCAAAACTGTTAATTGATTCAATCAGACGGAATTCACAAATCAGAGCCGACGACCATTGCCGGAATTCTGAGAAAAACAGTCTGTTCGGTACATTCGATTCCTTAACTCTTTTTATCCATTAAATTTCAACCACTTATATGTCCGACGAATGATTTAAACCAGAACAGTCGGATATCGTTTGTCTGTGTTCATGAATGAAGAAGACGAAGTCAAACATTGTGTATAAGTATAATTAAAACAACTTATTAAACCGGGTAAGACACACAGTCCAGCGGTGGACTGTGTGCAAACACATAGCGCACGTCACGAGTTCGAACCTTACAAACGCACCGACTTTCCGAATTAAAACCAATTTTTTTAAAACTGAATCAGAACAGGTCCCAGTATGTTTATAAGATTAATATAAACCGTAAGTTAAACAGACAAGACACACAGCCCAACTGGTTGGGCTGTGCGCTTACAAACCAAAGTACCCGAGTTCGACCCGGCTTCCCTGCAACCGGTTCAAACATTTAAAATCCTTTTAGTATAAACCAAATAAATTAACACTTAATTAGTATATATATATAATTAAAACATAGAATATTTCGGGTTAGACACGTAGCTCAGTTGGTAGAGCTGCGTGCACGCGTACGAGAGGTCCCGGGTTCGAACCTCACTCAGTGCACACTCAGACCACAGTCCGACCGGTCAACGGTCCGGTCAACCAAAAAGTCAAATTTTTTTTTATTATTTATTTATTTATTTAATTTAAAAATCAATTAAAAGTACTTAAAAATAATATTTTTTAAAGTTAGAAAATGACCTTAAACTCACAAAATAAATCTAAAAAAAAATCCTATTAAAATTGTTAATAAAATCCACTTATTTACCGAACCATTTCGTTATTATTTTAGGTTAGTTTATCCTTGTCGATCAAATCCCGAAACTCGTGCGCATTCAACATCATCAAAAGAACGCATCCAATATGAGTGAATCTCTACCAATTCCCCGTTTTAATCACATTTTGGGGTGTATCATGTGTCGCTTAATTATTTATTATATTTACACACTTGTGCATCCATCATATCCATGATCAAATGTGTATCCAATATGTATCAGTTGTTGTGTGGATTATATTTAGTTTAAAGTTATCATTTTCAGTACATACATTTCATCAGGCCCAACAGCTCCCCGTGGGAGACGGGTTGAGTACAGGTGCCTCATTTCGATCGGCTCCGTTTGATCGAGCCTTGATCTCACATACATCATCATAGGCTCGTCCGTTCCCCATTACCAATGAGCGGAACGTGACGTTGCCAACATATACATTATCATTCATGTCATATACTCATTCAAGGTGGTTTGTGTTTGTTTGTTTATATACGTTTGCTCACATATGATTATTGCACAATTTTCCATATTAAATACAACAAGAAATCAATAACAAATGTTTTTAACAAGGTTCACTCGCCAACTTTTGTTGACCCAAAATCCCCCATTTTTACACATGATACAGGTGATCCAGTTGAAGCAAGAAACATATAGGACGGCCTAGAAGATTAAATCAGTTTAGGCTTTGGAATGTTTTACTTAGTTTCTTTTCCTTGTAATTGTATGAACTTGTTTTGAATTTTAAAGTTGTAATTCGAATTTAATAAATATGAAACATTTTAGTAAACATCATGAGCTTTGGTGATAACCCAATTATGCCCCGACTCTTATTCCGCTGTGGGTCGGGGTGTGACATATGTATCTACTTAGATTCGAGCAAACCAACAAACCGCGATTGATCGAGGCATGCGAACAAACGTTCACATCCTAAAAGGGAAAATAAATGCGAAATAAAAATGCGAGCCTTAACAACCCCTGGCCTCCGGGTGGCGGGTCAACCTCTAGTATACTATCATGTGTAAGGGTGGCGTACTAGCAATCAAGTAACACATAAAGTTTAGCAGATTTCACGTAAAGTCATGTATAAGCGGGATGTCGAATAAGCATTTGAGTTGTGTGATGTGTTTTGATATAAGAACATATGTGACACCCAAAATTGCGTTTAAGCGTAAAAGGGTTCAAGTATACACACATTCGGTGCGTTTTAGGAGAAGAGACGGGATCTGAGAGGAGTTGCGGAGAGTGCCGGATCAGCCTGTAAGCGAACAGAAGTGCATCAGTCTTCCGAATTGCTGAAACGGTTAACGGTTTGAGAGAACAGTAGACAAGTTCGGGCGAACTTGTACTTGAAGGTACAAGTTCGGGCGAACTTGCATGCTTGAACTTGCTGAGAGTACAAGTTCGTGTGAACTTGTCTGGTTTCCTAGGAAACCAGGCAAGTTCGGGCGAACTTGTCCCACTTGCTGAGGTGGGATACAAGTTCGGGCGAACTTGTCAGATTTCCTTGGAAATCAGTACAAGTTCGGGCGAACATGTGTGGTTTTGGTGAAGATTTGATCAAGTTCGGGGGAACTTGATCACCAAACTGGTGACAAGTTCGAGCGAACTTGATGCCTTCCGAGTGAACTTGACTGTTTTGGCAACCAAATTGTGCGTTTTCGCGTCGTTCGCTGAGGAAATCGAGTGTCCAACCCTCCAACCTTAGGCTACTGAGCAAAACCAAGGCTGAAGAGGTCTTTTGGAGCGAGTTTTAGCCATTTTATAGAAACTCGGACTAATCTGGGCGAACATGAAGGTTCGAACGGTTTAGTCCAGTTTGTGCAAAGTGACGTTTTCGTCCTTGTGCTTCCGGATCTGAGATCTAGCTTGACAACGCCTCGTTCCACTTCAGAGTGAACGAAGCATACGTCGTTTAGTCCGAATATTGTGTAAAAATCAATGTTTTAAAGGTTTTACTCAGATCTAAGCATAGATCTGAGTGAAAAACAGAATTTTTGCATAAAAAGATAAAGATTTTCATAAACAGGAGAGATTTGATGAAACAAAGGTAAAGCCTTGTGCAAAATCGTTGTAAAACGTTGTTGTAGCTTTAAAACGAGTTGAATCTTACTTAGAACACAAAGGATTTCAGTTTTGGGAGCTCCGGGCGAACTTGCAGCAAGTTCAAATGAGAAGAGGAGTTGGGTATTTACAGGTGAGGTGAGAAAGTTGGGCTGAAACATCAAGTTCGGGCGAACTTGTTACAAGTTCGAGCGAACTTGTGTGTTTCTTGTGTTTTAGAGACAAATTCGGGCGGAATTGTTGGTTGTTTGAAGAATTATTGAAGGCTCAGACAAGTTCGGGCGAACTTGTGATGCACAAGTTCGACCGAACTTAACCTAGTGGCCAAGTTTTGTTTGATTATTTCGCGTTAAACGTTTCTTGGCAATTCGGTTCGTGTTAGATAGTTATATTAAGCGTTTTAGAGAAGCGTTAAGCGTCATATTACCATTGATTTGAGAGGGAGCGAGTTACGAGAGTGTGCGAGCGTTTTAGCGATATTAAACCATAACATAAATAAACATAACACATATAAAACATAATTCCACATAAATGGCTGCGTTTTGCGATGCGATGAGATAAGCGATGCGATGGCACAAATGTTTATTAAAAATAACACACTCGGCTCGTATGGTAGCATAACTACTTGTGATTGAGTTTAATTAGCGATTAATAGTCGATTATATGCGATATAGATGTGACAAAACATAATTCCATTAACATAACTTTTCATAATCCAAATCTCGGAATACAATTGGTTGAGATAAGCAAAATACACGGAAAGATGGATAGAATAAATAACAACGAAATTTGGAGTTGTTACAGTCTCCCCTACTTTAGGAAATTTCGTCCGGAAATTTCGTCCCGAAATTTAAGTAGTGGTCGTAACAAAGCGATGCGGATATTTAGCCTTCATGTCACTTTTCAATTCCCAAGTGAACTCGGCACGGCGTTTACCTTCCTATCGGACTTTCACGATAGGGACGCGAGAGCGCCGTAGCTTCTTGTTTCTCGGCCCATGCTTTCAACAGGCTTTTCCACAAAATGGAGAGTCTCGTTTATTTGCAAGTCCTCAAGGGGGACGTGGATATTTTCTTCAGCTAGACATTTCTTGAGGTTCGACACGTGGAAAGTCGGATGGACGTTGTTAAGTTCTGCCGGTAGTTCGAGTCGATAAGCCACTTTGCCGATCCTTTCCAGAATCTTAAAGGGACCTACGTATCGTGGCGCTAGCTTTCCTTTATTTCCGAAGCAAATCACTCCTTTCCAAGGTGCAACCTTTAAGAGAACGTGATCTCCCACTTCGAACTGCAGCGGCTTGCGGCGTTTATCGGCATAACTCTTTTGACGACTCCGAGCTTTCAAGAGATTGTTTCTGATCTGGAGGATCTTGTCCGTCATTTCTTGAATCAGCTCGGGACCGGTGATTTGTGCTTCACCGATCTCGTGCCATGCAATAGGCGATCGACATTTTCTTCCATGCAGTGCCTCAAAGGAGCCATTTGAATGCTGGTGTGATAACTATTATTGTACGAGAATTCAATTAAAGGTAAATGCGTATCCCAATTACCACCGAAATCTATGACGCACGCACGAAGCATGTCTTCGAGGGTGCGGATCGTGCGCTCAGTCTGACCGTCGGTTTGAGGTGAAAAGCGGTACTGAGATTAAGCGTAGTACCGAGAGCGGATTGAAAAGTCTCCCAGAGACGTGAGGTAAAGCGACCGTCGCGGTCAGAGATGATATCACGAGGCGTCCCGTGTCGACATATGACTTCGTCGGTATAGATTCGTGCTAATCGTTCTACCTTAAAGTCTTCTCGTATGGGAATAAAGTGCGCAGATTTGGTAAGACGATCAACGATAACCCAAATGCTATCGTGACCAGAGGAGGTGCGGGGAAGTTTCGTAATAAAGTCCATGTCTATGCTCTCCCATTTCCACATCAGGATTTCGGGTTGTTCGAGCGAGCCAGAGGGCCTTTGATTCTTGGCTTTAACCTTCGAACATGTTAAGCACTTTGAAACGTACACGGTGATATCCTTTTTCAGGCCCGGCCACCAGTACTTAAGACGAAGGTCCTGGTACATTTTGTCGGCTCTGGGATGAATGGAGTATCGAGATTTATGAGCTTCGGTCATTAGTAATTCACGAAGATTATCACGGCTGGGAATACAAATACGATAGAGATAATAATAGATACCGTAAGGTTTAACAACGAGCTGCGTTTCGGCACCACATTTCATTTCTTCCTCCAGGGTATTCTCGTTAAAACAAGCGAATTGAGCGGAGTGAATCATGATTTCGAGATCATTCAAAGCTTGAGAGTCACGAATACTGCACACATAGCTTCGTCGACTGAGAGCATCGGCAACGACGTTTGCTTTGCCGGGATGGTAGCGTATCTCATAATCGTAATCATTGAGAAGTTCAACCCATCTGCGTTGGCGCATATTCAATTCCTTTTGACTAAAGATATGTTGTAAGCTCTTATGGTCGGTGAAGACCGTACACTTGGTACCGTAAAGGTAGTGTCACCATATCTTCAATGCAAAAACAACTGCACCGAGTTCGAGATCATGGGTTGTGTAATTCTTCTCGTGGATCTTGAGTTGTCGAGATGCATACGCGATAACCTTGTCCCGTTGCATGAGAACACAACCAAGACCAAGATTAGAGGCATCGCAAAAAACAACGAAATCGTCGTTTCCGTCTGGTAAAGCGAGTACGGGAGCATTGCATAGCATACACTTGAGAGTTTAAAAGGCTCCCTCTTGCTTTGAATCCCAAACAAAAGGTTTGTCCTTATGAGTTAAAGCGGTAAGCAAAACGGCGATTTTTGAGAAATCGGCGATGAATCGACGGTAGTAACCCGCCAATCCAAGAAAGGAACGGATTTCAGATGCATTTTTCGGCGTAATCCAACTCTTCACAACTTCAATTTTTGCCGGATCGACGTGAATTCCTTGACTATTAACGATGTGGCCGAGAAATTGGACTTCTTCGAGCCAGAATACACATTTTGAGAACTTAGTATAAAGACGATTTCCTTGGAGAAGTTCGAGGTCTCTCGACTTCGAATAGATAAGGATGTCATCGATAAATACAATGACGAAACGATCAAGGAAAACTTTACACACACGGTTCATCAAACCCATGAAGACCGCGGGTGCATTGGTAAGACCAAAAGGCATGACCACGAATTCGAAATGGCCATAACGAGTACGAAAGGCGGTGTTCAGAATATCTTCTTCCAACACGCATAACTGATGATAGCCGGAACGTAAATCAATCTTGGAAAAACAAGTAGCACCTTGAAGCTGATCAAATAAGTCGTCGATTCGGGGAAGAGGGTAGCGGTTCTTTATCGTAAGCTTATTAAGTTCACGATAGTTGATGCACATTCGGAACGTCCCATCTTTCTTTTTCACAAAAAGAACGGGTGCGCCCCAAGGCAAAGTGCTCGGGCGTATGAAACCTTTATCAAGAAGCTCTTGAAGTTGGCTTGATAGCTCGCGCATTTCGGATGGTGCGAGATGATAAGGAGCTTTAGCAACGGGATAGTAGCACCGGGAATCAAATCGATACGGAATTCAACATCACGAGTAGGGGGTAAACCGGGTAAATCGTCGGGAAAAACCTTAGGAAATTCACAAACAACAGGTACATCTTTCCAGGTTTTCTTTTCTTTGTCCGGGTTCACGATGTGGGCTAGGAAGGCAACGCATTGCTTTCGCATGTGCTTGCTCGCTTGAGTACATGACATAAGCATCAACTTCTTTGAGGGAGTTTCATCGTAAACATGGATTTGATCACCGTTAGGGAGAGGGAAGCAAATCATTTTGTCGAAGCATACAACTTCTGCATGATTTTCACGAAGAAAATCCATGCCTACTATGATATCGAAGCTACCTCATTGCATAGGTATGAGATTGATCGAGAATACGTGGTTGTTGAGATCGAGAGTACAACCACGCAGGACAGAGTTAACGGTAACGGTTCTTCCGGTGGAGACTTCCACATCGAAAGTCTTTGGGAGTTTAGCGCATTTACATTTTAAAACCTTTCGAATTCTAACGATACAAAATAATTATCGGCACCAGTATCAAATAAACATGAAGCATACATACCATTGACGAGGAACATACCGTTGACAACATTGTTGTCGTTCTGAGCCTGGCGATGGTTCAAATTGAAGGCTCGTCCACGCGCAGCCTGTTGTTGCTGCTGAGGCTGTAGTGGTGGCTGTTGTTGCGGCTGAGGCTGAGGCTGCTGCTGCCGCGGCTCTTATTTGACAGCTCTGTTGGGGCAGACATTACTGAAGTGGTTTGGGTCCCCACATGTGTAGCAAGCACGGGCCTTTGGGGCTGGCGCTTGCTGCTGATTAGCCTGAGGAGTGCGAGGGGGAGCTGGTAAAGCTGGTGCTGTTGGGGCCTGAGGAGCTTATTGACGCGGGCCTGAATGGTAACTGAGTAAAGTGGCCATAAATGTTACAGTTGGTGCAGAAGCGACAGTTGCCTCCAACTGCATGATGATAAGTGCATTTCGAGCACAGGGGATGAGGACCAGCATACGAACGCTTTGCCGGCGGCGCGTTTGGTGCTGCAGACTGAAGCGGATGAGGGTTTTGCAGTGCGGTAAGGGCAAAGTTCTTACTCGGGTTTTCCCTTTTATGACCTCGGCGGCTAGACTTTGACTCTCGAGGCTGATCGGTAGAAGCTGCTGATTCGGTGATGGCCTGTTTTGCGACCTTGCTGTTCTTGAAATAACTAGACTGAACCCTTTTGTCATTGATCTCTGCGGCTAGCTGGTAGGTCTCCTCAATAGTAGCAGGGCGTGCAGCTTGAACAAAGTCAGCGACGCAGTCAGGCAGAGCGTTGAGGTATTTCTTGATTGCTTTCTCGGTCGTGTCCACTTGACCGGGACAGATAATGCTTAACTGTTTGAATCGGGCCGTTAGACCAGCATTGTCGGGTCCGTCTTGCTTAATTCCCCAAAACTCGTTTTCCAACTTCTGGATTTCATAGGGGGACATAATTCCTTGATCATGATTGCTTTAAGTTCCTCCCAGGTGAGATCGTAGGCTTCATCGTTTCCTCTCCTGTTACGCTCCGAGGTCCACCAGTCGAGAGCCTTGGACTGGAAAACACCGGTAGCGTTAATAGTGCAAAGGGGTTCGGGACACCCACTCTGGCGAAATGTGACCTCGATAGCATCAAACCAGTGGAACATGGCACTTGGTCCTTCAGTGCCGGTAAAAGTAATGGGTCCACAAGCTTTGAACTGCTTAAAGCTGAAGGAAGTCTTGGGCAGGTCGACTTTCGAGTCCACAGAAGTGTTGTTGCTGGCAGCTTGGATCTCGCTGACGATTTGAGGGATCACTTTGGCCATTTCCTTGGCCACTAGTGATGCAATGCGCTTGTCAGCTTGGCTGCGCTGATGGTTCCTTCTGGTGTGCGATCCCATAGAAGACATCTACATTGAAGGATTCGATTGGGTGATATTTGATTATGATAGGTTTATGTTCAAAAGTTTATTATTACTATTATTTTATATTATTATTATTATTATTATTATTATTATTATTATTTATTATTATTATTATTATTATTATTATACAATTAAGGCATAAAACACATAGGCACGTATCCACATAAGCACATAAGCTCATAAGCACGTAATCATATAAGCATATAGGCATGTAAGCACGTATTTGCACCTAAATCTTCAAACTAATTCATGCGTAGCGCGTACGATACGTGATATGATAGCGTAAATAGCGTGTAAAGCTGCGTATGAGACGCGTATGACCTCATGAGCGTATGCGGGTTGAGCGATTAGTTTTGGTTGGTGAATTAATTAGCCTTTTAGATTTCGAGATCTGTGCGAGTTGTGCATATATCGATGGAGCGTAAAAGCGATAAATCGAGAAATCGAATAAGCGTAAAAATAAATTTAAACTCATAAATAATAAATAAGTTCGATGATGCTTAAAATCGACGATTTATAGGCTTAAATCAATGGGAGCGTCTTGGGTTTTGAGACAGCGACTACCCAAAGTGATTCAAAAATTCTCTGAGTTCGGACACACGATTTGGCCTAATAGACAAATGCTCTCGCCCTACAACGTTTAATGGAATTTATGTAACATTTGTCGAAAAACGGGTTTTTCAAACCCGCTTTGTTTATTAATCGAATAATCAGTTTTATATTTTTGTTGCTCATTTAATGCCTATGTTAATTTTAAACAATACATAACTAATAAACATTTTAGATTTTGGAAATTAAAATTGTTAAAAAATAAAAATGAAACAGTTAAATAAAAATGGGCTGCCGGGTTTCGAACCCGGGTCAGCCGGAGAGCCTTAACACCAAACACATAACCACTCCGCCACTTGATGCCTTTGTGAAATGTAGGAAACAAATAAAACATATGTTCACCTGAGAAACCACCTGTTTGCGCCAAAACTGAAACCGATATCGGCTTTCAACATTCCAGTCGATTGAGTGATTGTAATTCTTGATTATAACCGATAAACCGACATTCTTAATCAATTCAGCCTTGAATGAACTTGAATTCATGTGATGTTCGGTTTTAATAACCGAAAACATTCACTTCCTGAATTACTCCAACAATATCATCATCTCGCGACTCAATAACATTCACAGAACCTCTAATTTAAATTTTACTCTAATTTCTTATCGTCGGAATCGCTTTTTGAACTCGCCGGACTTTCGCCGGAAAACCGTGTCTTTCATCAAAACGGTAAATTTCTAAATTCTTTCATCTTCTATCTGTTGTTAGACTTTTACTAACTTCATTTCATCAACCAGAATCAATCCCAGACGACGTAGCCGGAATATTCTGCTATCGCCGGAAAACGTCTGGAATTTCCAAAATCACGCTGTGAATCGGTATAATCATCTACCTTCTGTTAATCATTGTTTAGTAACTCAATTTCACACCTAACCGATCAAAACTGTTAATTTATCCGATCAGACGGAGTTCACGAAACAGAGCCGACGATCCTAGCCGGAGTTTTGAGAAAGGCATCTGTTCGGTACATTCATTTCCAAAACTCTCTCTATTTCATCACATTTCAATCATTTAAAAGTTCGTTAGTCGAATATAACAAGAACAGTTGAATAATCGTTGTTTGTGTTTTTTAACGAAGAAGATGAAGTCGAACTAATGTATAAGTATAATTAAAACAAGATATATAACCGGGTTAGACACACAGTCCAGCGGTGGACTGTGTGCAAACAACTATCACACGTCTCGAGTTCGATCCCTGACCCAACCTCACTCTTTGAAATAAAAATGCTCTTTTTAAAACCGAACCGGGGTTAACTCACTGAAAGATGTTAAATATAATAAAAACCAGAATATTAACCAGGTTAGACACACAGTCCAGCGGTGGACTGTGTGCAACGTTAATCCACAGGTCCCGGGTTCGAGACCTGATATGCACGCCGGTTCGATGGAATAAAAATCCTTTTTAAATAAATGAATTTTGGAATAAATTAAAATGTATATAAATATAATTAAAAACAGAAATATTTCGGGTTAGACACGTAGCTCAGTTGGTAGAGCTGCGTGCACGCGTACGGGAGGTCACAAGTTCGAACCTCACTCAGTGCAAACAATATAAACTACCGAACCGGTCAACAAGTCAAAGTCAAATAGTCAACGGTCAACCCAAAAAGTCAACACTTTTTTTATATTTTTATTTATTTATCTAATATAAAAATCAATTAAAAATACTTAAAAATAATGTTTTTAAAGTTAGAAAATAGCCTTAAACTCACAAAAATATATCTAAAAATTTTATTAAAATTATTAAAAAAATCCACTCATTTACCATACCTTTCCGTTATTATTTAGGTTAGTTAATCCTCGTCGATCAACCCTCTAAACTCGTGCGCATTCAACATCTTCAACCGAACGCACCCAATGTGAGTGAATCTCTACAAATTCCCCGTTTTAATCACGTTTTTGGGGTGTATCATGTGTCTTATTATTTATTACATTTAAATAATTGTGCATCCATCATATCCATGATCAAAAGTGTATTCAATATGTATCAACTGTTTGTGTGGTTAATGTTTATATTAAATTTATCATTTTCAGTACATACATTATCATAGGCCGCCGCTCCCCATTACCTATGAGCGTTGAGCTGTTCCCCATTACCTATGAGCATGAACGAGGCGTTGCCAACATACGATTGGCTCCGTTTGATTGAGCCTTGATCACACATACATTTATCATAGGCCGTCCGTTCCCCATTACCTATGAGCGTGAACGTGACGTTGCCAACATATACAGTATCATTCATGTTATATATTCATGCAAGTTGGTTTGTTATTGTATGTTATTTTTTGTTATTGTTATTGTATGTTATTGTTTGTTATTGTTATTGTTATTGTATGTTATTGTTTGTTATTGTTATTGTTATTGTATGTTTATTTACGTTTGCTCACATATGATTATTGCACAATTTTCCATAATAAATATAACAAGAAATCAATAATAAATGTTTTCTTACAAGGTTCACTCACCAACTTATGTTGACCCAAAAACCCCCATTTTTACACATAATACAGGTGATCCAGCTGCAGCAAGAAACATATAGGATGGTTTAGAAGAATAAACCGGTTTAGACTTTGGATTGTTTAGTTGGTTATCTTTCTTTGTAATTGTATGAACTTGTTTGGAATATTGAGGATGTAATTTTGAATTTAATAAATATGAAACATATTAGTAAACATCATGAGCTTTGGTGATAACCCAATTATGCCCCGACTCTTATTCCGCTGCGGGTCGGGGTGTGTCAGATTGGTATCAGAGCCATGACTATATGGATATAGGATAGGTTATTAGACCCTTAGAGCCTATACTATAGTTGATTAGAATTTTTAAAAAAATTTTGTGTGTTACATGCAAAATTCATGATGTTTATATGTTTTATGTTTATTGTTACATTCAATGTTATGCAAGCATGTTCATAAGTACATATTATTATACAATGCCTATCATGAATCATATTCTCATAACATATCTTATCCATGAGAGCACACACCACACAATTTCCATGACTTTTACAACGATTTTTGTATTTTCAAATCACATCAAAGTGAGTTCTCATGACGGGCATGTAGTAACTGGAAGGGTACAAGTACCGGTAGTCGGAACGTCCTGTCTAGGCTTGGCATTCGTATAAATCCAAAATAAAGGACCAGTTTGCCTACCTGGGGACTAACGATGAGAGTACGAAGGACCTATTAGGCCAAACCATGCTATACCAAACGTCGTGTGAGCTAACCCCACTTTGAGTTGTCATTGTGTTTACACCTGGACACCTTCCGACCATACATCTCGTAAACATATTTCATGGTTTTCATTCGGGTGATGCGAGTGTTAAACCGCCAATACTAATGTGAATCCTACTAAGCCAATAGTCATGGGGGCCCACATGACTATACAGGTGAAGGTATGGGGGACATTTGAGGCCCAACATGAGCAAACCCAAGACATCCTATGGATGTAGTTGCATTATTGATGTTTATGTTATTTTTTTAAGACACATGACACCTAAAAAGACTCCATAAACTCACAATCTTCTTATGTATATTCCTGTAGATGTCGGCTAGGCAACAACGAGGGGGTAGAAGACCAGGAAGGTCAAACGAACGCTTGGCCACCCAAATCGCAAAACAAATGGCCACGGTGCTTCCTGACATTGTAGTTCAAGTCTAACAAGCTCTCGCCGCAAATCCCATCAATCCTCCCCAGCAAGAAGACCAGAACATCGGCAACCTTCCTTCCAAAAAGTGCTCATATAAACATTTCAAGTCTTGCGATCCTCCGAAATTTGAAGGGACCGAAGGTGTCACAGCTCTCCTCCACTGGTTTGAGGAAATGGAAAACACCTTCCTCAACTGCGATTGTCCCGAGGATCGCAAGGTACGTTACGCAACTGGGAGGCTATTTGGGGTAGCTCTTACCTGGTGGAATACTGAAAAGGGTAAAAGAGGAATCGAAGATGCAATGGCCTTAACGTGGGAGGAGTTAAGGGAAATCATGACGAGACGCTTCTGTCCTAGAAGCGAGATCAAAAAGTTAGAGGATGAATTTCATTCGTTGAAGCAAAAGGAGGGAGATCATACTTCCTACAACAAGAGGTTTTTAGAGTTGAACCAAATGGTCCCTAACTAGTTCACCCCAGTTTACCGCTTAGTCGAACACTATATTCGAGGCCTTCCCTCGAAAATTCAAGACTCAGTTCTCAGCACTTCGCCTGCAACACTTGAAGCTGCTATGGAACTAGCTACCGAGCTTACCGAGAATCGTATTCGCAACGGTAAATTTAAAGATGAGAAAAAGAAAGCCCCAGTTGAGGGCCAAACTTCAAACCATTCCACCTCCTCCTCAAAGTTTGCTAACAAGAGGAAATGAAACACCAGAAACTTTGCTGTCACACAAACAAATTTCCCCATCCCTACTGCACCCATTACCCAAGTTGCCCCCTCACCTGCACCATATAAAAGGCCATACTCCGGCCCTTACCCAAAATGCAACCGTTGCCAATACCATCACTTTCCTGATCATCCCTGCCAACATTGCACCGGCTGTGGTCGCGCAGGTCACACCATTCAAACCTGTCGCGTACCTCAGCGAACGAACAGCCATCAGCCTTCAACCCAACCCACTATCAGATAGTGGGTCAGGCCCAACAACCTTTACTACTACCAACTACCCAACATGTAGCCCAATCCTACTACCAACCCAACTATCCCATGGTGCAACCTATGCGGGCTTGTTACAATTGTGGAGACCCAAACCACTTTAGAAACACTTGTCCACGCTTGGTGAACATTATACATGCTCAAGCTCAAGCAAATCCAGTGAATCAAGCTAACCAAGCTCCTCCACCTGCTAGAGGAAGAGCTTTCAACATCAACGCCAATCAAGCTAGGGCCGACAACAACGTGGTTAACGGTACGTTTCTCATCAATGGTAGTTATGCATCCATGTTATTTGATACTGGCGCGGATAAAAGTTTTGTGTCCTTAGAATTTGAACCCATCCTCAACCAAACTCGTGATAAACTCATGGAATCCATAACGGTAGAAGTTGCTGACGGAAAACCGGTCTCATTAAACTCTATTATACGCAATTGTACTCTCACCTTAAACGATCACGATTTTCCAGTTGACCTCATTCCTATGAAGTTGGGAAGCTTTGACATTATAATTGGTATGGACTGGCTCAGCCAACATCATGCTGAAGTTGTATGCTGCGAAAAGTTTATACGCATTCCTCTTACAAACGGTCAGACTCTGCGAATATTTGGAGAAACCCCTTCGAAAGGGCTCAAATTAATGTCCTGTCTTCAAGCCCGAAAATATCTCATTTCTAACTCATGTCGTCAAAAAGGGAACCAAGGAGAAGAAACTCGAAGACATCCCAGTAGTAAAAGATTTTCCACAAGTTTTTCCCGACGACATTTCAGGACTTCCTCCCGTGAGAGAAGTCGAATTCCGCATTGATCTTATACCTGGAGCTACACCAGTTGCAAAATCTCCTTATAGGTTAGCCCCATCCGAAATGCAAGAGCTAGCCAGTCAATTACAAGAGCTGGCTGACAAAGGATTCATACGTCCTAGCTTATCGCCTTGGGGTGCACCTGTCCTTTTTGTGAAGAAGAAAGATGGAACGTTTCGCATGTGTATCGACTACAGAGAACTCAACAAGTTAACGGTCAAGAACCGCTACCCATTACCTCGCATTGATGATCTTCTTGACCAACTTCATGGCGCCAGCTGTTTTTCAAAAATCGACCTTCGTTCTGGTTATCATCAACTCAGAGTACATGAAGAAGACGTCCCAAAGACCGCCTTCCGAACTCGTTATGGTCATTATGAATTCATGGTCATGCCATTTGGTCTAACCAACGCCCCAGCTGTCTTCATGGATCTAATGAACAGAGTCTGCAAACCTTATCTCGACCGTTTTGTTATAGTCTTCATCGAAGACATCCTCATCTACTCAAAGTCTAAGTCTGATCATGAACGACACCTTCGACTCATCCTTACACTCTTAGAGAATGATAAGCTCTACGCCAAATTCTCCAAATGCGAATTCTGGTTAAAAGAAGTACAATTCCTTGGACATGTCGTCAATGACAAGGGAATACATGTCGACCCCTCAAAGATCAAAGCAGTACAAGAATGGCAAGCGCCACGTACATCAACCGAAGTAAGATCATTCCTTGGTTTGGCTGGTTATTATCGCCGTTTCATTGCAAATTTCTCCCGCATCGCTGTACCACTCACAGCTTTAACACATAAAGGAAAACTCTTCATATCCAAACAAGAAGAAGCCTTCCAAACCCTTAAACAAAAACTCTGTGATGCACCTATCCTCACTCTTCCTGAAGGTTGTGATGACTTCGTGGTTTATTGCGACGCGTCAGGGCAAGGACTAGGCTGTGTTCTAATGCAAAGAGGAAAGGTGATAGCTTATGCTTCTAGACAACTCAAAACTCATGAGAAGAACTACACCACCCACGACCTAGAACTTGGAGCCGTTGTGTTCGCTCTTAAGATATGGAGACATTACCTCTACGGTACTAAGTGTGAAATATACACTGACCATAAGAGCCTCCAACATATCTTCAACCAAAAGGAGTTAAACATGAGGCAACGGAGATGGGTCGAACTTCTTAATGACTACGACTGTGAAATTCGGTATCATCCTGGCAAGGCAAACGTGGTGGCCGATGCACTCAGTCGAAAGGGTTATGCGAACTCCATTCGTCTTCTATGTTCGCAAATCATAACCGACATCAAAGATCAAATTCGAGAAGCCCAACATATTTCCGTAACGGAAGACGACGTACGAAAGGAGCTGTCCTGTGGAGCTGAACTTAAAATTGAAACTAAATCCGACGGTATTCTGTACTATCTAGATCGCATATGGATTCCTGATCACAACAACCTCCGTGAATTCCTTATGAATGAGGCACACAAAACACGATACTCTATACACCCAGGAGCCGACAAGATGTATCAAGACCTTCGATACACCTACTGGTGGCCTGGAATGAAAAAGGATATTGCTGTTTTTTTTTTCCAAGTGCCTTACATGTTCCAAGGTAAAAGCTGAACATCAAAGACCCTCAGGACTTCTGGTCCAACCTGAAATACCTATATGGAAGTGGGAAAACATAACCATGGACTTCATTACCGGGTTACCTCGCACTTCTGGTGGGTATGACACTATATGGGTAATCATTGATCGTCTTACAAAATCAGCTCACTTCATTCCGATCCGCGAAGATTTCAAGAACGAGAAGTTAGCTCGTATCTACATCAGTGAAATCGTAAGCCGTCATGGTGTACCGTTAATCATTATTTCAGATCGTGATGGTCGTTTCACTTCACGAACATGGCAAGCCGTACAAGCCGCTTTGGGTACACAATTAGACCTCAGTACCGCTTATCATCCTCAAACTGATGGACAATCTGAACTCACCATTCAAACTCTTTAAGATATGCTTCGAGCATGTGTCATAGACTTCAAGGGAAATAGGGACGCTCATCTACCATTAGTTGAATTTTCGTACAACAACAGCTATCATTCAAGTATCGGCATGGCACCTTTCGAAGCTTTATATGGTCGTAAGTGCCGATCTCCAGTATGTTGGCACGAAATTGGGGAAGCTCAAATCACCGGTCCAGAATTGATTCAAGAAACCACAGACAAGATCCATCAAATTCGAAACAATCTTCTAGCGGCTCAAAGTCGTCAAAAGAGTTATGCAGATAAACGACGAAAGCCTTTGGAGTTTAACATTGGTGATCATGTACTTTTAAAAGTATCACCGTGGAAGGGAGCAGTTCGTTTTGGCCAGAAGGGCAAGCTAGCACCACGCTACGTAGGACCTTTCAAGATACTTGAAAGAGTAGGACCTGTAGCATACAAGCTTGATCTACCAGAATAACTCAACAAAATTCACCCCACATTCCACGTATCAAACTTGAAGAAGTGCCTCACCGATGAAAACCTCCATATCCCCCTGGAAGATATTCAGATCGATGAATCTATGCATTTCATTGAAAGACCAGTAGAGATCATGGACTTCAGAGAAAAACGTTTAAGACGGAGTCGTATTCCAATTGTTAGGGTACGCTGGGAGTTGAAACGGGGACCTGAGTTTACTTGGGAACGTGAAGACTCAATGCGCGAAAAATACCCGCATCTTTTTCCAGTTACCACTACTACTTAAATTTCGGGATGAAATTTCTAAAAGTAGGGGATACTGTAACATTTGTCGCAAAACGGGTTTTTCAAACCCGCTTTGTTTATTAATCGAATAATCAGTTTTATATTTTTGTTGCTCATTTAATGCCTATGTTAATTTTAAACAATACATAACTAATAAACATTTTAGATTATGGAAATTAAAATTGTTAAAAAATAAAAATGAAACAGTTAAAAATAAAAATGGGCTGCCGGGTTTCGAACCCGGGTCAGCCGGAGAGCCTTAACACCAAACACATAACCACTCCGCCACTTGATGCCTTTGTGAAATGTAGGAAACAAATAAAACATATGTTCACCTGAGAAACCACCTGTTTGCGCCAAAACTGAAACCGATATCGGCTTTCAACATTCCAGTCGATTGAGTGATTGTAATTCTTGATTATAACCGATAAACCGACATTCTTAATCAATTCAGCCTTGAATGAACTTGAATTCATGTGATGTTCGGTTTTAATAACCGAAAACATTCGCTTCCTGAATTACTCCAACAATATCATCATCTCGCGACTCAATAACATTCACAGAACCTCTAATTTCACTTTTACTCTAATTTCTTATCGTCGGAATCGCTTTTTGAACTCGCCGGACTTTCGCCGGAAAACCGTGTCTTTCATCAAAACGGTAAATTTCTAAATTCTTTCATCTTCTATCTGTTGTTAGACTTTTACTAACTTCATTTCATCAACCAGAATCAATCCCAGACGACATAGCCGGAATATTCTGCTTTCGCCGGAAAACGTCTGGAATTTCCAAAATCACGCTGTGAATCGGTATAATCATCTAAACCTTCTGTTAATCATTGTTTAGTAACTCAATTTCACACCTAACCGATCAAAACTGTTAATTTATCCGATCAAACGGAGTTCACGAAACAGAGCCGACGATCCTAGCCGGAGTTCTGAGAAAGACATCTGTTCGGTACATTCATTTCCAAAACTCTCTCTATTTCATCACATTTCAATCATTTATAAGTTCGTTAATCGAATATAACAAGAACAGTTGAATAATCGTTGTCTGTGTTTTTGAACGAAGAAGATGAAGTCGAACTAATGTATAAATATAATTAAAACAAGATATATAACCGGGTTAGACACACAGTCCAACAGCGGACTGTGTGCAAACAACTATCACACGTCTCGAGTTCGATCCCTGACCCAACCTCACTCTCTGAAATAAAAATGCTCTTTTTAAAACCGAACCGGGTTAACTCACTGAAAGATGTTAAGTATAATAAAAACCAGAATATTAACCAGGTTAGACACACAGTCCAGCGGTGGACTGTGTGCAACGTTAATCCACAGGTCACGGTTCGAGACCTGATATGCACGCCGGTTCGATGGAATAAAAATCCTTTTTAAAATAAATGAATTTTGGAATAAATTAAAATGTATATAAATATAATTAAAAACAGAAATATTTCGGGTTAGACACGTAGCTCAGTTGGTAGAGTTGCGTGCACGCGTACGGGAGGTCACAAGTTCGAACCTCACTCAGTGCAAACAATATAAACGACCGAACCGGTCAACAAGTCAAAGTCAAATAGTCAACGGTCAACCCAAAAAGTCAACACTTTTTTTATATTTTTATTTATTTATCTAATATAAAAATCAATTAAAAATACTTAAAAATAATGTTTTTAAAGTTAGAAAATAGCCTTAAACTCACAAAAATATATCTAAAAATCTTATTAAAATTATTAATAAAATCCACTCATTTACCATACCTTTTCGTTATTATTTAGGTTAGTTAATCCTCGTCGATCAACCCTCTAAACTCGTGCGCATTCAACATCTTCAACCGAACGCACCCAATGTGAGTGAATCTCTACAAATTCCCCGTTTTAATCACGTTTTTGGGGTGTATCATGTGTCTTATTATTTATTACATTTAAACAATTGTGTATCCATCATATCCATGATCAAATGTGTATTCAATATGTATCAACTGTTTGTGTGGTTAATGTTTATATTAAATTTATCATTTTCAGTACATACATTATCATAGGCCGCCGCTCCCCATTACCTATGAGCGTTGAGTTGTTCCCCATTACCTATGAGCGTGAACGAGGCGTTGCCAACATACGATCGGCTCCGTTTGATTGAGCCTTGATCGCACATACATTTATCATAGGCCGTCCGTTCCCCATTACCTATGAGCGTGAACGTGACGTTGCCAACATATACAGTATCATTCATGTTATATATTCATGCAAGTTGGTTTGTTATTGTATGTTATTGTTTGTTATTGTTATTGTTATTATATGTTATTGTTTGTTATTGTTATTGTTATTGTATGTTATTGTTATTGTTATTGTATGTTTATTTACGTTTGCTCACATATGATTATTGCACAATTTTCCACAATAAATATAACAAGAAATCAATAATAAATGTTTTCTTACAAGGTACACTCGCCAACTTATGTTGACCCAAAAACCCCCATTTTTACACATGATACTGGTGATCCAGCTGCAGCAAGAAACATATAGGATGGCTTAGAAGAATAAACCGGTTTAGACTTTGGATTGTTTAGTTGGTTATCTTTCTTTGTAATTGTATGAACTTGTTTGGAATATTGAGGATGTAATTTTGAATTTAATAAATATGAAACATATTAATAAACGTCATGAGCTTTGGTGATAACCCAATTATGCCTCGACTCTTATTCCGCTGCGGGTCGGGGTGTGACAATTTATCCTTCCAGTTACGTCGTGCTTGGAGTCATCGAAATAATCGAGGCTTTGGTGGGATTGAAAATCGAGGAGTGGAACTAGTTATTAAGATGCGGGTTTCACCCCTAACTTAACAACTTCATTCCTAATTGTGGTTATGCTCACCGATAAAATCGGGAGTTCCACTAGATAGAAATGGAGACTCTCGTCGAGGTTCAGATATCACTCCTAACTCAACGATGATATCTCGTTCGAGAGAATGCGCGGAGTGAATGATCTTATCTAGAGTTCTTGGTTTTCATACCTATTCTCGACTTGATCACTCGTTTTGTGTGATACGAGCGTTCTTCACGTGTGTTGTGGTTGCTTTAGGAAAAGCAATGTTTTAAAGTTCAATTCAATGGGTTCTGGTCAAGATCGGGCAAACTTGGCATCAGCCTGATGCCAAGTTCGAGCGAACTTGCTCAATCCTAAGCGAACTTGTTTGATGTTGAGGGGACTGACAAGTTCGGGCGAACTTGGTCAAGTCCGGGCGAACTTGATCAAGTTCAGGCGAACTTGATCAATTTCGAGCGAATTTGCCCTCAAGTTCGGGCGAACTTGTCTGTTCGTATTAGTTTCGGCGTTTAATCGATGCGTAACAGTCTGATTTGGTATCCTAACTATAAACTAGGTCAAACATGGCAGTTCTACCTAATTTTCCCTATAGTTATGGCTTTGATACCAATCTGTCACACCCCAACCGATGGCGAAAACATCGGGGCGTGGCACTAGGCGAACCAGATTGTCTCATGAGAAATTCCATAACTCTCTTTAAGCGACAATATTTAAACGTAAATATCCCATACTATTAACATATAATCCTCAAATAATATTACAAAATATCAAGATTCTCATAACACAAATTCAAGTTCGATCTTCCCTAGATTTTTATTACGACGAGATTCTAAATGAAATCCTAAACTAAGCATCCATAGCTAATGTCCTCAACCTGTCACATATGTTAAAATAAAACGTCAATACAATTAAGTAAAGGTGAGCATACGAGTTTTGCGTACAATATAGATATAAAAGCGTTTAGCATACACCGCATGACATACGTAAGAGTTGTGAACTATGTATCTACTTAGATTCGAGCAAACCAACAAACTGCGATTGATCGAGGCATGCGAACAAACGTTCACATCCTAAAAGGGAAAATAAATGCGAAATAAAAATGCGAGCCTTAACAACCCCGGGCCTCCGGGTGGCGGGTCAACCTCTAGTATACTATCATGTGTAAGGGTGGCGTACTAGCAATCAAGTAACACATAAAGATCAGCATATTTCACGTAAAGTCATGTATAAGCGGGATGTCGAATAAGCATTTGAGTTGTGTGATGTGTTTTGATATACGAACACATGTGACACCCAAAATTGCGTTTAAGCGTAAAAGGGTTCAAGTATACTCACATTCGGTGCGTTTTAGGAGAAGAGACGGGATCTGAGAGGAGTTGCGGAGAGTGCCGGATCAGCCTGTAAGCGAACAGAAGTGCATCAGTCTTCCGAATTGCTGAAACGGTTAACGGTTTGAGAGAACAGCAGACAAGTTCGGGCGAACTTGTACTTGAAGGTACAAGTTCGGGCGAACTTGCATGCTTGAACTTACTGAGGTACAAGTTCGGACGAACTTGTCCCATTTGCTGAGGTGGGATACAAGTTTGGGCGACTTGTCTGATTTCCTTGGAAATCAGTACAAGTTCGGGCGAACTTGTGTGGTTTTGGTGAAGATTTGATCAAGTTCGGGCGAACTTGATCATCAAACTGGTGACAAGTTCGAGCGAACTTGATGCCTTCCGAGCGAACTTGACTGTTTTGGCATCCAAATCGTGCGTTTTCACGTCGTTTGCTGAGGAAATCGAGTGTTCATCCCTCCAACCTTAGGCTACTGAGCAAAACCAAGGCTGAAGAGGTCTTTTGGAGCGAGTTTTAGCCATTTTACAGAAACTCGGACTAATCCGGGCGAACTTGTAGGTTCGAACGGTTTAGTCCAGTTTGTGCAAAGTGACGTTTTCGTCCTTGTGCTTCCGGATCTGAGATCTAGCTTGACAACGCCTCGTTCCACTTCAGAGTGAACGAAACATACGTCGTTTAGTCCGAATATTGTGTAAAAATCAATGTTTTAAAGGTTTTACTCAGATCTAAGATCTGAGTGAAAAACAGAAGTTTTGCATAAAAAGATAGATTTTCATAAAAAAAGAGATTTGATGAAAATGAAGGCAAAGCCTTGTGTAAAATCGTTGTAAAACGTTGTTGTAGCTTGAAAACGAGTTGAATCTTACTTATAACACAAAGGGTTTCGGTTTTGGGAGCTCCGGACGAACTTGCAGCAAGTTAAAATGAGAAAAGGAGCTGGGCATTATAGGTGAGGTGAGAAAGTTGGACTGAAACATCAAGTTCGAGCGAACTTGTGTGTTTCTTGTGTTTTAGAGACAAGTCCGGGCGAACTTATTGGTTGTTTGAAGAATTATTGAAGGCTCAGACAAGTTCGGGCGAACTTGTGATGCACAAGTTCGGCTGAACGTGACCTAGTGGCCAAGTTTTGTTCGATTATTTCGCGTTAAACGTTCGTTTGACGATTCGGTTCGCATTAGATAGTTATATTAAGCATTTTAGCGAAGCGTTAAGCGTTATATTACCATTGATTTGAGAGGGAGCGAGTTAAGGGATTGTGCGAGCGTTTTAGCGATATTAAACCATAACATAAATAAACGTAACACATATAAAACATAATTCCACATAAATGACTGCGTTTTGCGATGCGATGCGATGAGATAAGCGATGTGATGGCACAAGTGTTTATTAAACAATAACACACTCGGCTCGTATGGTAGCATAACTACTTGTGATTGAGTTGAATTAGCGATTAATAATCGATTAAATGCGATATAGATGTGACAAAACATAATTCCATTAACATAACTTTTCATATCCAAATCTCGAAGTACAATTGGTTGAGATAAACAAAATACATGGAAAGAGGGATAGAATAAATGACAACGAAATTTGGAGTTGTTACATCTGTTTGGTATGGGGTAATGGAATGAATAAAGTGACGGAGTTAACAACGGAATGAAATGGATCATTCCATTCCATTGTGATATTTGGTTACTCATATGATATGTGAACAGAATGAATCATTACTTTATACAGATTTGATAGACAAAAAAACTACTGAAGTAACGATATACAATTGTATTAAAAACGACAATAATATAATTGTCTCAATAGCAACAACAACAATAACAATATACTAGTGGTAAAAAATTAATAATAAAAAATATTGATATTAATATTATTTTTAATAATAATAATAATAATAATATAGTTCTTTCCATTCCTAGAATAAATGAAAATAAAAAAAAACCTCTTACTAAGAAATTAAAATTATTATATTTGAATGGAGTTACATTCATATTTCATTAAAATGATTCATTCTATTCCACCCTCTATTATTTCATACCAAACACGCTACCTAGGTGTGTTGGTTTAATTTTACATGTGAATGATAGCTAGGGGGGTCTATGTAAATGACATGCGCATTTGATTAAACCATCCCATACTAGTGTAATTCATTCTCTCTATAATCATCATTTACTTCCATATTATTATTTGTATCATTCTTTTTTATTGGTTTCTTGCTTTGTTCATGAACAGTGCCAGCAATCTGATGCAATCTTTACACAAACCAAGCCATGACATACTAGTTGTACCACGATAAGAAAAAAAATCAATAGCTTCAAAGAGTGTGTATACAACATATAAACAACTTCAAAGAAATACATAAAACCTCACACATCAAAATCCGTATTTCGTAATTCTTATTTACACGAATAAACGATAAAAAAAATAAAGACGAAACATTTGACAATCAAGAACTCTTCCATCTAGTCGCCTGTGCAAATATTTCTACTTGGGATCAAAGTTTGTAGGGAACTGATCACCACTATAAGCAAAAAGGCTGTCATTAGTATAAGGATGTTCACTTCCCTTACTTGGATAATCGGCAGAATTTGATGCAGACTCCGCATTCGGGTTAAGGCCTGCAAGTTCCATAATTCTCTCAATCTCTTTCACAACAACACTCATTGTCGGTCTTTGATCTCCAGTTTCTTCAACACACCGCAGTGCCACGTCAACAAATCTTTCCAAACCCTTTAGTTGAGTGGTCAAACCTATTGTCGGGTCAAGGACCTCGTGCAGGTTATATAACTCTTTACTTGTGTCCATGGCTTGTTTCACTTCTCTCACAATGTACTTCCCTTTCTCGATTGGATTTCTTGCCGTTATTAGCTCCAATAGTACAACTCCAAAGCTATAAACATCACTCTTTTCTGTCAGTTGTTGTGTCATGTAGTACTCGGGGTCCATGTAGCCCTGTATCAAACCAAATGACATACTTTTTTAGATCAAATTCTTCACATTATCATTAAAATAATAAGATGATCAATAACATATACTAACCATAGTCCCTTTGACTTGAGTGGTAACATGAGTCCTATTCGCATCACCCATCGATTTGGATAGACCAAAATCCGCCACCTTTGCGACCAAGCGTTCATCTAATAAGATATTGTTTGTTTTGACATCTCTGTGTATGATTGGAGGATCAGCAAGATCATGCAAGTATTGTAACCCTTTTGCTGCTCCCAGTGCTATACGTAGTCGTCTTATCCAATCCAGCCTGATTCCAGATCTCCCTGCATCACTCATGACCATTGAATCGTTGACCATCGATTTATGAATTTCAAATGAATAGGTACTGATCTTTTTAATGTGAAAATATAAAATCACCTGAAAGACTATCTTTGAGTGTACCATTTACGATATACTCGTAAACCAACATCTGTTCACCTTGATCGAAACAGAAACCTACAAGACTAACTAGATTCTTGTGATGAACTCTTGAAAGAAGCTCAATCTCGGTTTTGAACTCAAGCCCGCCCTGAGTTGATCCCTGTTTAGCCCTTTTGATGGCAATTAGCTGCCCACTTGGTAAGCTACCTCTGTATACCTACACAAATAATATCATACTTTCGGTATGTTACAAAGACCAACCTTAGTTATCTTCATTTATCCTCGACTCCTTGTGCATGTAGAAGTGTCATTTTTGACCCATTTACTTATATATTAGGTCGATTTCGGTTATATTTTATCTCTAATGTATTGCAATTTAAGTAAATAGCAAACGATGAGCTGGGTAGAAAATCAGGAAAATGGTGTTTCTTTAATGCAAAAAAAAAACACTCTTAAATTATTGTTGTCAAAAGGTAAGATTTTTGTTGAAATAATGATTTTTTGTAATTTATTAAGCCACTCTTTTTTACAAAAAAACATGAAAATTTTGGACAAAAAACTAGAAGTACTTGGATAAAAAGAATTCCACTTCAACCTAATTAGATCTGACCCGTTTCATCACTTACCAGAAAATCATCCATTTTGACCCTGACCCATTTTGAACAGTTGACCAACCTGCCCGTATATACGTTCACATGTGCACGCTTACCGTTCCATATCCACCGGTTCCTATGTGGTTAACTTCTGAAAAGTTGTTTGTGTATTTGTTAAGCTCTTCAAAAGAGAAAGCTTTTGCTCCTTTCAACTGAGGCACTGCACCACTAGCACCAGTTGTATCCCATAAGGCTACAAATTTTATACAAAAATGATTAGAAACCATATTATATATTCAAACAGTTAGGAGTTAAAGGATCATGGAAAATTATACCAAAAGGGCTGCTTTCATGGGTGGCCTTTTCGGCTCGTCGTCTTTGACGAAGAGCATACAATCCTGCAAGTACCAATAGTGCCACAAGCACACAACCACCAACAACCGCCCCTACAATCACACCAGTGTTGGATGACTTGTGTCCTCCTCCTGATGCTCCTATCAGATGACATCAACATATGATATGATGATTAACCAACTACACATAAGTATGAAGTACATGTGGAAAATTGTTGGGTAACGGGTCATATTTAATAGGTTTTACTTATTACTTTTACTTCTATGCATTATTTGTGAAAAAAACCCAAATCGACTCATTCAAAAGTAAATGGGTTGGAACTGCCACCATGTGCTATCATACAAATTCACATGAAAAGACAATATTACCTTGCAAGAAGTCATAGTTTTCACCAATGAAAAAGTAGGGCCCAAAGGTTGCGGGAGGCTTGAACGTTTGGTTACTAAGCGAGAACCCAAGCCCAAGAATCCCAGTCCTATTGAACCTATCATCTCCTGATGGGAAAACCTGTAGATTGATCACAAGATAATCATCCAAATTTTTGGTAGGATTCCTGAGTGAAACTG
This sequence comes from Scalesia atractyloides, assembly GCA_947069175.1. Classification (NCBI taxonomy): domain Eukaryota; kingdom Viridiplantae; phylum Streptophyta; class Magnoliopsida; order Asterales; family Asteraceae; genus Scalesia; species Scalesia atractyloides. The sequence goes on from CAMTDV010001633.1 coordinate 28,188,729, forward strand.
AGTCAACCGGGAGTTGAGACTTCCGGAAAGAGTTGATCATGGCATTACGGAGGGATTCGTAAACACTTGAATTTCCAAGGTCAGAGAACGAAGGAGCTCGGAAGAATAGGTTGCCAGTGTAAGGATATGCACATATACAGTTTGGACTTGAAACTTGACCTGAACTACTACAAGTTGTAGGCACACAGTTGTTTGGTGGTGTCAAGTATGAAGAACTAGTATTTGTGGGTAGGGAGCAAAATCTATCGGTAACGCCCGTTTCCATACATATTGGATTGCCTACTAGTCTGCAGACAAAGCATACGGAGATGTGCTTTAGTTGATTAAGGGAGAATATAGAGAGGGCTTCAAAAAATATGTACATATATGTATGTATATATATTCGTGCGTGTCTAGAAGGGTCATTTAATACGAAACCAGTTTTAAGTAGAACCGTGTAACTAGCATTTGTTGCATTAACTGTCATCTATAAGGCGGAAATGTAAATGCATAACCCTTCTTTCTCATTGTATTAGTCATGCAGTGCGTGCAAGTGCGTATGTAGTTCTAGTAGTTGTATACTAAAAACACAAGTGTACATTTGTCTGTTTTGACCTCAAAACACGAAAGCATTAGAACTTTTTAAAAAAACCATCATTTAACGAACTAATGAATGAGGAAACTTACATTAATTCTATGCTGTATTGGCTTCTTTGAGTGAAATCTCCAATTTGATTATTCTGCAAATTGACCTGTTGTAGTTGGTTGCTATGGCTCGAGCCGATATCCAAAGTGCCATTAAGTCTGTTGTCACTTAGATCACTAATAAAAAAAAGTGGTTTCCAATAAGTTTTTTAGCAGGTAATACAACATTATAACCACGGAATTAACGAAATCTCAACTCACACATTCTGTAACTGAGGTATGCTGAAAAGCGTAACAGGCAACTGTCCTACAAGGCTTGTACTGGACATCTTACTGCCAAACATTGTAATGAAGTTACAAAAACAGACATTGTAGTTTGTAAAGAGAGAAATGGAAATGGTAAGAGGGATCTACAGTGTAGTCAAAGACTGTAAACTTGAAAACCAAGATGGAACGCGCGACGGGTCAAAAGTGTTGTTGCTTAGATCCCTGGAATGACATTGTCAAATCAGGAATTAGTTGATAAGAATAAGTTGGTTTGAAAGTTAAAAATGTTGCCACTTACAGATAGTTGAGGACATTCAAACCGGTCAAATTAGGCACCGGACCGGTCAGTTGGTTGTTTGAGAGGAACCTATTAGCATATTTACCAGAAAATGAACATTAACCGGACCAAATAAATTGACAAAGTAAAGTTTTCTCTTATACTTACATTTCAAATACGTGGGTAAGGCTATTGATGTTTGAAGGGACATTCCCGGTTAAAAGGTTCCTATCAAGACGCCTGAAAACCACCATTAAAATACTGAGTTATACTTTTGAGTATTACAAGAAGCCTGAAATAACCTTAAAGAGGTGGTGCACTAGTAAGTGCCAGCGGACTTAGGTTTGAATCCCGTTTATACTGGTTTCTTGTCTTAACCGCTTGAAGGATATCTGCCCAGCGTGAGCCGCATGAGTTTTCCCTAACGGGTTCTCATGGTCGGTAACAACAAAAAAAAAGTCATGAAATGTGATTATTATAGGTACTCACATAACTTCTAGAGATTTCACAAGCCCGAGCGTGGTAGGAATGGTGCCTGTGAGCTGGTTGTTCTCAAATAGACTGCGTGAGAAAACAAGGAAAATGGTAAGTGTGACTTGTGAGGTCATTCGGTTTTCAAGAAAGATTGTTTGTTATAATGTGACATACAGATGAATTAGTGTCATATTGGAGTGAAAGAGCCGTTGTGGGATAGGACCCGAGAGCATGTTCCTTCCAAAATGGCTGAAAATAGACAAAATATAAACATAAGTGAGCAGAATCCTAACAATATGTATTTACTTAGTGATTTGACATAGAAAAAGATAAACATACAAGTGTTTTGTATGAGTCAGCATATCAAGACCAGGAGTGCTCCCACTGGAAACCGGTATACCTCCAGTGAGCCTGTTATCAGCTAGATCTAACCAGTAAAGATTTTTCATATTACCAATGGAAGGCGGAATTGATCCAGTAAAACCGTTGGAATTTAGAGACCTACACGGAGCCAGAATGTTGAATAATGGGAAATATAAAATCCATTTATATGATAAGATGACCACTCGTGGCAAGTTTCGTTTCAGACGAGTTAAGCTGGGCTGACACGAAACACCGTTTGTCCAAAAAAAATTAAATTTGTATATTTAGTTACTGTCCCGAATATGATTACAGAATTTATAATTCAGTAATATACTATCTTTTAATAAAATGATTCCTCGTTATTAGGTGACTTTAAATAGTTGACCCGTTTCCTTTCGAGCAATTTTTCTTTTTAATTTTTGTATTTGACGTGTAAAATATTTAACCTATAACCAGAATCAGCCCATTCATAAGGTAACTAGATCCCGAAATTGCCAGCGCTAAAAATAGGGAATTCGACATATCATTTGCAGGAAGAACATTTGGTACTCACAGGAAGATGAGATTTTCTAAATTTCCAAGGGTGTCTGGAAGTGGACCACTGAAACCACAATTAACCAGGATCCTGACAAACAAGAACCAACAATAATCAATTTAACATCCTGAATAAAACTTCGCCCTAAATAAATTGCGAATAAAATACAAAAACAACTAACCAAAAAATATCACAAAAAGTAACCAAGTTTCATAATTGTTGCGTTTAGATCATTATTTACTTTTAAACATGTATCGTAGATTTCACAACAATATTAAAACTTTTTGCATTTCCGTAGTTATAAAACGTTTGGGTGACTTTAGTGAAATAGTAAAGGAACTTGGTTACTGTTACATAGCATATTCCCAAGAAGTGAGGACACCACTATACAGTTTTTTCTTCTTTTTTCTCACCGGCTAACTCACACACCCTCTAATCAGGTGCGAAGCTTAATGTAAAGTGGGGGGTGCAAGCCCCCCCCCAATGTTTCGGTTAAAAATGTAAAATTTCTGATTTTTTCGTCCGAAAATTTTAAAATTATATAGGATCGTCCCCCAATTATTTTGCCTAAATATTTATACAAATATATAAATTGGGTCCCACAACTTTCCGCCCCCTCAGAACTTTTGGTCAAGCTCCGCCACTGCCTCTAATCCTCCTCACAAATATGTGAGGAGGTATACAGTTAAACATATAAATAGTAAAAACTACTCACAAATTTGTTAACTTCTTCAAATTCCCAATTGCAGGAGTCAGCGACCCAGTCAAACCTTTGTTGTATGATAGATCTCTACAAACAAAAAAAACAAAAAAAAAATTGTTTCAAGCTTAATTACAGAATCCACAATTCAGTCAGCCATCCAGCCAGAAAAAAACTTACAGAATCTGCAACTCTGTTAACTGCCCGACATCTCCGGTGAGTGTCCCGGTCAAACCCATGCTTGCCAAAGTTCTAAAAACATGATACAACACGCGAATTTTTAAAGGAAGTTGCAGCCTGCAGGCTGAAGATGAATATTATTAAAGAAAGTTAACAAGAACTCACATGGAAACACACACGCGAATTTTTGCAAGTAATTCCATCCCAACCGCTACACGGGTCAGAGTTTTCATCCCAGTTAGGTGGTGTGTTGTCCCATGAATCCTTGAGAGCTCTCAGATATGTAGCTGCATATTATCATATCATGATCTCCATCATGCAAATCAATTAAACTAGATTAATAGAAGAGTGTTATATGAACATACCATCATCGTTTTGTGCGATTAAAAACCGAAAATGGATGATCAGTATGAAGATTAGTTGTGGGATTCTTGCACCCATCTTCGAATTAGTTCTTATGATTTAGGATCATGAAGTGTGAGAGAAATTTTGAACAGATATACTATATCTAGTAACATGACAGCAGGTTTGTAACATTTGACTTTACAAACAAATGGGCAAGTAGATGAATAAATTATTTGGAGATGTTTGATCATGGAAAGTAGGTTTGACCATTTATGATTGTTGTTTTTGAGAAATGCATCACAGGCCAAATATAGGATTATATTTGTTCTATTGATATAAATGTTGGAACTCAACTTGGTATATATAGGAATGTGAATATGTAAAAAATAAAATTAAAATAAATGATAATAATAAATACAATAATAATAATAATAATAATAATAATAATAATAATAATAATAATAATGATAACAATAATAAATATAATAATAAGCTGAAGTTTAGCGCTACACATAAGGTTTGACTACGTTCGACAACATTCAATATTTTTCTCTCTAATCACAACTCCGTTAGCTATCAATAACTTTATGTTAGAATTGCTATTTGTCTTTGTGTTTTCTTCTTTTTTTTTTTTCATTAGCTAGATGTGAATATCTGATTTAGGGTTTCACATAATGTAATTTTTAAGGTTTTGATAAGAATAAAAAGAAAATTATACTTACTAGGTTTTGTGTCCATTAAAACACACTCAACTCTAATACGTGTCATTGTGTCTTTTAACATTTTGTATAAAAAAAATGTTTATGATTGTATTTCTACGTTTTAGTTCTGATCCTAAGCAAAAAAAAATTACGAAAAGAATACCGACTTTAAAATCCATTTGGGCCCCGTAGAAGGTTGAATCAGTCGTGTGTAAGTTCCGTTAAGTTATGAGTCAAAACCAAAACTATAAGCGGTTCTCTTTTAGATTTTATGATCGACGTTATTTCAAGTACCAGAAAATTACCAAATGGGATTCTGTTAATCGTAGAGATAAAGTTTGTTAGGCCATTTTTCTATTGAAACACTTATTTTTGGATATTATATAAAACCTATGTTTCGTGTTGAAACACTTATTTTTGGATATTATATAAAACCTATGTTTCGTGTAGAACATAATTTATGTTTAAGACAAGGTCCTATTTGCACACATCAGTTTGGCACTTGTTTAATCTTTTTACCCCTCCAATTTGCATTTTCCTAACAATGCTTTTTTAGGATTTGACATTATTTTACTTAAGAACTTGGGTATCCATAATTGGAACAAAAATAGTATTAAACACATAAAAGATAAACATTATTAAATATCAAGCTACTTTGTACTTTCTTTGGTTTTTATCATACTCGCAAAAGTCGTTAGGCGTTTTCTAGTTTGATTTGAGAGTAATCGGCCTAGACAAGGAGTACTCGCGCCTTGGCAGCCTACCTTATAGCGAGTACTCAACCTTCCAAACCTTATTTTAAAACCATGGTTTTGATAAATGTATGCTTTATATAATTTTGCTTTTGGATTATAATTTAGTTTAATTGGTTAAATCAATAATTTATAGCCAGTTGGACCATGCAGTATTATGAACTTTGTAAAAAATTGTTACAAACTAGTAAATAGGAGTCATACTTTGCGGCAAGACCATTAGCTGAACAAAAAGTGAACGTAAAAATGATGAAGCACGCACACATGTTACGGCGTGTTTACTCACGAAAATTTGAAGAAAAAGTAAAATATGGAAAAGAATAACTAAGTCGGCTTGGGACCCACGAGTTTCAACGGAGCCGTTAAGCCGTACAAAAAGACGTAAAAACGTTAAACCACACACGCGATTGCAGCGTGTTAACTCTCAAAATTTTGAACGAATCGTAAAGCGACAAATTTGTAAAAGATATATAGCAAAGTTAAAAGTGTTAGGGTTAAAAATAGAAAATAATTTTAACAAATATATAAAAAATGAAAACTATGGAATTAAAAGTGTAAAATATGAAAACTATTGACGTTGAAAGTGTAAAAGATAAAAAAATAAAAGCGTTAAAAGTAAAAGAAAATTGTAAATTGTAAAGGAAAATAAAAGATCAAAGAGTCAAAGAAAAAAGTGAATAGTAAAAATGTGAGGTGGAGAATTTTTACAAGATAATATAGGGTAAATGCCACATCATTGTACTTTAAATTTTGGTTATAATAGAATATAATTTAGTGAGTTTGGAAAAGAACTTTTTTTATCATTAACTTTATCTGCTCATGGTCTTTTAAATTTTGAACTTAAAAAATTTACAGGTGTAAATAACAGCTGTAAACTTTGGGGACAATTGTTATGGGTTATTTTTATGGCTCGAGGTCCTGAGGTCCTAAGATGCTTCGGTATCCTTACAGAGTTAAGGATCCTGAGCTCCAGTGTTACCAACCATTGTTTTGTCCCTCGTTATTATTCGCAGGTATATTCGAGGTACAGCGACTATCTGATAGGACTCCACGAATAATCGCTAAAGAAGTTGGAAGAAACGTGTGGAAGGCGTGTACGAGGCCCACAACAGTCACTTACCAAGTCGTCTGAAGACCCTGGATATGTCCAAGACTTAGTTAGGTTTCATTTTAGCTTATGTACTATATATGGAGCAGCTTGTCTACTTAGAAAACACACTTGTACTCGCACAACTTACTGTAACAAATAATATTCGATCAAGCTGGTCCACAATTGTACTATCTTTTGCATTATCAATAAGATTGGCGCTAGATAGTCTCCAGCTCCTGGGTTTTTTGTACTGGCGATCATCTCTCAAAGATATCAAGGACTTTTCCCCGTAACAATTTTCGCATGTTCATCATTGCTTACTGTTTTCTTTCATTACACGTTCAAATTTGGTCAATCAATTTGCATTCACCACTTACAAATCTCTTTTACGCCCCGCTTGCGGTATACGCATATAATGTATATATGTGTGGGCCCTCGGAGGCAAAAGTGAAAGTGCACTAATTTTAACGTTATTTTACTAATTTCGTGAAAATAACATTAAAAGAGGGGGTGCTCAATCATGCATTATGTAGTGGCGTTGATAGCCGAAAGATAAGGGAGTACATGCACTAATAAGCCTTTGTCTTAATTGTTGAGTGTTATGTGCCTTAGGTCCAAGGCTTGATGCAAAACTACTATCAAGTCGGGGTCTCATTGGAAGCAGTCTCTCAATTCCTACGCGGTAGAGGTAAGGCTGTCTACATCTTACACTCCTCAAATCCTTCCTTAGTTGTGCTATTGGTGAAATTTACTGAGTATGATGATGATAATTATGACGACTTACAAATCTCTTTTCCAAACAGGTATCCCTAAGCGTTTAAGGGGATCCCAAGATTTGAACTTGTTATTTTGAAGAGCATGGTACCTCACATTCATTATTTGGTTACTAAATGATCATGATAGTTTTTTTACCAAAACAATTTGACACCCACCATGGAGCAAGTGGTGTTTTTCATCATCAAATCTTTCTTGAACATTCTGTTGAATCAATTTCTTTAAAGTTATTCTCTTAAGTGGCATATCAATTCAAATCGATTTCATCTTTTGTTATTTCTTCAACCTCTAGTGTGAGCAATCTTATTCCTCCAACATATCAGAGAAATACTACTTCTGCTGGAATCACCTCTTCAAGATCTGAGATACCTATCAGAGGACCAATTCTTTCTTCTAACGATGATATCCTATCAATGTTTACTTAGGTGAAACAACAAATGAAAAACCAACAGGAGACCAATCAATTGTTGTTCAGGAAACTTGAAAAGCTAAAGGAGTCTAGAAATTCGCTGGAAATACACCATTATAGCCAAAGATCCTAAACTTTGACACTGCAGGATCCTCAAGAAACCACAATGGAGATTTCCTACCCATGCAACCAGGAACAACGACAGTCGGCCCAACTCCATCTATTAGGATCTCAACTAGCAGGGGACTTGGAATCACTCCGGGATCATTCTCTCATAATCCCAACATCGGTAACATTGCCAATAGTTATTCAAATATATTTAGTTTTTCTTTACAAAATTGAGCAATTGACTTTATATTATAGGGCCCGTTGTGTTTACTCGCCCCAGGCCAAAAACTTTAAGAGGGTTCTGAAGACGACCCTAAAAATATATAAAGTCATGTATCATTGTATTACTTATTAAATTCAACTACATTAAACATCCCATAAAAACGTTTTATTTATTTATTTATTTTTTGAATAATAACACTTGCTCCTATTCTATTACATCAATAACTCTAAATGTTCACCCTTGTTCATGATTGAAGTTGTGACCTCTCCTCTAAGAGGCATATGTCTCTACTAAGTGGGCGTCACATTGACAAAAATGAAAAACATTTTTTATTTATTATTTTATTGTCTAAGATCCGTATTTTACTATTACTTGTGTGAAACTACGATGTGAAACTACGCTATCAAACATGTTAAGTAGGGAATGCTTTAGAAATTACATTGGTATGCAAATTACATTGGTATGCCATGAATGACACCATTGATATCATTCACCTCGTGAGCCCGAAACTATATTTAAGGGTGGTAGGGTATATGAGGGTAGTGGTTTGCGGGGTATACGAGCTGAATCGTTAAGCAAAAGTAGTTTGGTTGACCGTTACAAAATGCAACCTAAAGGTTTGATATGTCAAAAAAATTATTCTTGGGCTGAAATGGTTAAACTGGCTAAACCTCAGGGGCCAAAATAGTAATTTACTCTAATTTAAAAAAAAATTATGAGAGAAGTGTTGTCAGTAATTAAAGAAATTTAGGGTCGGTGAAAGTAAAAGTGAGATGAAATGAAAATTTACTTAATTTACCTCAACTCAATTTGCTAACTTCTCTGTTTTGTATCATAATTAAAACCAATGGAGCAATTAGATTTAGGTTTGTTTCATATTTCAGTCATATCACTACAATAGCGTAATTGGATGCCTAGTATATTACCAAATGATTCACAAGTGATTGTGGGCTCTTACAATGACTACAAGGTTGAAAACCAATTTGAGTTCGGACCAAATTCGTCTATCCTAAAACAAAATTATACATTTATTCAAGTTTATAATTGTATGAACGTGGATAGTTCTCAAATATCCGTTAATTAATTTGAGCTCTCAATTGACCACATTTATCCCTTCATGTCTATTTAGCTAGAATTCAATCACAAATTTACAATTTACACTTTTGATCCTCCAAATCGGCCTTTTATGACATTTTGGTCTAAATTTGACGATAATTAAAATGGATATGCACCTCACAAACGAGAATTGTCACTATAATATGAAAATGTTACGACTATATTATACCGCGAAGTATAGAATGTTACACTAAACGCTCTAACCATGATTTATCAAAGCATTCAAGATCTCGTAAAAGGTTGTTAAATGAAAAACACATTTTTGTACATGAACCAAAATCGACTATTAAATCAAGGCATTTTACTTGTATTAAATTATATGTAATAACATGTGTGGCAAAAATAAAATCAAAACATAATTTTGACTTGTTAAATTTTAAGAGGATACAACTTATTACATGTACAAACACTAACACCTTGTACTCTTGTAGAGTGTTTATGAACCTCAGATCTCACTATCTATTTAGAGTAAAATGACTGAATAGTCCCTGTGGTTTGTTAATATTTCACCTTTAGTCCTCAACTTTTTAAAATTACATATATGCTTCTTGTGGTTTGCTCGGTTGTTACTCGAATAGTCCCTACCATGGATGATAGTTAAGTTTTTGAGTTAAGTATGTGTAAAATGACAAAAATACCCTTATTTATTAAAAACATAAAGAGTTAATTACTGTTTTCGTCCCTGTGGTTTGTCAAAGGTCACTATTTCAGTCCATTAGTTTAAAAATTGTGATTTCAGTCCCTGTGGTTTCACTTTCGTAACCATTTCAGTCCATCTCGCAACCATTTCAGTCCTTGTACTTACAAAATAGATGGATTGAAGTGGTTACGAAAGTGAAACAACAGGGACTGAAATGGTTACGAAAGTGAAACCACAGGGACTGAAATCGCAATTTTTAAACTAATGGACTGAAATAGTGATTTTTGACAAACCACAGGACGAAAACAGTAATTAACTCAAACATAAAATACATCAATTAATAAATAGTTATGGGACCCACTCACCCACCCACCCAACATCATCTTCAACCTCACCCTTTCTTCTCCATCTAACACCACCCATAACCCACCTTCTTACCGGCGACACTACCTAAGTTACCGGAAAAACGAGCTCGTTAGCCATCATCACCACTCATGAATCACCACTACAACTCTAATTTACTCCTGCTATCTTCTCCGGTCGGTACAACTCCAACTTACCCATTTGTCCGGATCTAAAACCTGTGCCGGTGTTGGTGTGAAACACACTTCAAAATCAATTATATTGTTTGTTGATTGAATCAAAAAGAAAATAAAACTAACACGATCTACGAATAAATATATTATCTGGTTTCTAAAAATGTAAAAACTTATATAATCTGATCCAAAAGATGAATCCAATATGCCAAGTGAACTGGAAATCTTTTATCAAAGAACTTGTTTGAGAACATATAAATTAAATGTCGACTGTTATGAAGGAATGGGCTCAAAAATACAAGGAAGTGACGTGGCTAAAAGGGACCCAAATGAGCTAAGGAGGAACAACAGAATGAGAAAATTGCCAGCGAAATTGATGGACTAGATCTAGACACATCAGCAATAGGGAATAACTAACTTGGCAAGTGTCTATAATAAGAGCATGATAGAAGTGTGAGAGAGTAAAATTAATTTGTTATTGGTTGTCTACTTTCCCATCCCCTTCTGTAATTTCTATTTTCCTCATCTCTTCTTGGTTCAGTGATATTAATAAAGTGATAATCCCTTTTGCTGTACTTAATTCTCAATTGATTACTCACACAAACACTCCATTGGTGCTTTCATCTCCTTCAGTAAAGATGGCTGAAGGTACCCGTTTGAAAACCCTAGATGATGGTCTTAAATCAGTACAGGAGTCACAAACCCAGCTACAACAACAACTGAACGTCTCTCACTCACAGTTACATTAAGAGGTTGATGCAATCGCTTCTTCTCTGGAAGATACAAAAAACTCTTACACAAGGTCCTTGCTCAATTTTCGACTGGTCCGACCAGATTGAAACAGCAGGATGAAGGTTCATCTGGATTTAACCTCGTTGATGGTTCTTCGATTCTGGGCCGCAACCGGCTCCAATCAATCTTCCTCATTTCTCTGGAACGAATTCCGAACGGTGGGTTTCTCAAGCCAGCCGTTATTCCGACTTTTACTCTATCTCAGCTGCAGATCGATTAACTATAGCATCGTTTTATCTCGACGATGACGCGGCAGATTGGTATGATTGGTAGTATCGAAATTCCCCATTTCGTGGTTGGTCGGATTTTTCCAGCAGCTTAATTCAACGTTTCAAGGCGAAAACACTAGAGGAACCGGAAGGTTTACTGGCTAAGCTAACACAATAATCCACGGTTGCGGAATATCGTCATCAATTTGAAGAGATCTCTAACAGATCTATGGTATTACCTCCTCCTTTCTTGATTCACTGTTTCATTTCTGGCCTTCGTGTCGACATTAAACAGTCCGTGTTAATTCACCGTCCATCCACCTTAGAGGAGGCTATGACCTTAGCCCAATCACATGAGAACCGAATCCAGTTGGAAAAAGGAGTGGGCCGTGTGACATTGGGCTCCTCTAAACCTATCCTTCACACACCCAAAAACCCAAGCTCTTTCATGACCCCATCTTCTTCCGGTTCTTCTCAGACAAACCCTAAATCTAATACCAATTCCATTGGATTTTGGAACATGGTCCTCGGAGTCTCTTGGTTATCCACTTTAGGGCCGGTGGTAACCGACTATTCAGCAGCTGCCTTTGAATTTAATTGCAATGGTAACGAGTGGTTTGGAAAGGTGATTCGTCTATGCCGGTCCAATTTATCCAATTTAACGGTCTCCGACGATTAGCCAACACGGATGGTATTGACTCCTTCTATCAGTTGACTCTTTCATTACCCAATTCTCACACTATTTCCAATTGTCCGCAAGACTTGGAGCGTATCCTTGCTGCCTTTCCAGCCGTTTTCAATCCTCTTAAAACGATGCCTCCAACGCGTTCCCAGGACCACTCAATTTCACTCCTCCCAAACAGTTCCCTGGTCTCGGTTTGACCCTATCGTTATCCTCATTTCAGAAAAATGAAATTGAAAGCCTGATCAATGAAATGTTACAACAGGGCATTATCCGACCTAGCAATAGCCCGTTTTCTTCTCCGGTGTTATTTGTTAGAAAAAAGATGGTACATGGAGGTTTTGTGTGGATTACCGGTGAACATCTGTGCCTTTTCAACCATCATACAATTCTGAACAATTTCGAATACAATGAGATCTTGAGTCTAATTCCCGAGAATTGTATAATTACATGTGACATTCACACATTTCAGTCCTTGTACAATTTCGATCTTTCGAATCGCTTCCTGAAGTGAAATCGCAAGCTGTTACGCAAACGTAATCAGCTTAACGCGACGTACACTCCGGAACAATGACATAAGCTAAACATACCCTAAATACCCTTTAATAAGTTTTGAGGGCTTTGGTATGGCAAAAACAAGTTTATTCAAACTCAGGGGCTATTTTGCAAATTCTGCGAAACTATGCCGATTCGCGTATATCGTTATCCGGAACATGTACGAACATCCAAAAATTTTTTGTAATCACTAAAATCTTGCATTTTAGTGATTTGAATGCAAAAATGTCATTCGTTACGCGTTTACAGTCATTTGGGCGTTCGTTACGATTTTCGTCGTAATTAACCAAAATCCGCAACCGTACGACCGAACGAACCGACATCCGAAAAGTTTCCAAGCATTTTTCAAGTTCCATATGCTTTATCTTCCTTGTAAAGCTTAAAAATGGGGTTAACAGGTGTTAAAAGTGCCAAAACGCTTCGAAAAACAAGTTTTAGGCTGCAGGGACCTGTTCTGACAATTCTGAAACTTAGGAATCCCAGGCGCCACGCGAGTGACCCCCAAGATCTCCCATGACGTGCGGGGGATGCCCAGTAACAGCAGAAACTGGCAGACAGCTGTTTTACAGCTTTGAAGCCCAAGATTCGTGATCTCCAAGCTCTAGCCTGGTCTTGACACGTCTTTGAGCATGTGGAATGATCCTAGAATGGTCCTTGACACTTGTGATCATCAAATTCATCCTCCACAACTATAAATAGCAAGCCATTTCACCCATTTCAATTGCTCATTCCTTCCCTTTCTCTCTATAACTCTAAGAGGAGAACTCCCACTTTGTTGGAGGTCTCCCGTCTGAGTTTTCTTGAGCTCTTGGGTGTTTCTCAAACACAAGTAAGTGCTCTTCCTATTCTTGTTTAGTTATTTTAGCTATTTCAAGCTAAAAGTCAAACAGTGTTTGACTTTCATCTTTGACCATTAATTGGTCAAAGCAAAGTTCAATTGAACTTTGCAACGTGATCGTAACCACGATGGTTATGATCCTTAGCGATCATGCCTACTGATTACCACGTTTACTAGTCAAAGTGACGAGTCAAAGTTTCGGTCAATAATGCGCAAAGCGCGCATTATACGATGGAACTATTTTCGAGTATCAAAACACCTTGTTTTGATACCAAACATTTTTATAACTTAGTTAGACATGTTTTGACATGTCTAGCTCGTCACTTTAGTTTAGTGCTTGTTTAGGGTCGTAAGTCGAGCGGTCTTGACCACCGCTTTTACTTTCGAATCCGACCCGTTTGGTCGATCTTAGGATCCGACCAAACACATATATGTGACCATAGTTGTATAGGGAATAACCTTCTGAGGTTATACCTTATGGTCACGACGTTTGGTTAGTGTTATGATAAGCCGTCTATTATGCCCTATAAATGACCAAAATGCCCTTTTTGCACATAAATCAAATTTAAGCATATGTGACCAATGTTTTGACATATAAACTGATGTTGCAACTATATTAAACTTATTTTGGCATATTATACTTATCATAACACATATCTAACAATCCGAACACGTTTTTACGTAAATGATCCGTTAAAGTAGCGTAAACTACCTTAACGAGCCATAACGGGTCAAAAGCACTTAGGAATCTTTTCAAATCAGTATGTAGACTTTGTTAAACCATTTCATATGAGTACCAACACTCATTTGGTTTACAAGACCTCATTCTATCCGATCCGCCGATTAATGTCCCGATATTTACATAGTTATCCGATTCTAGGACACGTTTGACTTCTCGGACATCTGAGCTTGTTTAATCTTTGATTCAAGGATATTTTGCAACCCCAAGTGAGTACATTGTCCCTTCTTTTACGTTTTTCAAATGTTTGGGGTGATTTATATGTGCCTATTCACTATTTTCACGGGTTTCAAAGCTATATTTCGTATACATAGTACTATATCCATTAACGATTTGAAACCATTACCTATGGCTAAAACAATGATTTTCAAAGTTTGTGAGACTATTGTTGGTACGTATTTCTTTTATACATTCATTAACAATGATCAAGCCGATTGGTAGTACGATATAGCGCTATAGGATTTGACACCCCATTCCTGTTGTATGGAATGTCAGAAACCAAGTTTAAACCAAATAGATTTTGCCTTCGTGGTAAATCTATAGTCACCAAAGTATAGTTTGATATACTCAGGTTGGAATGTATTGCCAAACGACCACAATGTATGTTTTACAAAGGTTTTCTAAATAAGCCATAAATCTTTTATTGATTTCCCTAAACCAAAGTATATTTTGATATACTACCAAATCACAATTTGATATGCTACCAACGTGATATTGTTTTACCAAAGTATAGTTTGATATACTACCGATTCTCATATTGTTTTACCAAAGTATAGTTTGATACTACCGATTATCATATTGTTTTACCAAAGTATAGTCTGATATACTACCGATTATCATATTGTTTTACCAAAGTATAGTTTGATATACTACCGATTCTCATATTGTTTTACCAAAATATTGTAACATTTGTCAAAAACGGGTTTTCCAAACCTGCTCCGTTTGTAATCGAATATCAAGTTATAAATGTTTTCGTTGCGTATTTATGTCCATTTTAATTTTAATGATGCATAATTAATAAAAGTTATAATTGATAAAAAGTAAAAATAAAATAATTAAAAAGAAAATTAGGCTGCCGGGACTCGAACCCGGGTCAGCCGGGTTTAAGTTCAAAGACTTATCACACACACATATAACCACTCCGCCACTTGTTGTTTTCTGTAAATGCTAGGAAACAATTGAATTTTATGGTCTATCATAAATCAATCCGGTTACGCCAACTGTAACCGAAATCGGTCACCAAACGTCCAAAGACGTTTGATTGATCGCGGTTTACTGAGTTTAACCGATACACCGACACCTCCAATCAATTTAGCTTTGAATGGACTTGAATTCAAGAGTGGATCGCTTTTAATAACCGAAAACTTTCATTTTCTGAATTACTTCAATCATAGACCCCTCTCGCGACTCAAACACATCTGCAGACCTTCGAATTTCACTTTCGCAATACTTTCAGTTTGCCGGAGAAGCTAATTGAATTCGCCGGACTTTCGCCGGAAAACCGTGTTTTCCACCAAATCAGTAAATCTCTCAATTCTTTCGTTGTCTATTAATTGTTAAGCTTTGCTAACTCAAACCCTTCAATCGGAATCAATTTCAGACGTCGATATCGGATAATTCCCTCTCGCCGGAAAACTTCCGAAAATTCTTATCTTCCGCTGTGAGACGGTATAGACATTCAAACCTTCTGATAACTCTTGTTTAATACTTCAATTCCTCACTTAGCTAATTAAAACTGTTAATTTATTCGCTCAGTCGAAATCCGTAAAAACAGAGCCGACGCCTTGCCGGAATTCAGAGATAAATCGTTTCCTCCGGTATGTTTACTTCCAAAATCGTCTCTGCCATTTCATATTAGTCTGTTGAATGTTTGTCAATCGAATTAAACAAGAAACAATAGAGTAATCGTAGGATGTAATTCTGTAACGAAGAAGACGAAGATAGGTTGATTATAAGTTTGATAAAATCTGGATATTATCTCGGGTTAGACACACAGTCCAGCGGTGGACTGTGTGCACATACATATCACACGCCGCGAGTTCGATCCTTGACATACGTATGCTCTGTAATAAAAATGTTTTATTTTTCTAACTGAACCGGATTAACTCACGGTAGTTGTTAAGTATAATAAAAATCCGTATATTAACCAAGTTAGATACACAGTCCAGCGGTGGACTGTGTGTAACGATAAATCACAGGTCCCGGGTTCGAGACCTGTTGACGGCACCGGTTCGATGATTTAAAACATTTTTTGAAAATAAAAGAATTTGGAATAAACTGAGTTAGTATATAAATATAATTAAAAACAAAATTATTTCGGGTTAGACACGTAGCTCAGTTGGTAGAGCTGCGTGCACGCGAACGGGAGGTCTCGGGTTCGAGTCCTGCCCGGTGCATACATACACACAATAAAACCGGTCAAACAGTCAACGCTTATGGTCAAACGGTCAACGGTCAACGCAAAAGTCAACATAATTTTTATATTTTTATTTATTTAATTTAATTTAAAAATCAATTAAAAATACTTAAAAATAATGTTTTTAAAGATAGGAAATAGCCTTAAACTCACAAAAATATATCTAAAAATCCTATTAAAATTATTAGTAAGATCCACTCATTTACTATATCTTCCGTTATTATTTAGGTTAGTTAATCCTCGTTGTTCAATTCTTCCAACTCGTGCGCATCTCATCATCTCCAACCGAACGCACCCAATGTGAGTGAATCTCTACAAATTCCCCGTTTTAATCACGTTTTTGGGGTGTATATGTGTCTTACCAATTATTATATTTAAATCATTGTGCATACATCATATCATGAACAAATGTGTATTCAGCTTGTATCAACTGTTTGTGTGGTTATTATTTAGATTTAATTTATTACGTTCAGTACATGCATTTTCATAGGCCGCCGCTCCCCATTACATTATGAGCGTTGAGCAGTTCCCCATTACATTATGAGCGTGAACCTGGCGTGCCAACATACGATCGGCTCCGTTTGATTGAGCCTTGATCGCACAGACATTCATCATTTTCAATACATACATTTATCATAGGCCGTCCGTTCCCCATTACATTATGAGCGTGAACGTGACGTTGCCAACATATACAGTTTCATTCATGTTATACATTCATGCAAGTTCATATGTTATTGTATGTTATGGTATGTTATTGTATGTTATAGTTTGTGGTGGTTATTGCTATTGTTTGATTATTTACATTTGCTCACATATGACTATTGCACAATTTTTCCTTGATAAAAATAACAAGAAATCAATAATAAATGCTTATCTAACAAGGTTCACTCGCCAACTTATGTTGACCCAAAAACCCCCATTTTTACATATGATACAGGTGAACCAGCTGCAGCAAGAAACACATAGGATTGGCTTAGAAGAATAAACTGGTTTAGAGCTTAGATTGTTGAGTTGGTTATTTTCTTTGTATTTGTATGGACATGTTTGGATTATTGAGAATGTAATTTTGACTTTAATAAATATGAAACATATTAGTAAATATCATGAGCTTTGGTGATAACCCAATTATGCCCCGACTCTTATTCCGCTGCGGGTCGAGGTGTGACATATTGGTATCAGAGCCATGACTATAGGGATATAGGGTAGGTTATTAGACCCTTAGAGCCTATACTATAGTTGATTAGAAATTTTTAAGATTTTTGTGTGTTACATGCCAAATTTCATGATGTTTATATGTTTTATGTTAAATGTTACATTCAATGTTATGCAAGCATGTTCATAAGTATATATTATCATATAATGCCTATCATGAATCATATTCTCATAACATATCACATCCATGAAAGCACACATCACATCATTTTCATGATTGTTTTTACAATGATTTTTGTATTTTCAAATCTCATCAAAGTGAGTTCTCATGACGGGCATGTAGTAACTAGAAGGGTACAAGTACCGGTAGTCAGAACGTCCTGTCTAGGCTTGGCATTCGTATAAATCCAAAATAAAGGACCAGTTTGCCTACCTGGGGACTAACGATGAGAGTACGAAGTACCTATTAGGCCAAAGCATGCTATACCAAACGTCGTGTGAGCTAACCCCACTTTGAGTTGTCATTATGTCTACACCTGGACACATTCCGACCATACATCTCGTAAACATATTTTGTGGTTTTCATTCGGGTCATGCGAGTGTTAAATCGCCAATACTAATGTGAATCCTACCAAGCCAATAGTCATGGGGGCCCACATGACTATACAGGTGAAGGTATGGGGGACATTTGAGGCCCAACACGAGCAAACCCAAGACATCCTATGGATGTAGTTGCATTATTGATATTTATGTTATTTTCATTTTCTTTAAGACACATGACACCTAAAAAGACTCCATAAACTCACAATCTTCTTATGTATGTTCCTGTAGATGTCGGCTAGACAACAACGAGTGGGTAAAAGATCAGGAAGGTCTCACGAACGCTTGGCAACTCAAATCGCAAAGCAAATGGCCGCGGTGCTTCCTGACATTGTGGTTCAAGTACAACAATCTCTCGCCACAAATCCCACCAATCCTCCCCAGCACGAAGACCAGAACATCGGCAACCTCCTACCAGTAAGTGCTCATATAAACATTTCAAGTCTTGCGATCCTCCTAAATTTGAAGGGACCGAAGGTATCACTGCTCTCCTCCACTTGTTTGAGGAAATGGAAAACACCTTTCTCAACTGCGATTGTCCCGAGGATCGCAAGGTACGATACGCAACCGGGAGACTATTTGGGGTAGCTCTCACCTGGTGGAATACTGAAAAGGGTAAGAGGGGAATCGAAGATGCGATGGCCTTAACGTGGGAGGAGTTAAGGGAAATCATGACGAGGCGATTCTGTCCTAGAAGTGAGATTAAAAAGCTAGAGGACGAATTTCATTCTTTGAAGCAAAAGGAGGGAGATCATACTTCCTACAACAAGAGGTTCTTAGAGTTGAACCAAATGGTCCCTAACTTGTTCACCCCAGGTTATCGCTTAATCGAGCATTATATTCGAGGTCTTCCCTCGAAAATTCAAGATTCAGATCTCAGCACTTCGCTAGCAACACTTGAAGCTGCTATGGAACTAGCTACTGAACTGACCGAGAATCGAATTCGCAACGGTAAGTTTAAAGAAGAGAAAAAGAAAGCCCCCGTTGAGGGCCAAACTTCAAACCATTCCACCTCCTCCTCTAAGTTTGCTAACAAGAGGAAACGTAACACCAGAAACTTCGCTGTCACACAAGCAAATTTCCCTATCCCTGCTGCACCCATTACCCAAGTTGCCCCTTCACCTGCACCATACAAAAGGCCATACTCTGGCCCATTACCAAAATGCAACCGTTACCAATACCACCATTTTCCTGATCATCCCTGCCAGCATTGCACCGGCTGTGGTCGCGCAAGTCATACTGTTCAAACCTGTCGCATACCTCAGCGAACAACCGCCACCAGCCTTCAACCCAAACCCACCAACAAATAATGGGTCAAGCCCAACAACCCCTACTATTACCACCTACCCAACATTTAGCCCACTCATACTACCAACCCAACTATCCCATGGTACAACCTATGCGGGCTTGCTACAATTGTGGAGACCCAAGCCACTTTAGAAACACTTGTCCACGGTTGGTGAACATTATTCATGCTCAAGCCCAAGCCAATCCGGTGAATCAAGCTAACCAAGCTCCTCCACCTGCAAGAGGAAGAGCTTTCAACATCAACGCTAATCAGGCTAGAGCTGACAGCAATGTGGTTAACGGTACGTTTCTTATCAACGGTAGTTATGCATCCATGTTGTTTGATACTGGGGCGGATAAAAGTTTTGTGTCTTTAGAGTTTGAACCCATCCTAAGCCAAATTCATGATAAGCTCATGGAATCCATAACAGTGGAAGTTGCTGACGGGAAACCGGTCTCATTAAATTCTATTATACGCAATTGTACTCTCACCTTAAACGACCACGATTTTCCAGTTGACCTCATTCCTATGAAGTTGGGAAGCTTTGACATTATAATTGGTATGGACTGGCTCAGCCAACATCAGGCTGAAGTTGTATGCCGCGAAAAGTTTATACGCATTCCTCTTTCAAACGGTCAGACTCTACGAATCTTTGGAGAAACCTCGTCGAAAGGTTAATGTCCTGTCTTCAAGCTCAAAAAATATCTTTGCAAGAATTACGTCGCATTTTTAACTCATGTCGTCAAAAAGGGAAGCATGGAGAAGAAACTCGAAGACATCCCAGTAGTAAAAGATTTCCCGCAAGTTTTTCCTGACGACATTTCAGGACTTCCTCCTGTGAGAGAAGTCGAATTTCTCATTGATCTTATACCTGGTGCTACACCAGTTGCAAAGTCTCCTTATAGGTTAGTCCCATCCGAAATGCAAGAGCTAGCCAGTCAATTGCAAGAGTTGACTGACAAAGGATTCATACGTCCTAGCTCCTCGCCTTGGGGTGCACCTGTCCTTTTTGTGAAGAAGAAAGATGGATCGTTTCGTATGTGCATCGACTACAGAGAACTCAACAAGTTAACAATCAAGAATCGCTATCCATTACCTCGCATTGATGATCTTCTTGACCAACTTCAAGGCGCCAGCTGTTTTTCAAAAATCGACCTTCGATCTGGTTATCATCAACTTAGAGTACATGAAGAAGACGTCCCAAAGACCGCTTTCCGAACTCGTTTATGGTCATTATGAATTCATGGTCATGCCATTTGGTTTAACCAACGCTCCAGCTGTCTTCATGGATTTAATGAACAGAGTCTGCAAACCCTATCTCGATCGTTTTGTTATAGTCTTCATCGACGACATCCTCATTTATTCAAAGTCTAAGTCTGATCATGAACGGCATCTTCGACTCATCCTTACACTTCTAGAGAATGAAAAGCTTTACGCCAAATTCTCCAAATGCGAATTTTGGTTAAAAGAGGTACAATTCCTTGGACATGTAGTCAATGACAAGGGAATACATGTCGACCCCTCAAAGATCAAAGCGGTACAAGAATGGCAAGTGCCACGCACACCAACTGAATTGGTTTGGCTGGTTATTATCGCCGTTTCATTTCAAACTTCTCTCGCATTGCTGTACCACTCACAGCTTTAACTCATAAGGGAAAACCTTTCATATGGGGACCCAAACAAGAAGAAGCCTTCCAAACCCTTAAACAAAAACTCTGTGATGCACCAATCCTCACTCTTCCTAAAGGTTGTGATGACTTCGTGGTTTATTGCGACGCGTCAGGGCAAGGACTAGGCTGTGTTCTAATGCAAAGAGGAAAGGTGATAGCTTATGCTTCTAGACAACTCAAAACTCATGAGAAGAACTACACCACCCATGACCTAGAACTTGGAGCCGTTGTGTTAGCTCTTAAGATATGGAGACATTATCTCTACGGTACTAAGTGTGAAATATACACTGACCACAAGAGTCTTCAACATATCTTCAATCAAAAGGAGTTAAACATGAGGCAACGAAGATGGGTCGAACTTCTAAATGACTACGACTGTGAAATTCGGTACCACCCTGGCAAGGCAAATGTGGTGGCTGATGCACTCAGTCGAAAGGGTTATGCGAACTCCATTCATCTTCTATGTTCGCAAATGATAACTGACATTAAAGATCAAATTCGAGAAGCCCAACATGTTTCAGTAACGGAGGATGATGTACGAAAGGAGCTGTCCTGTGGAGCTGAACTAAAATTGAAACTAAATCTGACGGTATTCTGTACTATCTAGATCGCATATGGATTCCTGACCACAACAACCTTCGTGAATTTCTTATGAATGAGGCTCACAAAACACGATACTCTATACACCCAGGAGCCGATAAGATGTATCAAGACCTTCGATACACCTATTGGTGGCCTGGAATGAAAAAGGATATTGCTGTTTTTGTTTCCAAGTGCCTTACATGTTCCAAGGTGAAAGCTGAACACCAAAGACCCTCAGGACTTCTGGTCCAACCTGAAATACCTGTATGGAAGTGGGAAAACATAACCATGGACTTCATTACCGGGTTACCTCGCACTTCTGGTGGGTATGACACTATATGGGTAATCATTGATCGACTTACAAAATCAGCTCACTTTATTCCTATCCGCGAAGATTTCAAGAACGAAAAGCTAGCTCGTATTTACATCAGCGAAATCGTAAGCCGACATGGTGTACCGTTAAGCATTATTTCAGATCGTGATGGTCGTTTCACTTCACGAACATGGCAAGCTGTACAAACCGCTTTGGGTACACGATTAGATCTCAGTACCGCTTATCATCCTCAAACTGATGGACAATCTGAAGGCACCATTCAAACTCTTGAAGATATGCTTCGAGCATGTGTCATAGACTTCAAGGGAAATTGGGACGCTCATCTACCATTAGTTGAATTTTCGTACAACAACAGCTATCATTCAAGTATCGGCATGGCACCTTTTGAAGCATTATATGGTCGTAAGTACCGATCTCCAGTATGTTGGCACGAAATTGGGGAAGCTCAAATCACCGGTCCAGAATTGATTCAAGAAACCACAGACAAGATCCATCAAATTCGAAACAATCTTGTAGCGGCTCAAAGTCGTCAAAAGAGTTATGCAGATAAACGACGGAAGCCTTTGGAGTTTAACATTGGTGATCATATACTTTTAAAAGTATCACCGTGGAAGGGAGTAGTTCGTTTTGGTCAAAAAGGCAAGCTAGCACCACGCTACGTAGGACCTTTCAAGATTCTCGAAAGAGTAGGACCTGTAGCATACAAGCTTGATCTACCAGAAGAACTCAACAGGATTCATCCCACATTTCACGTATCAAACTTGAAGAAGTGCCTCGCTGATGAAAACCTCCATATTCCTCTGGAAGATATTCAGATTGATGAATCTATGCATTTTATTGAAAGACCAGTAGAGATCATGGACTCCGGAGAAAAACGTCTATGACGAAGTCGCATTCCAATTGTTAGGGTACGTTGGGAGTCGAAACGGGGACCTGAGTTTACTTGGGAACGTGAAGACTCAATGCGCGAAAAATACCCGCATCTTTTTCCTACTACTACTACTACTTAAATTTCGGGACGAAATTCCTAAAAGTAGCGGATACTGTAACATTTGTCAAAAACGGGTTTTCCAAACCTGCTCCGTTTGTAATCGAATATCAAGTTATAAATGTTTTCGTTGCGTATTTATGTCCATTTTAATTTTTAATGATGCATAATTAATAAACAAACTAGAATATAAAAGTTATAATTGATAAAAAGTAAAAATAAAATAATTAAAAAGAAAATTAGGCTGCCGGGACTCGAACCCGGGTCAGCCGGGTTTAAGTTCAAAGACTTATCACACACACATATAACCACTCCGCCACTTGTTGTTTTCTGTAAATGCTAGGAAACAATTGAATTTTATGGTCTATCATAAATCAATCCGGTTACTCCAACTGTAACTGAAATCGGTCACCAAACGTCCAAAGACGTTTGATTGATCGCGGTTTACTGAGTTTAACCGATACACCGACACCTCCAATCAATTTAGCTTTGAATGGACTTGAATTCAAGAGTGGATCAGTTTTAATAACCGAAAACTTTCATTTTCTGAATTACTTCAATCATAGACCCCTCTCGCGACTCAAACACATCTGCAGAACTTCGAATTTCACTTTCGCAATACTTTCAGTTCGCCGGAGAAGCTAATTGAATTCGCCGGACTTTCGCCGGAAAACCGTGTTTTCCACCAAATCAGTAAGTCTCTCAATTCTTTCGTTGTCTATCAATTGTTAAGCTATTGCTAACTCAAACCCTTCAATCGGAATCAATTTCAGACGTCGATATCGGATAATTCCCTCTCGCCGGAAAACTTCTGAAAATTCTTATCTTCCGCTATGAGACGGTATAGACATTCAAACCTTCTGATAACTCTTGTTTAATACTTCAATTCCTCACTTAGCTAATTAAAACTGTTAATTTATTCGCTCAATCGAAATCCGTAAAAACAGAGCCGACGCCTTGCCGGAATTCAGAGAAAAATCGTTTCCTCCAGTATGTTTACTTCCAAAATCGTCTCTGCCATTTCATATTAGTCTGTTGAATGTTTGTCAATCGAATTAAACAAGAAACAATAGAGTAATCGTAGGCTGTAATTCTGTAACGAAGAAGACGAAGATAGGTTGATTATAAGTTTAATAAAATCTGGATATTATCTCAGGTTAGACACACAGTCCAGCGGTGGACTGTGTGCACATACATATCACACGCCGCGAGTTCGATCCTTGACACACGTATGCTCTGTAACAAAAATGTTTTATTTTTCTAACTGAACCGGATTAACTCACGGTAGTTGTTAAGTATAATAAAAATCCGTATATTAACCAAGTTAGATACACAGTCCAGCGGTAGACTGTGTGTAACGATAAATCACAGGTCCAGGTTTCGAGACCTGTTGACGGCACCGGTTCGATGATTTGAAACATTTTTTGAAAATAAAAGAATTTGGAATAAACTGAGTTAGTATATAAATATAATTAAAAACAGAATTATTTCGGGTTAGACACGTAGCTCAGTTAGTAGAGCTGCGTGCACGCGAACGGGAGGTCTCGCGTTCGAGTCCTGCCCGGCGCATACATACACACAATAAAACCGGTCAAACAGTCAACGCTTATGGTCAAACGGTCAACGGTCAACGCAAAAGTCAACATAATTTTTATATTTTTATTTATTTAATTTAATTTAAAAATCAATTAAAAATACTTAAAAATAATGTTTTTAAAGATAGGAAATAGCCTTAAACTCACAAAAATATATCTAAAAATCCTACTAAAATTATTAGTAAGATCCACTCATTGACTATATCTTCTGTTATTATTTAGGTTAGTTAATCCTCGTTGTTCAATTCTTCCAACTCGTGCGCATGTCATCATCTCCAACCGAACGCACCCAATGTGAGTGAATCTCTACAAATTCCCCGTTTTAATCACGTTTTTGGGGTGTATCATGTGTCTTACCAATTATTATATTTAAATCATTGTGCATACATCATATCATGAACAAATGTGTATTCAGCTTGTATCAACTGTTTGTGTGGTTATTATTTAGATTTAATTTATTACGTTCAGTACATGCAATTTCATAGGCCGCCGCTCCCCATTACATTATGAGCGTTGAGCAGTTCCCCATTACATTATGAGCGTGAACCTGGCGTGCCAACATATGATCGGCTCCGTTTGATTGAGCCTTGATCGCACAGACATTCATCATTTTCAGTACATACATTTATCATAGGCCGTCCGTTCCCCATTACATTATGAGCGTGAACGTGACGTTGCCAACATATACAGTTTCATTCATGTTATACATTCATGCAAGTTCATATGTTATTGTATGTTATGGTATGTTATTGTATGTTATAGTTTGTGGTGGTTATTGCTATTGTTTGATTATTTACATTTGCTCACATATGACTATTGCACAATTTTTCCTTGATAAAAATAACAAGAAATCAATAATAAATGCTTATCTAACAAGGTTCACTCGCCAACTTATGTTGACCCAAAAACCCCCATTTTTACATATGATACAGGTGAACCAGCTGCAGCAAGAAACACCTAGGATTGGCTTAGAAGAATAAACTGGTTTAGAGCTTAGATTGTTGAGTTGGTTATTTTCTTTGTATTTGTATGGACATGTTTGGATTATTGAGAATGTAATTTTGACTTTAATAAATATGAAACATATTAGTAAATATCATGAGCTTTGGTGATAACCCAATTATGCCCCGACTCTTATTCCGCTGCGGGTCGGGGTGTGACAAATATAGTTTGACATATTACCAAATCTCTTGTCCATAAACCAAAGTATATTTTGATATACTACTAAATCATATCATTTCTAAATCAAAGTATATTTTGATATACTGTCTATTCAATTATTTCCAAAACCAAAGTATATTTATGTATACTACAAATCTCTTTTTTAGTAAAGTATTTTAATTACCAAAGGTTTATCAAAGATTCATGGCTATTTTTAAACTGTTTAATCTTTTCTTAAAAATATCCTAAGCCATGAATCTAAATCACAAAACCTATGTTACTCACAGGCATTTTTATGCTGACGTACCTATTTTCACATATGTTTCAGGTCTATTTACAGGATGATTGTCGCTGCATACTACACATAGGATGGACACGGGCTTTAGTGACTTTAAAATTTGAAAGACAATTTGATTGTATTTTAATTCCGTTATTCCAAGACAAATTGTAAATTTGATATATCAATAAAAATAAAACTTTAAAACCATGTGTGGCGAAACAATTTGTAACGTGACTCCCCAAGTGTTTCCGCCGCGTGTTGCTTTACGCGATTTGGGGTGTTACAACCGGCTCTTAACGCCATCACTCTCTGAGATCGTTTTCCGATCCCATCTATACATGAACTATTTGATGAACTTCATGGGGCAATGTATTTTTCTAAATTGGATCTCTTGTCTGAGTACCACCAAATCCGTCTCAAACCGGATGACATTTCCAAATCTACCTTCCGAACACACATGGGGCATTATGACTTCTTAGTGATGCCATTTGGCCTCTCCAATGCCCCGTCGACCTTCCAACGTTTAATGAATGATGTGTTTCGGCCATTCCTTCGTAAATTCGTGTTGGTCTTTTTCGATGATATCCTGATATATAGTGCTTTGTGGAGGCTCATTTGGATCATGTTCGGGTGGTTCTTCAAACCTTACAAGATAACTCGTTGGTCGCTAAAGGTCTAAATGCTCTTTCGGGTTGACTAAGGTCGCCTATTTGGGTCACTTCATTTCAAACAGCGGTGTAGAAGTTGACCATTCTAAAATTGATACCATCCAAAATTGGCCATGCCCATACACTGTTAAACAGGTCTGGAGTTTTCTCGGACTTACGGGATACTACTAGCGATTCATTCGCAATTACGCATCCATTGCGGGCCCTTAACAGATCTACTTAAAACAGATGCTTTTGTCTGGTCTCCACAAGGGGCTTCGGCTTTCTTGGAACTGAAAAGATAGCTAAGTACTACTCCAGTATTAAAACTACCAGATTTCACCAAGCCTTTTACCATTGAAACAGACGCCTCTGGGTCGGGTATTGGGGCCATTTTGTCTCAGGATAAACAACCCATTGCCTTCTTTTGTCAGAAACTGAGCCCTCGTACGCAACAATCGTCGGCATATCAACGCGATATGTTTGCCATTACACAGGCCATAGCTAAATGGCGTCAATATTTACTAGGGTGCAAGTTTCAAGTCATTACCGATCAGCAGTCTCTACGGAATCTCAAGCACCAAATAATACAAACACCAGATCAACATAAGTGGCTTGGCAAGCTAATGGGATATGACTTTGATATTATTTATCGCCCGAGTAAACATAATGAGGCTGTCGATGACATTTCTCGAATTCATTCTCCTTTTTGTCTCACTCTTTATAGCCAGCAGCTGTTATTCTTGTCTGAACTACGCCTCGCCGTGGCAGCCGATCCGGAACTACAACAGCTGATCACGCAGGTTAATACTTCCCCTGGCACATTTCCACATTATGTTGTTAAAGATGGTCTTCTGTTCTTCCATCACCGGCTGGTTATACCGGCTAATTCCATGATCCGTCAAAAATTATTACAGGAATTTCATGCCACCCTTATTGGTGGTCACTAGGATATTACACGTACCTTCCACAGACTTGCTGCCATATTTTATTGGCGAGGTATGTGAACCGATGTCCACACATTCGTTATTCAATGCCAAACTTATCAACAAATGAAAAGTTCATGTCTTTCCCCTAGTGGATTATTGCAACCAATTCCGATTCCCGTGTTGGCATTTGAAAGCTTGGCTATGGATTTTATTACGGCTCTTCCTCTTTCACATGGTAAGACGGTAATTATGGTTGTGGTGGACCGATTATCCAAGTATGGCCACTTCATTGCCCTGCCCTCTTCCTTCACAAGTTCCACTGTAGTTGCTGTCTTCGTCACTGAAATCATTCGCTTACATGGTGTACCCGTCAATATTATCTCCGATCGCGACCCTCGTTTCATGTCTGATCTATGGAAAGAATTACATCACCTTCAAGGTACCACCCTTTCTTTTAGTACCGCATACCATCCCCAAACGGATGGACAGACGGAAGCTCTTAATAAATGCCTTGAAATGTACCTCCGCTGTTTTGTTACCGATCAACCCAAGGAGTGGGTTCGTTTCTTACCGTGGGCCGAATTTTGGTACAACACATCTTACCAAACATCAGCCAAGATGACACCTTTTGAGATCCTCTATGGCAGGAAACCTCATACAGTAACCCGTTACATCAAGGACTCCACCAGCAATTCCATTGTTGGCCACCGGTTGTTGGAACAGGATGAAATTTTTCGCCTACTTAAACTTAATTTACTCAAAGCCCAAGAGCGGATGACCGTGGCAGCTAATTGTGACAACCGGAACTTTTCGTTTTGTAATTAAGCAGATAACAAACATTAAGACAATAATACGTAGCGTAATTAGACGTAAGTTAACTTAATTAGGCATTTGAAATGCCTAGGAACGCCTATTTACCTTTACAGTGCGCGTATGGTGATTTTCGGGAAGACTACTAAACGATAAGCGACAACGAACTGACACCAGACAAAATACTGATAAGGCCGACAAATAAAAATTTTATATGAATAATATATGCATACGAACTTGGTTTTGCGAATTTACGGTGCTTCGAATGGCACAAAACGCTTACTTATGCGAGAAACAAGACTGCAGAAGCGCACCGGCAATGAAACGGAGGCACTTGACGTGTGTACCGCCTTCAAAACAGAAGTATTATGACGAATTTAGCTACGTAATTAAATTTTTACATTCGTAGATGAAAACGGATCGAAAAACGGACAAGAAACGACAAACGTGTCAAATTTCGTGATTTTAACGCTACCGACGAACAAACACGTCAAATGACGACTAACGACGTTATTTTACATAGTTTTGACCCTAAAACTTGATAATACGGAATTATCCGATGTTCGGGTGCGAAAACAGGCTTCAGGGATGTCACACCCCAACTGATGGCGGAAACATGAGGGTTAGTGGCACTAGGCGACCAAATTGATTTCACGAGATGTTCCATAACAATCATTTAACATATCACAACCTGCTTAATATCCCATACTATTAAACGAAACATTTAAACAATTATTACAAAACAGAGAATTCTCATAAAATTCAACCGGGTTCGATTTCCCCTAGATTTCATACATAAGTTCCAAATCTGAATTACATCAACAAACTAACTAAACAAAACTAAACTACGCTAAGCATGCAACATCCAAGCATCCATAGCTATAATCCTCAACCTGTTACATACGTTAAAATATAAGTCAATACAATTAAGTAAAGGTGAGCATACAGGTTTAAGTACTACCAGTATAATCGAGAAGCGTTCACGAAATAATCTAACTACATAGCATGATACACCGAAACATATTCACATCGAAACCTATTCACACAGATTAACATAGGCTTATTTCTCATGCTAACTACCGTGAGAAGGCTTGCGCGTCCATCCTAACTAGACCCCGTCGGGTGTAAGCCACACTATAGTACCATACTAGCTAAGGAGGCAAGTTAACGAAAATAAGTCCTAGTCGCATGTTTCTAGCAACACGTATTGAGCATATATATTCAGATTATTTGCGTGTGATAAACAGTTTGATTAGTGAAGTGATTTTGATATAGGAACGTATGTAACACCCAAAAAGTGCGTTAAAGCGAAAATGGGTCAAGTATACTCACAGTGGGTGCGTTTAGGTAGGATTAGAGATCTGAGAAGAGTTGAGAAGAGCGTCGGATCAGCCTGCATACGCGAACGGAAGTGCATCAGTCTCCGAAAGCTGAAACGGTTAAGTCTTTGGTGGGCAGCACAAGTTTAAGAGAACTTCTATGAATTTTGGTGAGTTTATAGCCAAGTTCGGTCGAACTTGAGGAGTTTCCTGAGAAACTTGTCAAGTTCGGGCGAACTAGTAAGAAATTCTTACTGACCAAGCAAGTTCGGGCGAACTTGCATAGTTTCGTAGGAAACTAGACAAGTTCGGTCGAACTTGTAAGAAAATTTGTGAGAATAGCCCAAGTTCGGTCGAACTTGACCCATTTGGGTACAAGTTCGGTCGAACTTGACTTGGTGAACTGGTGATTCTCGAGCGAACTTGATGTTTTCGGGTCCAAAATCTTGCGTTTTCGCGTCGTTTGCTGAGGAAAATCGAGTGTTCATCCCTTAAAACCTGTGCTACTGAGCAAACTTAGGTCGGAGAGGTCTTTTAAAGCAGTTTTAGCCGTTTTACAAAAGCGTGGGCTAATCCGGGCGAACTCGGGGTTCGTTCGGATTAGTCCGGCTTGTGTAAACCAACATAAACGTCCTTTTGCTTCCAGATCTGGGATCTTGAATGATAGATGCTTCGTTTCATACCAGAAAATGAACAAAACATCATCAAAAGTCCGTATCTTGTGTAGAAATCAATGGTTTTCAAATGTTTTTCTCAGATCTATCACTTACAAGCCGAGATCTCGCAGGGATCTCATGTTTGGGAAGTCTCTACTAACGCCAAACGAACTCGTATTGTGTAGCTCTAAGCTTAAAACAGAAGTTTTTGAAGAAAATGATGAAGGTTTTCGTAAAAGAATGAGTTTTGATGAAAACGAAGGCTATGCCTTGTGCCAAAATCGTTGTAAACCTTTGTAGATCGTTGATAAATGTTGTTGCAATGAAATCGGGTTGATTCTTACTTAGAACATGAAGGTTTCGGGTTTTGAGTGCTCTGGGCGAACTTGGTCAGCAAGGGGAGCATGAATGAGGAGCATGGGTATTTATAGGTGAGGCAAGAATCTCAAGAGCTGGCAACAAGTTCGGCCGAACTTGTATAAGATTGTACAAGTTCGCGTGAACTTGTAGAGTTTTCAGAGAAGACTGGTTAAGTTCGGCCGAACTTGCATATGTATATGCAAGTTCGCGCGGACTTGATGGAAAAAGGGAGTTCTTGTGTCTCAGGCAAGTTCGGGCGAACTTGTGGTAGACAAGTTCGGCCGAACTTGGCCTGGTGACCAAGATTCGTTTGTTGATTTCGCGTTACAAGTTCGTTTGACTATTCGGTTCGTATTAGATAGATATATTAAGCGTTTTAATAAAGCGTTGAGCGTTATAGTTGATGTAATATTGCGATTTAGCGATTCGAGAGTGTGAGAGCGATGCGATAGCGATTTGCAAACACACATAACACATAAATAATATAAAACCACATAAACAATTGCGATTTGCGATTTGCGATGCGATGAGATAAGCGGTGCGATTTAATAAGCGATTAGATACGATAATAACGTACAACACCATAAGTAATTAACATAAAACTTTATTATTAACCGAATCTCGGAAGTACAAAGGTAGATAAACAGGAAAAACAAAATGAAAGATAACAATCGAATTTTCAAGTTGTTACAAGGGACGCGATCGGGCCGCTCGAAAATGCTAGGAACGGGCTTGTGGGCTTTGGGCGCAACCTACACAAACCCTAACTATATAAAGCCCTCACACACACTAAAACACCATTATTACACACACACTCTCTCTTTCCGCCCTCACCTCTCTCTCGTTCACTCTCTCTCTACACAGCCGGACTCCGGCCGGCGAAGCCGACGTCGGTACGGCAGAGCACGGCGGCGCCACCGCCGGCGACAGTTTCCAACGACGTTTTTCCGGCGAGTGCCAGCGCGTACACCCCCCAAATCAAACCTTTCGAACACGTTTCCGGCGTTGGTTTCTCTGTTTAAGCAGTGGAAGTAGCAGTTTTTAACTCCGGCAGCCTCGGTTCAAGGTTTTCTTCGGTAAGCCACCTAACTTCCCCTATCTTTCTCAGATCTTTGTAGATCTGTTCATTTCATGGTGAAACATGTTGTTTAGGTTTGGGGGAATGGGTGTAGTGGAGACGGCAGTGGTGTGGGTTATGGCGGTGGTGACCGGCGACGATGATGATGACGAGATGAAGGTGATGATGATGGCGAGATGATGATGATGATGAGGACGTGGCAGTGGTGGCCGATGGCGGCGTTGGCCTGCCGGAGCCACGAAAGCGGCAGCGGTGGTGCGTGGTTTAAATCCCGGTTCAACAGTCATCATGAATAGGTTCGGGTCAGAAGTGTCTCGGCTCGGTCTCAGTTTCAGTTTCGGGTTCCGGTTAACGAAAGTCAAACTCGGTCAACTCATACCCGATTCGGGTACCTGTTAACTTAGTGCTGGGTCGGGTATTATTCAGGTGGCTTAGTGTTGCATAAATCGTTTCAATTTCTCTTTTGGGTGTCGGGTCAACAGTCAGACCCAGTCAACTCGGTCAAACCGAGTCGACCCAATCGACAAAAACCAAACCTGGTCAAACACAGTCAAACGTTCAACTCAGGTCAAACCCGATCGACACGCGACTCGGTAAAGTTTAACGACACAAGTTACATTAGTTTATTTTATATAAATAATAGTTATTGCGAGACCGAGCTCTAAACCAACACGATAATAAACGCTAAACGTTTTCGAGTAAATCATAAAGGCTTCTTGAAACCGGGTGATGAACTTTTATATATAAATCGAATACACATTAGTAATAAACCGAACCGATGCTTCATTACAAATATATATATATATATATATTTAAATGTTGACGCACATGCGATCAAAAGTTGATGCCTTGAACTCGACGAGAAATTCTGTTTATTGAGAATTCATTGTTAGTTGTGTTTTGACAAAAATATCGACACTTTAGTTGTCGGGATCGTCCAAAAACAGAGGAAACTATGTCCGATTTTCGCTAAAAATATAAGTTTATCATTTTATACTTAGTATTTCAAAGCCAATGGAAACGCATCGGGAATTTGAGAATTATACAAATAAAATATATTATGTTATATTTATTTCAAATGTTGGAAATTCGGGTTTTATATTTCAAACGTTTCGGGAATTCAAAACGCATATAAAGTTAATATAATTACTTATGTTTGTTTCCAACGACTAAACCAAGTAATTGGTTAAAAATTTACTACGTATGTATACATAATTAGACGACGTTTTATAACTTATAAAACGGGATTAATACATCCCAACAAAAACGAGCTATTGGTTAACAAAACCCGAATGCTTACTTCAAACATTGGATTATCGCTATAAAATAAATATAATGTTTTATATTTATTTCGGACGTCGACGATTCGGTTACTTTATACAAAATAAATATAGTTTATATTTATTTTACAATGCCGACTTTAAACTCTCTTACGAACTAAATATAGTTCTTATATTATGATATTTCAAATGTTAATATTCGGAAATTATATATTATAAATATAATTATTTATTTTTCGTTTAACCGTTTAGAACCCAAATTCTTATAAAGTGAATATAATTGTTTATATTCGTCTCAAACGTCAAGTTTTCGAATATATATATATGTGCGTGTGGGTGTGTGTATGTGTATTCATTTGTTTCCATCCCACGAAAGCTACGGAGAGTCGTATTACCATTATTCATCTACCTATTTCTATACAAAAACTAACACGACACGTAAATATATTTATATTAAACATATAAATTATATATATATATTCATTCGGAAACTAAGTCACTTTTCAAGACTTAGTTTTATCTCGGTTTTAAACGGGATCGACTAACCTTGGGACGGTTATTCTAAATCAAGATAACAACACCTTTTAGGATTGTTGTTAACGATTCGGTAGCTCAGACACGTAGTTTAACTACGTTGTCTTATTAGAAACTTATAAGCTCGATTTCTAAATAGGAAGTCTATAGTTGCACGCTAGCGAGTTCACGTTCTTGGAACGACACTATGGAATCACATTTAGCTAGATTTGCACAGGGATAACAAGGTGAGTTCATAACCCCCACTTTTTACGGTTTTACATTTTTATAAATATTTTCTGGGGTGGAAAGACATGCAAGTTTTGGAAAAGTACACAACATTTCGATGAACGAAAACAACAGATTTCTAAACCATGTTACAAACAAATTCGAACTACACAAATGGTTTACGAAAGATTTATGCTAAGCATACCGGTTTTACAAAACACATGTGTATTTTCAGAACGTGCATGAGTTTCATGGCTAGTGACGGGAATGTCTTAGCTACAACGGGACTTGATTGTCCTACATACAAACAAGGGGACTGGTTAGTCCTGCTTACAGACTCGAGGACTGGGGTGTCCTACATACAAGTAAGGGGACAGGTTGGTCCTGCTTACAGACTCAAACGGGCTAGACCGATTCTCATTTGTGCGAGGCACAAAGACTCGAGTGGGTTAGACCCACCTATACTCATGTGAGGCACGAAGACACCAGGACTGGATTGTCCACTACTCAACACTAAGGGTCGTGGGGTCGCTTAAAACTGTACAGTGAAGTCCTCGCTACATACTGGAACTATAACCGCCTACTTGTAACAACTCTAAATTTCATTGTTACTTCATTTTCAGCTTGTTTCCGTTGTATTACCATTTGTAGTCCGAGATTCGTTTATAAGAAAAGTTTATGTTAGTTAATTACAATTATGTATGTCATATCGCATCTAATCGCTTATTGAATCGCATCGCAAATCTCATCGCATCGCAACTCGCAGTAATTGTACGGTTTTATGTTATTTATGTGTTACGTGTGTTTATGATTATGATTACACTCGCTATCGCATCGCTCTCACATATTCGAATCGCTATATCGCACTATTACATCACTTAGAACGCTTAATGTAACTATCTAATACGAACCGAATCGCCAAACGAACACTTAACGCGAAATCAGCAAACGAAACTTGGTCACAAGGCCAAGTTCGGCCGAACTTGACTACCACAAGTTCGCCCGAACTTGCCTGAGACACAAGAATCTTCTGCTTTCCACAAGTTCGCTCGAACTTGTACACATATGTACAAGTTCGGCCGAACTTGGCTAATCTCCCTTAAAAATCAAGCAAGTTCGCCCGAACTTGCATGAAATTCATGCAAGTTCGACCGAACTTGACTCCTCAGCTCTGATTTTTGCCTTCACCTATAAATACTCAGCCCCATTCTCTCATTTGAACTTGCTGCAACTTCGCCCAGAGCTCCAGAAACCCTCTGTTTTCTAAGCAAGAATCAATCCGATTTCGAATACAACAATGTTTATCAACGTTTTACAGCGGTTTACAACGATTTTGCACAAGGTTCTGCCTTTGTTTTCATCAAATCTCTTCAGTTTACAACGAACCTTCAAGTTCGCCCGGATTAGCCCGAGTTTCTGTAAAATGGATAAGTTCTCTCCAAAAGACCTCTCCGGCCAAAGCTTTACTCAGTGGCTTAAAGTTGGAGGGATGGGCACTCGATTTCCTCAGCAAACGACGCGAAAACGCAAGATTTTGGACCCGGAAACATCAAGTTCGCTCGAGATGCACTGATTTTTGACAGCACAGTAGCCAAGTTCGCTCGAACTTGCCCTCAAGGGGTCAAGTTCGGCCGAACTTGAGTGAAAATGACCAACATACAACAGAAAACCCTCAAGTTCGCTCGAACTTGCAAAGTTTCTCAGGAAACTTCACAAGTTCGGCCGAACTTGTCAATCCATTATCAAAACCCCACAAGTTCGCCCGAACTTGACTCTAACCTCAGCAATGCTATACAAGTTCGCTCGAACTTGTATGTTTACATACAAGTTCGGCCGAACTTCCCTACTGTTCAATCCTAACTTAACCATTTCAGCTTTTCGGAGTCTGGTGCACTTCGGTTCGCGTATGCAGGCTGATCCGGCGCTCCTCTTCACCTCTCGACAGTCGTCTACTCTCTCCTAAACGCACCGACAGTGAGTATACTTGACACGTTTTCGCTTTAATGCACTATTTGGGTGTTACATACGTTCCTCTATCAAAATCACTTCACAACTCAAACTGTTTATCACACGCGAATAATCTGATTATGTATGCTCTATACGTGATACTAGAAACATGTGACTAGGACTTATTTTCGTTAACTTGCCTCCGTAGCTAGTATGGTACTATAGTGTGGCTAACACCCGACGCAGTCTAGTTAGGATGGACGCGCAAGCCTTCTCATGGTAGTTAGCATGAGAAATAATCTTATGTTTATCTGTGTGATGTGTTTTGGTGTATCATGATATCTAATTGGACTATTTCGCGAACGCTTTCTCTATTATGCTAGTATTACTAAAACTTGTATGCTTACTTTTACTTAATTGTATTGACTTGTATTTTAACGTATGTAACAGGTTGAGGATTTTAGCTTGGATGCTTTGGATGTAGCGTGCTTAGTTTAGTTTGCTATTGTTTAGTTTACAAATGTAATAAATCTAGGGAAAATCGAACCCGATTAGTTTTGTGGGAAAAACAAGTTTCTGTAATGATTATTTTGAGATATTGTGTTTAATGGTATGGGACGTTAAATGTTAAATGATGTTGATAGATAATTGTTATGGAATTCTCATGAGACAATCTGGTCGCCTAGTGCCACTAACCCCGATGTTTCCGCCATCGGTTGGGGTGTGACACTGCTAGTCTACCGTCTTGAGTAAACGGTTTGGGGAGGCACTTACTAGCTTGGGGTGGATTATAGGCTCATGCGGGCATGTTGTCTTTGTCTTTCTCGCCAAGCAGCTCCTCAAGCTCCAGCACTGCCAGCTCCTCAGCGTACTCCCCAGAACAACCAGTAGCAACAAGCAGCTCCAAAAGCACGTGTGTTACGTGTGTGGTGATCTGAACCATTTTGCCAATGCCTGCCCAAACCGTACCATCAAGTAAGAGCCCCAGCAGCAGCTACCACCGCAGCCTCAGCAGCAACAACAAGCTGCGCGTGGAAGAGCTTTCAACCTGAATCACCGCCAGGCTCAGAATGACAACAATATTGTCAATGGTACGTTCCTCGTTAATGGTATTTATGCTTCATGTTTATTTGATATTGGTGCCGATAATTGTTTTGTATCGTTAGAATTCGAAAAGGTTTTAAAATGTAAGCGCGCTAAACTCCCAAAGACTTTCGATGTGGAAGTCTCCACCGGAAGAACCGTTACCGTCACCTCCGTCCTACGTGGTTGTTCTCTCGATCTCAACAACCATGTCTTCTCGATCAATCTCATACCTATGCAGTTAGGTAGCTTCGATATCATAGTAGGTATGGACTTTCTTCGTGAAAACCATGTTGAAGTCGTATGCTTTGATAAAATGATACGCTTCCCTCTCCCAAACGGTGATCAACTTCATGTTTATGGTGAAACTCCCTCAAAGAAGTTGATGCTTTTGTCATGTACTCGGGCACCCAAATGCTTGCAAAAGCGATGTGTTGCTTTCCTCGCCCATATCGTGAACCAGGAGAATGAAAAGAAGACTTTCAAAGATGTTCCCGTTGTTTGTGAAT
Source organism: Scalesia atractyloides (assembly GCA_947069175.1). Classification (NCBI taxonomy): domain Eukaryota; kingdom Viridiplantae; phylum Streptophyta; class Magnoliopsida; order Asterales; family Asteraceae; genus Scalesia; species Scalesia atractyloides. Next base: position 28,226,083 of record CAMTDV010001633.1, read on the forward strand.
TTCCTAAAGTGTTTCCCGACGATTTACCCGGTTTACCCCCTACTCGTGGTGTTAAATTCCGTATCGATTTAGTTCCCGGAGCTACTCCCGTTGCTAAAGCTCCCTATCGTCTCGCACCATCCGAAATGCGCGAGCTATCAAGCCAACTTCAAGAGCTTCTTGATACAGGCTTCATACGCCCGAGCTCTTCGCCATGGGGCGCACCTGTCCTTTTCGTGAAAAAGAAGGATGGATTGTTCCGTATGTGCATCGATTATCGTGAACTTAACAAACTCACGATAAAGAACCGCTACCCTCTTCCCCGAATCGACGACTTATTTGATCAGCTTCAAGGTGCTACTTGTTTTTCTAAGATCGATTTACATTCCGGTTATCATCAGTTACGCGTGTTGGATGAAGATATTCCGAAAACTGCCTTTCGTACTCGCTATGGCCATTTCGAATTCGTGGTCATGCCTTTTGGTCTTACAAACGCACCCGCGGTCTTCATGGATTTAATGAACCGTGTGTGCAAGGCCTTCTTGGATCGTTTCGTCATTGTTTTCATCGATGATATCCTTATCTACTCGAAGTCGAGAGACGAACACGCGCGTCATCTCCGTTTAGTCCTCGAACTTCTTCAAGGTAATCGTCTTTATGCTAAATTCTCTAAATGTGAATTCTGGCTCGAAGAAGTCCAATTTCTCGGCCACATCATTAATAGTCAAGGAATTCACGTCGACCCTGCAAAGATTGAAGCTGTCAAGAGTTGGATTACACTGAAGAATGCTTCCGAAATCCGTTCATTTCTTGGATTGGCGGGTTACTACCGTCGATTCATCACCGACTTCTCGAAAAACGTCGTTCCGCTTACCGCCTTAACTCATAAAGACAAACCGTTTGTTTGGGATTCCAAGCAAGAGGATGCTTTTCAAACGCTCAAACGTATACTATGCAACGCTCCTGTCCTCCCTCTACCCGACGGAAACGACGATTTCGTTGTTTATTGCAATGCCTCGAGTCTTGGTCTCGGTTGTGTTCTCATGCAACGAGACAAGTTTATCGCGTATGCATCTCGACAACTCAAGATCCACGAGTAGAACTACACGACCCACGATCTCGAACTCGATGCAGTTGTTTTTGCATTGAAGATATGGCGACACTACCTTTACAGTACAAAGTGTATGGTCTTCACCGACTATAAGAGCTTACAACATATCTTCAATCAAAAGGAACTGAATATGCGCCAACGCAGATGGGTTGAACTTCTCAACGATTACGATTGCGAGATACGCTACCATCCCGGCAAAGCAAACGTCGTCGCCGATGCTCTAAGTCGACGAAGCTATGTATATAGTGTTCGTGACTCTCAAGCTTTGAATGATCTCGAAATCATGATTCGATCTACCCAATTTGCTTGCTTTAACGAGAATACTTTGGAGGAAGAAATGAAATGTGGTGCCAAAACTCAACTCGTTGTCAAACCTAACGGTATCTATTATTATCTCGATCGCATTTGGATTCCCAGCCGTGATAATCTTCGTGAATTGCTAATGACCGAAGCTCATAAATCTCAATATTCCATTCACCCCGGTGCCGACAAGATGTACAGGACCTTCGTCCTAAGTACTGGTGGCCGGGCATGAAAAAGGATATCGCCTTGCACGTCTCAAAGTGCTTAACTTGTTCGAAAGTTAAAGCCGAACATCAAAGGCCCTCTGGCTTACTCGAGCAACCCGAAATCCCGATGTGGAAGTGGGAGAGTATAGCTATGGACTTCGTTACCAAACTCCCGCGTACTTCCTTTGGTCACGATAGCATTTGGGTTATCGTTGATCGTCTTACAAAATCTGCGTACTTTATTGCTATACTAGAAGACTTTAAGGTAGAAAGGTTAGCCCGAATCTATACCGACGAAGTTATATGTCGACACGGGACGCCTCGTGACATCATCTCTGACTGCGACGGCCGCTTTACCTCGCGTCTCTGGGAGACTTTTCAATCCGCTCTCGGTACTACTCTCAATCTCAGTACCGCTTTCCACCCTCAAACCGACGGCCAGACTGAGCGCACGATCCGCACCCTCGAAGACATGCTTCGTGCATGCATCATAGATTTCGGTGCTAATTGGGATACGCATTTACCTTTAATCGAATTAATAGTTATCATACCAGCATTCAAATGGCTTCTTTTGAGGCACTTTATGGAAGAAAATGTCGATCGCCTATTGCATGGCATGAGATCGGAGAAGCACAAATCACCGGTCCTGAGCTAATTCAAGAAACGACAGAAAAGATCCTCCAGATCGGAGATAATCTCTTGAAAGCTCGGAGTCGTCAAAAGAGTTATGCTGATAAACGCCGCAAGCCCCCGCAGTTCGAAGTAGGAGATCACGTTCTCCTAAAGGATGCACCTTGGAAGGGAGTGGTCCGCTTCGGCAAGAAAGGAAAGCTAGCGCATCGATACGTTGGTCCCTTTAAGATTCTGGAAAGGATCGGTAAAGTAGCCTATCGTCTCAAACTACCGGCGGAACTTAATAACGTTCATCCGACTTTCCACGTGTCTAACCTCAAGAAATGCCTAGCCGAAGAGAATCTCCATGTACCTCTCGAAGATCTGCAAATCAACGAGACTCTCCATTTCGTGGAAAAGCCTGTCGAGATCATGGACCGAGAAACCAAGAAACTACGACGCTCTCGCAACCCTATCGTGAAAGTCCGATGGGAAGGCAAACGCGGCGCATAGTTCACTTGGGAATTGGAAAGTTACATGAAGGCCAAATATCCGCACCTCTTTGTTACAGCCACTACTTAAATTTCAGGACGAAATTTCCTGATGTAGGGGAGACTGTAACAACTCTAAATTTCGTTGTTACTTCATTTTCAGTTTGTTTCCGTTGTATTTCCATTTGTAGTCCGAGATTCGTTTATAAGAAAAGTTTATGTTAATTAATTACAATTATGTATGTCATATCGCATCTAATCGCGTATTGAATCGCATCGCAAATCTCATCGGATCGCAACTCGCAGTAATTATACGGTTTTATGTTATTTATGTGTTACGTGTGTTTATGATTATGATTACACTCGCTATCGCATCGCTCTCACATATTCGAATCGCTATATCGCACTATTACATCGCTTAGAACGCTTCATATAACTATCTAATATGAACCGAATCGCCAAACGAACACTTAACGCGAAATCAGCAAACGAAACTTGGTCACCAAGCCAAGTTCGGCCGAACTTGACTACCACAAGTTCGCCCGAACTTGCCTGAGACACAAGAATCTTCTGCTTTCCACAAGTTTGGCCGAACTTGGCTAATCTCCCTTATCAAGCAAGTTCGCCCGAACTTGCATGAATTTCATGCAAGTTCGACCGAACTTGACTCCTCAGCTTTGATTTTTGCCTTCACCGATAAATACTCAGCCCCTTCTCTCATTTGCACTTGCTGCAACTTCGCCCAGAGCTCCCAAAACCCTCTGTTTTCTAAGTAAGAATCAATCCGATTTCGAATACAACAATGTTTATCAATGTTTTACAACGGTTTACAACGATTTTGCACAAGGCTCTGCCTTCGTTTTCATCAAATCTCTTCTGTTTACGAAAATCTTCATCTTTTTCCATCAAAACTTCTGTTTTCACCCAGATCTATACTAGATCTGAGCAAAACCTTTTAAAACCTTGATTTTTACACCATTTTCGGACTATTGACGTATGTTTCGTTCACTTTTGAGTGGAACGAGGCGTTGTCGAAGCTAGATCTCAGATCCGGAAGCACAAGGACGAAATCATCACTTTACACAAGCTGGACTAACCCGTACGAACCTTCAAGTTCGCCCGGATTAGCCCGGGTTTCTGTAAAATGGCTAAGTTCACTCCAAAAGACCTCTCCGGCCTAAGCTTTACTCAGTGGCTTAAGGTTGGAGGGATGGGCACTCGATTTCCTCAACAAACGACGCGAAAACGCAAGATTTTGGACCCGGAAACATCAAGTTCGCTCGAGATTGCAGTGATTTTTGACAGCACAGTAGCCAAGTTCGGCCGAACTTGAGTGAAAATGACCAACATACAATAGAAAACCCTCAAGTTCGCTCGAACTTGCAAAGTTTCTCAGGAAACTTCACAAGTTCGGCCGAACTTGTCAATCCATTATCAAAACCCCACAAGTTCGCCCGAACTTGTCAAGTTTCCTTGAGAAACTTACAAGTTCGCCCGAACTTGACTCTAACCTCAGCAATACTATACAAGTTCGCTCGAACTTGTATGTTTACATACAAGTTCGGCCGAACTTCCCTACTGTTCAATTCTAACTTAACCATTTCAGCTCTTCGGAGTCTGGTGCACTTCCGTTCACGTATGCAGGCTGATCCGGCGCTCCTCTTCACCTCTCGACAGTCGTCTACTCTCTCCTAAACGCACCGACAGTGAGTATACTTGACACGTTTTCGCTTTAATGCACTATTTGGGTGTTACATACGTTCCTCTATCAAAATCACTTCACAACTCAAACTGTTTATCACACGCGAATAATCTGGTTATGTATGCTCTATACGTGATACTAGAAACATGTGACTAGGACTTATTTTCGTTAACTTGCCTCCTTAGCTAGTATGGTACTATAGTGTGGCTAACACCCGACGGGGTCTAGTTAGGATGGACGCGCAAGCCTTCTCATGGTAGTTAGCATGAGAAATAATCCTATGTTTATCTGTGTGATGTGTTTTGGTGTATCATGATATCTTATTGGACTATTTCGCGAACGCTTTCTCTATTATGCTAGTATTACTAAAACCTGTATGCTTACCTTTACTTAATTGTATTGACTTGTATTTTAACGTATGTAACAGGTTGAGGATTTTAGCTTGGATGCTTTGGATGTAGCGTGCTTAGTTTAGTTTGCTATTGTTTAGTTTCCAAATGTAATAAATCTAGGGAAAATCGAACCCGATTAGTTTTGTGGGAAAAACAAGTTTCTGTAATGATTATTTTGAGATATTGTGTTTAATGGTATGGGACGTTAAATGTTAAATGATGTTGATAGATAATTGTTATGGAATTCTCATGAGACAATCTGGTCGCCTAGTGCCACTAACCCCGATGTTTCCGCCATCGATTGGGGTGTGACACTGCTAGTCTACCGTCTTGAGTAAACGGTTTGGCGAGGCACTTACTAGCTTGGGGTGGATTATAGGCTCATGCGGGCATGTTGTCTTTGTCGTACGTGGACATCGACGGTTATACAAATATTACAAAACAAGGTTTTCATATGACATGCTGAGGAAAAATGATTTTATTACATTTTCTCAACAATATTTAAACCAGTTGCTAAATAAGATTTATTTTAAATCTTTTCAAAATAAACTATGAACTCGCTCAACATTATGTTGATTTTTCGCATGTTTCTTTCTCAGGTTATATTGTCAAACTATGGCACGGTTGGAATAGGATAACCCATTTGGACTCGAGTACTTAGCAGGCGTTTATTTCCTATAAGTCTTAGCAATATTAACTTCCGCTGTGCAATGAAGATACCAGTGCAGTCACGCCAGCTCTGATATTTCGGGGTGTGACACTAATAAACACCGTCGTGATATTACTTTTCAAACTGGCGACTGGGTATACGTTATACTTCAGCCCTTTTGCCAAGGTTCTGTTCGGTTACAACGTCATTACAAGTTAGGGTGACGCTATTTCGGGCCCTATCAGATCACCTCTAAGGTGGGTCTGGTTGCCTACAAGTTGGCTCTTCTGGAGACCGCTAAAATTCATAATGTTTTCCACGTGTCTCTTTTGAAAAAATGCATCGGCCAACCAGAGCATAAAGTCACTCCCATTGAACTTGTTAATTCTGATGTCACTATTGCTCTACGACCATCTACCATTCAAGCTCACCGTACTGTCCGACGAGGTGACTTGTTGGTTGACCAATACCTTGTCAATTGGGAGGGTTTGCCCTTGACTGACTCTACATGGGAAGATAAAGCGCTGCTGGTACAAAACTTTCCTGACTTCAACCTTGCGGACAAGGTGGTGCTTAAAGAGGGAGGCAATGTTATGAAGGAAATGGGCTCAAAAATACAAGGAAGTGACGTGGCTAAAAGGGACCCAAATGAGCTAAGGAGGAGCAACAGAATGAGAAAATTGCCAGCGAAATTGATGGACTAGATCTAGACACATCAGCAATAGGGAATAACTAACTTGGCAAGTGTCTATAATAAGAGCATGATAGAAGTGTGAGAGAGTAAAATGAATTTGTTATTGGTTGTCTACTTTCCCATCCCCTTCTGTAATTTCTATTTTCCTCATCTCTTCTTGGTTCAGTGATATCAATAAAGTGATAATCCCTTTTGCTGTACTTAATTCTCAATTGATTACTCACACAAACACTCCATTGGTGCTTTCATCTCCTTCAGTAAAGATGGCTGAAGGTACCCGTTTGAAAACCCTAGATGATGGTCTTAAATCAGTACAGGAGTCACAAACCAAGCTACAACAACAACTGAACGTCTCTCACTCACAGTTACATTAAGAGGTTGATGCAATCGCTTCTTCTCTGGAAGATACAAAAAAAACTCTTACACAAGGTCCTTGCTCAATTTTCGACTGGTCCGACCAGATTGAAACAACAGGATGAAGGTTCATCTGGATTTAACCTCGTTGATGGTTCTTCGATTCTGGGCCGCCACAAACCGGCTCCAATCAACCTTCCTCGTTTCTCTGGAACGAATCCCGAACGGTGGGTTTCTCAAGCCAGCCGTTATTTGGACTTTTACTCCTTCTCAGCTGCAGATCGATTAACTATAGCATCGTTTTATCTCGATGATGGCGCGGCAGATTGGTATGATTGGAAGTATCGAAATTCCCCATTTCGTGGTTGGTCGGATTTTTCCAACAGCTTAATTCAACGTTTCAAGGCGAAAACACTAGAGGAACCGGAAGGTTTACTGGCTAAGCTAACACAATAATCCACGGTTGCGGAATACCGTCATCAATTTGAAGAGATCTCTAACAGATCTATGGTATTACCTCCTCCTTTCTTGATTCACTGTTTCATTTCTGGCCTTCGTGCCGACATTAAACAGTCTGTGTTAATTCACCGTCCATCCACCTTAGAGGAGGCTATGACCTTAGCCCAATCACATGAGAACCGAATCCAGTTGGAAAAAGGAGTGGGCCGTGTGACATTGGGCTCCTCTAAACCTATCCTTCACACACCCAGAAACCCAAGCTCTTTCATGACCCCACCTTCTTCCGGTTCTTCTCAGACAAACCCTAAATCTAATACCAATTCCATTGGATTTCAGGACATGGTCCTCGGAGTCTCTTGGTTATCCACTTTAGGGCCGGTGGTAACCGACTATTCAGCAGCTGCCTTTGAATTTAATTGCAATGGTAACGAGTGGTTTGGAAAGGTGATTCGTCTATGCCAGTCCAATCTATCCAATTTAATGGTCTCCGACGATTAGCCAACACGGATGGTATTGACTCCTTCTATCAGTTGACTCTTTCATTACCCAATTCTGACACTATTTCCAATTGTCCGCAAGACTTGGAGCGTATCCTTGCTGCCTTTCCAGCCGTTTTCAACCCTCTTAAAACGATGCCTCCAACGCGTTCCCAGTATCACTCAATTTCATTCCTCCCAAACAGTTCCCCGGTCTCGGTTCGACCCTATCATTGTAACATCCATCGAAAAACGGGTTTTCAAAACCCGCTTCGTTTATTAATCGAATAGTCAGTTTCAAGTTTTCGTTGCTCATTTAATGCTCGTTTTAATTTTGAACAATACATAATTAATAAACATTTTAGAATATGGGAACTAAAATTGTTAAAAAGTAAAAATAAGGTAAATAAAAAATAAAATAGGCTGCCGGGTTTCGAACCCGGGTTAGCCGGAAGACTTAATCATCAAACACTTAACCACTCCGCCACTTGGTACTTTTGTGTAATCAAGGGAAACAAATAAAACTTAAGTTACCGTGAATCTATCTGTTTGCGCCAAAACTGAAACCGATCATCGGCTTTCAACTATCCAGACGTTTGAGTGATCGTGAGTTACTGATTGTAACTGATAAAACCATTACAACCCACGTTTTAATCAATTCAGTCTTCAATTGAACTCGATTCATATGATTTTCGAGTTTGATAACCGAAATCATTTACCTCCAATTTACACTGGTAATATCATTGTCTCGCAACTCAGAAACACTCACAGAACCTCCAATTTCATTTGCGCTTTAATTTCTGTTCGTCGGAATCGCTATCTGATATCGCCGGACTTTCGCCGAAAAACCGTGACATTCATCGAATCGGTAAATTTCTCAATTCTTCCATCTTCTATCTATTGTGAGACTTGTACTAACTCAAATCCTTCAACCAGAATCAGTCCCAGACTACGATACCGGATAATCTGCAACCGCCGGAAAATCTCTGAAAATCTCGAAATCACGCTGTGAATCGGTACGAGCATCTAAACTCTCTGATAATTCTTGTTTAGTCACTTAATTTCACAATTAGTTAATCAAAACTGTTAATTGGTCCGCTCAGACGGAATTCGTAAACAGAGCCGACGACCTTTGCCGGAGTTCTGAGAAAAATCATCTTTCCGGTACATTCATTTCCAAAACCTTCTCTATCCGTTACATTTCAATCATTTATAAGTTTCGTTAATTGAATTAAACAAGAACAGTCGAATATCAATTGTCTGGGTTTTTTAACGAAGAAGATGAAGTTTAGGTTGTGTATATATTTAATATAAATCGGGTTATATCTCGGGTTAGACACACAGTCCAGCGGTGGACTGTGTGCATTTGAAACATAGAGATACCGAGTTCGAGTCTGTCCTTGTTCCGATTCGTCACAATATTCAAACCTTTTTATAAAACCCAAATACGGAACCTTTCAGTTAGTATATAAGAGAAATAAAAACAAGTATTTTAACTAGGTTAGACACACAGTCCAGCGGTGGACTGTGTGCAAAGTTAAACCACAGGTCACGGGTTCGAAACTCATCATGCACACCGGTTCGACATAATTAAAATCCTTTTTAAAATAAATGAATTCTGAATAAATTAAATAGTATATAAATATAATTAAAAACAGAAATATTTCGGGTTAGACACGTAGCTCAGTTGGTAGAGCTGCGTGCACGCGTACGGGAGGTCATGAGTTCGAGCCTCACCCAGCGCATACATACACAAGTCCGAACCGGTCAACAGTCAAAGTCAATGGTCAACGGTCAACGGTCAACCCAAAAAGTCAACATTTTTATATTTTTATTTATTTATTTAATTTAAAAATCAATTAAAAATACTTAAAAATAATATTTTTAAAGTTAGAAAATGACCTTAAACTCACAAAAATATATCTAAAAATCCTATTAAAATTGTTAATAAAATCCACTTATTCACCGTACCTTTTCGTTATTATTTAGGTTAGTTATTCCTCGTCGATCAACCCTCTAAACTTGTGCGCATTCAACACTATCAAACGAACGCACCCAATGTGAGTGAATCTCTACAAATTCCCCGTTTTAATCACTTTTTGGGGTGTATCATGTGTCTTATTATTTATTACATTTAAACACTTGTGCATCCATCATATCCATGATCAAATGTGTATTCAATATGTATCAACTGTTTGTGTGGTTAATGTTTAGATTAAATTTATCATTTTCAGTACATACACCATCATAGGCCGTCTGTTCCCCATTACCTATGAGCGGAACCGTTCCCCATTACCTATGAGCGTGAACGAGGCGTTGCCAACATACGATCGGCTCCGTTTGATTGAGCCTTGATCGCACATACATCATCTTAGGCCGTCCGTTCCCCGTTACCTATGAGCGGAACGTGAGTTGCCAACATATACATTATCATTCATGTCATATACTCATGCAAGGTGGTTTGTTATTGTATATTTATTTAAGTTTGCTCACATATGATTATTGCACAATTTTTCCATATTAAATATAACAAGAAATCAATAATAAATGTTTTCTAACAAGATTCACTCGCCAACTTTTGTTGACCCAAAAACCCCCAATTTTACACATGATACAGGTAATCCAGTTGCAGCAAGAAACATATAGGACGGCTTAGAAGAATAAACCGGCTTAGGCTTTGGATTGTTTATTTAGTTACTTTTTCCTTGTAATTGTATGAACTTGTTTGGAATATTGAAGTTGTAATTTTGAATTTAATAGATATGAAACATATTAGTAAACATCATGAGCTTTGGTGATAACCCAATTATGCCCCGACTCTTATTCCGCTGCGGGTCGGGGTATGACAATCGTTATCCTCATTTTCAGAAAAATGAAATTGAAAGGCTGATCAATGAAATGTTACAACAGGGCATTATTCGACCTAGTAATAGCCCGTTTTCTTCTCCGGTGTTATTGGTTAGAAAAAAGATGGTACATGGAGGTTTGTGTGGATTACCGGTGTAACATTTGTGCCTTTTCAACCATCATACAATTCTGAACAATTTCGAATCCAATGAGATCTTGAGTCTCATTCCCGAGAATTGTATAATTACACGTTACATTCACACATTTCAGTCCTTGTACAATTTCGATCTTTTGAATCGCTTCCTGAAATGAAATCGCAAGCTGTTACGCAAACGTAATCAGTTTAACGCGACGTACACTCCGGAACAATGACATAAGCTAAACATACCCTAAATACCCTTTACTTAACTTAGAAATAAGTTTTGAGGGCTTTGGTATGACAAAAACAAGTTTATTCAAACTCAGGGGCTATTTTGCAAATTCTGCGAAACTATGCCGATTCGCGTATATCGTTATCCGGAACGTGTACGCACATCCAAAATTTTTTTGTAATCACTAAAATCTTGCATTTTAGTGATTTGAATGCAAAAATGTCATTCGTTACGCGTTTACAGTCATTTGCGCGTTCGTTATGATTTCCGTCGTAATTAACCGAAAACCGCAACTGTACGACCGAACGAACCAATATCTGAAAAGTTTTCGAGCAATTTTCAAGTTCCCTATGCTTTATCTTCCTTGTAAAGCTTAAAAATGGGGTTAACGGGAAATCTTTTATCAAAGAACTTGTTTGAGAACATATAAATTAAATGTCGACTGTTATGAAGGAAATGGGCTCAAAAATACAAGGAAGTGACGTGGCTAAAAGGGACCCAAATGAGCTAAGGAGGAGCAACAGAATGAGAAAATTGCCCGCGAAATTGATGGACTAGATCTGGACACATCAGCAATAGGGAATAACTAGTGTCTATAATAAGAGCGTGATAGAAGTGTGAGAGAGTAGAATGAATTTGTTATTGGTTGTCTACTTTCCCATCCCCTTCTGTAATTTCTATTTTCCTCATCTCTTCTTGGTTCAGTGATATCAATAAAGTGATAATCCCTTTTGCTGTACTTAATTCTCAATTGATTACTCACACAAACACTCCATCGACAATCAAACAAACATGTACTTTTGGATCAAAGATTTAAAATGTTAGAACATTCTTTGATCTTCGTCGCCGTCACCGTAACATCCCTCGCCGGAAACCCACAACAATACCACCGGTAACCATCATTACCGGAACCCCTACAACCCAAACCACCTTCGTTGCAGGTAACCGCCGATGACCAACACTGAACACCCCTCTCTCTCTATCTGCAACGATGTTTCTCTCTCACCCTCTCTTCATCTCCGATATCTCTCCTTCTCTACCTCGTTCTCTCTCTAAATTCTGGATACTGAGGGTAACGTGGGGTGTGGGTTTCTTTGTGGCCCCCTTATGTTTTCAAATAAATCAAATAGATTTTCTTTTTTCTTTTTTAATTCTTATGGGTAGTTTGGTAATTACTTATTTACTTAACATCAAAAACTAACCTTCATCCATGTCAGGGACTATCCGAGTAACAAGTTATCAAACCACAGGGAGCATACATGTAATTTTGAAAAGGTAGGGACCGAAGATGAAACTTGAACAAACCACATGGACTATCCGTGCATTTTACTCATCTATTTATGAACAAGATCTTGTTATTGTGTGCTAAAAAATTGGATATCCCCTTAAACAATATCACACAATCATTAATTATTTTATTATTCTTTTCTTTTCAAGTTCAATAGAAGTGGTTGAAGAAAAGGAGAAAAATGAAAACTCTTTAAGCTTGTGTATACAACACAAAAGTCATATAGAAGTGGTTGAAAAAAAGGATTGAAGCCATATTCACATCCATAGCATAGCATTATTGAAGCCTAACTTAGATTAAAATTGACCTTTGACAGTCACACGCAAGACTTGGAGAATTACAAAAGTTATATATTAATAATGGTTGTGGTTGTGGTTTGAAATTAAAAAATAATAATACTTAATCATTCAAAATAAGTTAATTTGTTAAATGGTTTTGATATAATATTAAGAATAATGCTAGGGTTTGTTAAATGGTTGTGATATAATATTAAGAATAATGCTAGGGTTTCAATCAATGATTAATAAGAGTTTAAAATGTCAATACCAGCCCTAACTTTTATTATAATTGTCAATTCTTGCCAAAGTTAAAGTTGTATCACAATACTCACTTAAATGCGTTTAATGCCTAATTCGCAAAGATTGATTGCAAGTAAACTTGGGTTAACTTTCAGAGGTTCCGAAAACTCGAGAGGGGTTCTGTTTTTAACAAGAATCCATCATTAACTTAAACTAGTCTGTTGTGTGCCACGATTTGATTTGGTACATATCATAGTCTTGTGTTAATCTAGGAAGTTAAGGTAAACCATGATATTGCCTTTCTTATTTGTCTTAATTATCACTTGTTATTTTACGTTTATAAGGCCTGTTGTAGTGGAGCACTTTGAGGGGAGGAGATAGCCGAAGGCGTCCCATAGCGCCGCCCACACCATTACAGGGGTGCTATGGGGGTTAAAATCTGAATGAGCGTGTTATTGATAGCGGCGTTTTGAAAGTTGATTTTGAATGTTTTGACCATTTGCAACGGCCATAAATAAAAAAAAGTTTTTTATTTTTAAAATTCATTTAATACTTATAAATACTCCCCCATCTCTCATTTTTTATAAAAATTCAACACACTCTACATACTTTCATTCTCTTCTTTCCCTTTTTTTTTATAAAAATCTACAATCTTTATACCATGAATCCTTTCAACCACGGTTTCATTCCTCCGCGTCCGAGTGCCGACACGAACCAAGCTAGCCACTCTACCCGTCCCGTTTCTCCGGTACCCACTCGGGACTAAACGTTTGGAGGAGAACCGGGAAGTGACCAAGATTATGCGAGATAGACAATGGGCTCATGACTTTGAGTTCTAATCGAAACCGCATGACCACCTAACCGACAAAGCGTTGAAGATGGCGTTGGCACAAAAGGAGCGAATTGAAAAAATATAATCTTTGAGTTTTTTTTAGTGTGATGTTTTTTTAAATTTTTAGTGTAAGCTTTTTTTTTTAGTGTAATGTTTTTATTTTAATGAAATTGGTTTTTAATTTATATAGTTAGAAATCAATATTAAATATTGGAAAATAATAAGCGAGTAATGATGAGGTAGGGACGTTATTACTACGGTATTTAGTGTTATAACGCCCCATAACGCCCCCTGCTGACGTGTCACGTCAAATGTCGGAAAACGCCCCTTAAGGGGCGTTATGATTACACATGACCTAAGTGAGCGGAGATTGGAGTGTGAGAATGATGTATTGGTGATGATGACGGTTGTGTGTGAGAGAGAGATCAAAGAAAAAGAAAGAGACATGTTTGTTTTAAATATATCAGTTTTAAACTAAAAACTAAGATTTCAAGTCAAAAAAAAGTATGTGATCTGCAAATTTCTTAAAGGAGTTTTGGATTTAAACATTTAAATAGATGAAAGTTTAAAGATTAATTTACTACTAACCTTAAATTCCCAAAATAAATTCCTCAAAAAGAATTGAAAAGTGTTCGTAAATCTATATACAATTTTTTTTTAATGACGAACGCAACTTTATTAAAAAATGAAACCCAACTAACCCCTTAGCTAGGCGCTCAGGCAAACAGAAGGAAAAAGGCAACAAACCCAAACAAAATGAGTCAAAAAAGCTACGAAACGATCAAACATTACAATTAAAATATCTCCAATTGTTCCACATCGGCAGCTCGATATTTGATCTACCTTTCATCCACAGGTACGAAATTTCTTTTACGTCTTCGATAACCTTGTGTACCACACCATTCTTGTTATTAAAATGTTTTGCGTTCCGTGCTTGCCATATAAGCCATAGCGTGAGAAGATAAATAGCATGAGCCAACCTTTTCTTTTTCGTCGACCAAGGAGCATCGTTTACATTGTGAAGCCTCGCCCTCACCGAGTCCACACTTATTCTACACAAAATCGTTGGTTGGTTCGTTTATATCTATTTGCTTTGCTAACTGTTGCCTCACCTCTTTGACTAGAAAAGGCTCTTTCCCGTCTTTCCAATACTAAACATCTACTAACCCACTTACTTCTTGTTGTATTAGTTCACCCATTAAACTCACCATCTCCGCCTTCTCCTCATTAGTACTCGGTCCCTGAGTCTACGCCCAATCCCAAACCTTGACCCATTAATAAACTTATAGGTTTCCATCACCATACTACCTTTATTTTTTGCAAGGTTATATGATAACGGGAACCTATTTCGTAAAGTATCCTCCCCCATCCAAAGATCCACCCAAAAAAGCGTCTTTCACCACAATCAACTTCTCAGAAATTTCATCATCATCATCATCATACTCAGTAAATCCCACCAATAGCAAAGATAAGGTAGGGTCTGAGGAGAGTAAGATGTAGACAGCCTTACCTCTACCTCGTAGGAATAGAGAGGCTGCTTCCAGTGAGACCCTCGGCTCGATAGTAGTTTTGCATCAAGCTTTGGACATAAGGCACATAACACTCAGCAATTGAGACAAATGTCGATTAGTGCATGTACCCCCTTATCTTTCAGCTATTAACGCCACCGCATGATGCATGATTAACCATCCCCCTCTTTTAACGTTATTTTCACGAAATTAGTAAAAGAACGTTAAAATTAGTGCACTTTCACTTTTGTCCCCCGAGCCCCCACACACATATACATTATATGCGCATACCGTAAGCGGGGCGGAACTTCTCAGAAATTTAAAAACATTAATGTTGCTTTTATCGAACTCCTTACTTGTTTCGCCGATAGTCTTCCACGCTCCGGTATTCCCTTTCTTGACTGGAATAGAATTAAATTACCTTTTGCTTCCATGTATTGCCTTTATAGCTTTGACCCACAATTGTTCTAGTTCCGACTTCAATCTCCACCACCACTTTATCAATAGCGCAAGATTTAAGTCTCGTATACTTCTCACCCCAAGGCCTCCAAAGTGTTTCGCGGCCATAGTTGTTCCTACTTCACCCACCATAACTTATTAGTTGACCCACATCCTCCCCATAAGAACTTCTTTCTTATGCCCTCTATATATTTTATAACCGTCATCGGACACTTATACCTCGACAAAAAAATAATTTGGTAACCTTCCCAAGACTGATTTTACCAAAACTACCTTTCCCGCAAAAGATAAAAATTTTGCCTTCCCGTTCGAAAGAATAAAGATATACCATTTAGGTTATTTAAAGATAAATCTAAAACACAAAACTGTAATAAGTCTATGAGAAAAAAATATATATAATAACTTTATTCACGTCCTAGGGTTGTTTAACGAATGAATCAAACTCGGGCTCAAACTAATATAATACAAGTTAAATCTAGTGAAGCTCGTTTTATTCAATCTAAGCTCATTTATTTTGAGTATTGATATTTTTTTTAATTTTTCTATACAAGTGTAAAATTATAAGTTAACAATAATAACAAATTTTAAGATAAAAAAGCATAGCACCAATAGCAAGTACATCGTCAAATTAAACTAAGCTCAAATATTTACACGAGTCAAGTACATCGTCGTTATCATTAAAACTTAGTAAATCCCACCAATAGCAAAGCTAAGATAGGGTCTGAGGATGGTAAGATATAGACAACCTTACCTCTACCCCACAAGAATAGAGAGGTCGTTTCCAGTGAGACCCTCGGCTCGATAGTAGTTTTGCATCAAGCCTTGGACATAAGACACATAACACTCAGCAATTGGAACAAAAGCCGATTAGTATATGTACCCCCTTGTCTTTCGGCTATCAACGCCACCACATGATGCATGATTAAACGTCCCTATCTTTTTAACATTATTTTCACGAAATTAGTAAAATAACGTTAAAATTAGTGCACTTTCACTTTCGTCCCACGAAGGCCCACACATATATACATTATATTGCATGTTGCAAGCGGAGCGTCGAGTCAAGTATCTTAAGTCTAATCAATTTGAACTAAATTATTACGCTCGAGCTTTTGCCAGCAATTACAAACAATCTAAGATATACTTCACAACCCAATCCGATCCTACTAATAAAATACAATTTGGCTGTATTTATTACTAAAGATGGTATATTATATAAACACTTAAAAGGCTATGTCGGTGGCCCAATCCGACATAGCCAAGTGTCATCTTATGATTTGCCACAAAAATTTTATGCTTTTAACCTTTAAATTTGCTTGTTTACGTGTTTAATCCCTCTACTTTAGCTTTTCTAATATATATATATTTAGTCCCTCAACTTAATAAATTTTATTCCCCATTAGTTAACTTTGTTTATATAAATGTTTAGTCCATCTACTTTAACTTTGTTGATATACATGTTTAGTCATTCCACTTTTACTTTTATTCGATTAAGTGTTTCTCCTTTAGAGTTTTTTTCCTCCCTAACGTGATCAACAAAGCCAATCCAACTGAACAATATTGCTTCAAGTATCGGTATTATCGGAACTGATATTTTTTTTCCTTTTGGTATTTCTTTTGTTATGTGGACGTTTCGATGCTCTTTTTCCAAAGATTGTATGTTATCTCTGGTTGTTATACCAAGTGTCGGTATTATATTGATAATAAAACTCCCGCCGCAACGCACGGGTAAAATTACTAGTTTGATATAAAGTTAAAACAATCTAAGACTAAAAACTAAATCTAAATTAGTGCATCACCACTACAAAAGTTAATAAAAATTCAAAACTAAATTCAACAATAAATGAATGAAACTATTATTTAATCTAATCTAATCTAACTTATAATAAAAGATTACAAAAAATATCATAGGACATTCTCTCCTTCAACCTCATATAATAATAATAACAATACTAACAAAAAAAATTATAAAAAATATTACATGACATTCTCTCCTTCAATCTTATAAATTTTATTAATAAGTAACAATTTTAGGCTTAGAGAGTTGCACCCTTAGATTTAGATTTGGGTGCTTTTTAAAAAAAATAAAATTAGATATGTGATTCTGCTTAGTACACGTGCCAAACACTGCAACATTTCCCCTTCTTCCCCAAAACACCACATCATCTCTTCTTCCTCCCAAAACCCTTTCTATTCTCTCTGTCAACATCTTTTTCCTGCCATTGCTATTGCCGAAGTGCCAACAATTTCCTTCGAGCTTGACTGGAGATAAGGCACGCTTGCTTTTTCTTGCTACCATTTTAAATTAGACTCTGAAATCAAAGAAATCGAATTCTTCTGTGTGCTTTCGTGGCTTTGTTCTATTGGAATTTTTTAGGTTTTACTGATTGTGATTTGGGGTTTTGTAAGGTATTCGAAATGTTGATTTCAGTTGAAAAATAGAATCATGAACTGAATTCTTCTGTGTGCCCTCTGCTTGCTTTCTTTTGTCTGTCATATTGCATTATAGTTGATTGTGATTTGGTGTTTTTAAAGTTTGCCTACCAACCGTTTGTTGAAATGTCAGTAGAAGAATTTTGGGTTACATTTAGTACATAACATTTGAAGCTCTCTTTTTTTTGTTGTTAGGTTTAATTTATTTTGCTTTGGCCTTTGGGTATATGATGAAATCTTAAGTGAGGAATTAACGGAACTTGAGATATGTGTTCATTTTGTAGGAGTTTTGGTTTGTACATCTATGTCTTTGTCAAATTATTTATCATGATTTGATTGCTATATGTTTGATATATAGTTAAGTAGAGCTTGTCTATTCTTGATATTATAAGTATCTGGTAGTTAAGGATGGTGGTTTCCGTGGTTTTCATAGGTACTACATGAACTGGCATCGAAATTTATCTCATGCTACCAGAACAGTAGATGTCGGAGAAGTGTGACATACATGTTCCAAAGATATGCAGATTCAGACCTTTTCATCCACTGTTTCTGGGGGTATTCCGTGATCTTTACCATCTTCTTCATTTTGGCTTTCACGTATTTGAATCGTAAGTTTATGGTTGCGTGTTGAATTAGACATTAGTTAATTGAACTTCTTGATCTGATCTAATTTTATTTTCGACGTGAAATGCACAGCTTGTGGAAGTTCAAGAATCGTGGTTCCAAATGAAGATGAACAACTTAAACACCCTGAAGTAGCTGTAAATAATCAACGTTCAGTTCATGTTCTGTTTGAAGAATGAAAACCTTACATGTTATGTTTATAAGGAAATTTATTGATTTCAAGTATAGAAATGGCAGCTAAAAGGAAAGGAATGGTGCTTTCATTTCAGCCCCAGTATCACTTGCATTTGATCATGTCAATTACTACGTCGATATACTACGGGTAAGTTTTATTTTTGTGAACATTTACTTGATTGTGTAGTGAAAACAAAACATGGAAATAGGTAAACAGATCTGAAATCTGAATTGACACCTTGATCTAACAATAACATTATGATTAAGAGGTGATTCAAGGGTTATGCGACTCTTAGTTAGGCCAGCTAGACATGGGACAACGGGGCAGAAAGGAACCCGACATAAAGGGGGCATATCTTAGGCTGGAGCCTATAAGCAGCGGACATTGACCAAACAACATTTTTAACTTAAAGACGCAACCAAAAATTCAGATACTGAGACATACCCAATTGATAGTGCCCGTGTAATAAGACTGGTTGAACGATTATTATGCTAAAACTGAAAACAACAAATAACCAAATATCAAATTTTATAAACTTAAATGTGAAGTTGTGCAAATAATTATAAATTCTTAAGAATTTTAAATAAATTAGTACATCACAATTGTTATTCAAAACCATCAGGTGTGATTCCTTTCAAGTAGTTACAAAATGCTACAAAAAGTTTGTACATATATATCTTATTACCTTTTTAGTTAGATGTAACAAAGGGTTTTGAATCAGTACCTTTAGTCACTCATTTTAAAGAATCAAAAGCTAAACATGTCAAATGTCTTTTGAATCAGTAGCTTCAACCATTCATTCTACTTAATAAAAAAACAAAGAGCATACCTCGATGTTGTGGACTGTCGGCACATTAATCTAAAGCTAAAATTATTACTCTTTTTGTTGCTTTTATTAAAGGAATCCACTCACATTTAGTTTCAAAGTGAATTATAAAATGGCTGGTAACTTGCTTCTTATTTATTAACTTGTACTATGTGTTTGGTGATATTCATCCAGGTGTCAAGAGGCTGTTATGAGTTATGTGCAAAACGTCTTTTGATGCGGCAGAATCCGAAGACGGCATGTGCGAGTTTCTCCACTTGCAACTTCTGTTGCAAGTTGCAACCATGGTCGTCTAACAGAAAAATTGCACCAAAAGGTTGGTCGGGTAACGGACCAAAAGTGCTAGCTTCTAATATGGGCAAGACTTTTACTTATGTGTGGATGTTTGGAGTCGATATATATATCCAGGTGTTTTAGAGGCTGTGATGAGTTAAGTCCAGATTGTATCTTGGCATGGCATAATTGAAGGACGGCTAGTGTGAGGTTCTCCACTAACAACCACTTTGTACCCATGGCGGTCTTATAGACAGAAGGGGTAACTTAAGTTATGTCTTGGAGTAATAAAATCTCGGTTGTTGCATTAGTCTATTCGGTTAGCAGAACTTTTAGATCTTTTATGTTTTTTTTTCAAATAAGTTGGAGAATATTTCGATGTAATTTGGATTTTTGATGAAGGATGCTAAGAAAGCGAACATGATGGTGAAGTTCTTCACCTATTTCTGCGCATATGGCCTATATTTTTACCTATATTTTCATTTGTTATATTTCATATAGATAGTTTATCTATATTCGAAATGTCGTCGATTATGGAGTTCGTTTACACAAAAACCATTGAATGGTTTGAACCTAGCGTTTATGTTGTATCTTAATTTCTAAGCCCTGGCCGCAATTTCTAAGCCCCCGGCCGCAATTGCATTTTAATTTCTAAGCCCCCGCCGGCGGAGGCTTTCATCTAGTTAATATTAATAACTAATATATATCACTTTTTTTATCTTTATTTTTATCTAAGATTAATAAATAACTTCAATTTTGCAATTTAGACCCTTTGTTTTTTTTTTACTTTTAACCTGAAGTTTTTTTATCTTTTGCAATTTAATCCCAACTCTTTTTTATTTTCAGTTTTGGTCCACTATACTTTCAATCTTCCCAAGTTTTTCGTTTCGTTCTAAATTTTGTGAGTTAACGCACCGCAACGTGCGTGTGGGGTTTAACATATTTTTGTATATTTTTTCCGGTTTGACTGCCCGTCACAACACATTTATTTTTTCCGTTTGACAAGTTCGTCAAACGCACGGGTCCTGGATTGACTTAGTTATTTTTTCTATTTTTTACATTTCGGTTTAATTTCTTTGCAACGAGCGTTTACGATTCAAAGATTTTACATCTTTTTTTCGCGCGGCGTTATTTTTTTCGTTTTTTTATTTATTTTGTTTTTACAAGCTTTTCCGGTATTGGTGGTTGTTGACAGTGGTATAGCATTGATACTACTTGACACAATTTTACGACAACGCTAGGGGCTTAATACTAGTATGAAATAAATTTATATATACTTGCCATACGATGTTAAATCAATTCAAAAGACTAATAATAGTACCAAAAATCTATTGACGATATACTTTAAGTAAAATAAAGGCCGTCCAAAAAAATAATAATGATAATAAAGAATCTATTTGATGTACGGTTTTGTCGTATTCAAAATTCCGGAGGTCGTGCCACGAAATAGAAGAAAAATTATAGAACAAAAGCTGGATAAAAAGACACGAATAGAAGGTTAAGTGCAAAATTACAAAATTGGTTTTAAAAATAATTATAATATAAAAAACAATCGAATGTATATTCCGTTCTTATTCTTAAAAAATTAGAATCCTTTTAGCTTATAAAGTAACCTAAGATCTCGTTAAAGTTAGTGGGTGGACCCACTTAGGAGGACGGATAAGAGATCCCACAGTTATTTTGTTTGTGTAGTCTTATGTTATCAAAATTGTTAGACCCCGTGGTTTTTCGGCCTTATAAAGTTATTTGTTCTATGATTAAATTTTGAGTCTCCCTTGGATCATTCATCAAACTTCAAACCATGTTGATTGTAGTTTTACCATCTCATTCTACTTCGCATCAGCATTTTTAAATTTATGTCCTAATTAGCATCTTTTCAAAATGGTTTTTATAGATTTTTCTGTGAATTTAAAGATGAAAATGTGAATTTGAAGGGGTATGGTTCTAAATGTCACGCATGGCCATGCGCATATTAGACCATACCAAGGTCGTTACTTAAAAACTCAGCTAATGCGAGAGTTATTCTGCATGAGAGAGCTTGTGTCACACCCCAACCGATGACGAAAACATCGGGGTTAGTGGCACTAGGCGACCAGATTTATTTCACGAGATGTTCCATAACAATCATTTAACATATCACAACCTGCTTAACATCCCATATTATTAAACGTAATATTTAAACAATCATTACAAAACGGAGATTTCTCATAAAATTCAACCGGGTTCGATTTCCCCTAGATTTCATATATATGTTCCAAATCTGAAGTACATCATCAAAATAACTAAACAAAAAGAACTAAACTAAGCTACACTAAGCATGCAACATCCAAGCATCCATAACTAAAAATCTTCAACATGTTACATACGTTAAAATACAAGTCAATACAATTAAGTAAAGGTGAGCATACGAGTTTGATTAATATTAGCATAATCGAGAAAAGCGTTTGCGAAACAATCTAATTACATATCATGATACACCAAAACACCTAACATAACGTAGACTCATTTCTCATGCTAACTACCGTGAGAAGGCTTGCGCGTCCATCCTAACTAGACCCCGTCGGGTGTTAGCCAAACTATAGTACTATACTAGCTAAGGAGGCAAGTTAACGAAAATAAGTCCTAGTCACATGTTTCTAGTATCACGTATTGAGCATATACAATCAGATTATTCGCGTGTGATAAACAATTTGATTTGTGAAGTGATTTTGATATAGGAACGTATGTAACACCCAAAGTGCATTAAAGCGAAAATGAGTCAAGTATACTCACTGTGGGTGCGTTTAGGTAAGAGTTCGGGATCTGTGGAGAGTCGAGAAGAGCGCCGGATCAGCCTGCATACGCGAACGGAAGTTTATCAGTCTTCCGGTTTGCTGAAACGGTTTAAGTTTGGGAGGGCAGTAGCCAAGTTCGGGCGAACTTGTGTGTAAACACACAAGTTTGAGCGAACTTGTATGGTTTGGGTGAGTTGTGAGTCAAGTTCGGTCGAACTTGATGAGTTTCCTTAGGAAACTTGTCAAGTTCGGGCTGAAGTTGTGAGAAACGACTTGACTGGAAAGCAAGTTCGGCGAACTTGTGATTCTTGGGAAATTAGGCAAGTTCGAGCGAAACTTGTGAGAAGATTGATGAAATTGGCTCACGTTTCGGTCGAACTTGACCCATTTGGGTACAAGTTCGGTCGAACTTGACCTGTTGTGCTGGTGATTCAAGCGAACTTGATGTTTTCGGGTCCAAAATCTTGCGTTTTCGCGTCGTTTGCTGAGGAAAATCGAGTGTTCATCCCTCCAACCCTGTGCTACTGAGCAAACTTAGGTCGGAGAGGTCTTTTAGAGCAGTTTTAGCCGTTTTACAAAAGCGTGGGCTAATCCGGGCGAACTCGGGGTTCGTTCAGATTAGTCTGGCTTGTGTAAACCAACATAAATGTCCTTGTGCTTCCAGATCTGGGATCTTGAATGATAGATGCTTCGTTTCATATCAGAAGATGAACAAAACATTATCAAAAGTCCGTATTTTGTGTAGAAATCAATGTTTATCAAAGGTTTTTTCTCAGATCTATAACTTACAATCCGAGATCTTGCAGATCTCTTGTTTGGGAAGCCTCTGCTAACACCAAACGAACTCGTATTGTGTAGATCTAAGCTTAAAACAGAAGCTTTGGAAGAAAAAGATGAAGATTTTCGTAAAAGAATGAGTTTTGATGAAAACGAAGGCTATGCCTTGTGCCAAAATCGTTGTAAACCTTTGTAAATCGTTGATAAGCGTTGTTGTAGTTGAAATCAGGTTGATTCTTACTTAGAACACGAAGGTTTCGGGTTTTGAGAGCTCTGGGCGAACTTACAGCAAGTTCAAATGAGAGGAATGAGCTGAGTATTTATAGGAGAAGGCAAAAAGATGAGCTGGTGAGAGCAAGTTCGGCCGAACTTGTACAGATTTGTTCAAGTTCGCGCGAACTTGTAGGAATTTGGGAGATTTGGAGCTAAGTTCGGCCGAACTTGTACATATGTGTACAAGTTCAAGCGAACTTGTAGTTAAACAAGGATTCTGGTTTTCTTCAGCCAAGTTCGGCCGAACTTGGTAACACCAAGTTCAAGCGAACTTGACTATAGTTGGTAGATTTTTCTTTGTTTGTCACGTCAAGAGTTCGTTGGTGATTCGGTTCGTATTAGTTAGTTATATTAAGCATTTTAGTAAAGCGTTAAGCGTTATACTTGATGTAATGGTGCGATTTAGCGATTCGAGCGTGCGAGAGCGATGCGATGGCGAGCGTAAACATAATCCACAAACACACATAACACATAAATAACATAAAAACCACATAATTAACTGCGATTGCGATGCGGTGAGAAGCGATGCGATTAAATAAGCGATTAGATGCGATAATAACGTACAATACCATAATTTATTAACATAAACTTTATTATCAACCGATTCTCGGGATTATAAAAGAAGTACACCGATAAAAAGAAGGAAAAAGATAACTGTCACACCCTGACCCGCAGCGGAAAAGGGTGATCGGGGCATGATTGGGTTATCATCAAAGCTCATGACATTTATTATAATGTTTCATATTTATTATTCCAATTTAAAAGAGATCATACAATCATATCAAACAAATACAACATGTTCTATTCATCCTTCTAAACTTCATTATTTTTCTTCTAAGGCAATTTCCTATGTTTTCCTTGCTTCATCCTGTTCACCTGTATCATATGTAAAAATGGTTTTTGGATCAACAAAAAGTTGGCAAGTGAACCTTGTTAGAAAACATTTATTATTTATTTCTGGTTGTATTTAATATGGAAAAATTGTGCAATATTCATATATGAACAAACGTGAATAAACATACAATAACAACAATTAGCATACAATAACAACAATTAGCATACAATAACAAACCATTAGCATACGATATCAAACAACAAACAATAACATACATTAACAAACCAACATCATACAATAACATATCAACTTGCATAAATATATAACATAAATGAAACTGTGCGATCAAGGCTCAATCAAACGGAGCCAATCGTATTGCATGTACTGAAAATGAAAAATGTCTGTGCGATCAAGGCTCAATCAAACGGAGCCGATCCTATTGCATGTACTAAAAATGAAAAATGTCTGTGCGATCAAGGCTCAATCAAACGGAGCCGATCGTATGTTGGCACACCAGGTTCACGCTCATAATGTAACGGGGAACATGCTCAACGCTCATAATGTAATGGGGAGCGGCGGCCTATGAAATTGCATGTACTGAAAATAATAAATTAACTCTATACAATAATCACACAAACAGTTTACACATTTATTCATGATATGATGTATGCACAGTGACTTAAATATAATAAATAGTAAGACACAGATACACCCCAAAAACGTGATTAAAACGGGGAATTTGTAAAGATTCACTCACAGTAGGTGCGTTCGGTGAGTGATGATGAATGCGCACGAGTTTAGAGGATTGCTCGACGAGGAATAACTAACCTAATTAATAATGAAAAGTAAGGTAAATAAATGGATTTTATTAACAACTTTAATAGAATTTTTGGATATATTTTTTGTGAGTTTTAGGCTATTTTCTAACCTTAAAAATGTTATTTTTAAGTATTTTTAATTGATTTTTAAATAAAATAAATAAATAAAAATAATAATAAAATGTTGACTTTTTGACCGTTGACCGTTGACTTGTTGACCGGTTTTATTGTGTAAGTGTATGTGCCGGGTGAGGCTCGAACCCGAGACCTCCCGTACGCGTGCACGCAGCTCTACCAATTGAACTACGTGTCTAACCCGAAATATTTTTGTTTTTAATTATATTTATATACTAACTAAATTAATCCGAAAATCATTTATTTTAAAAAGATTTCAATGTGACGACTCGGTGCACTCCACAGGTCTCGAACCCGGGACCTGTGGTTTAGTTTGGCACACAGTCCACCGCTGGACTGTGTGTCTAACTTGGTAAATATTCTAGTTTTTATTATACTTAACATATTACTGAATTAACCCGGTTCAGTTATTAACAAAAAGGCATTTTATTACAGCGAATGAGGTTGGGACAGGATTCGAACTCGCGACGTGTATGTGTTTTTGTTCGCACACAGTCCACCGCTGGACTGTGTGTCTAACCCGTTCATAAACTGATTTTAATTAAACTTATATTATAACCTGCCTTCGTCTTCTTCGTTAACTTTACCCAGAAAAACAATGTCCGAATGTTTCGACTGATTTATGTCTAATTTGATTTTCAAACATTAATAATAATCGAAAGGAAATGTATGGAGAGAGTTTGGGGGAAAGGAGGTACCGATTCGTGTCTTTCACAGAACTCCGGCAGAGGTCCGTCGGCTCCGATAGTGAACTTCGGCTGTTAGGATTAATTAATAGTTCTGCTCGATTAATTATGAAATTGAGGTACTTAACAAGGATTGAAAGGAGTTTGAAGGGTTATACCGATTCACAGTGCGATATCAGAAATTTCAAAGATTTTCCGGCGAAGGTTGAATATTCCGGCTATGTCGCCTGGGATGGATTCTGATCGATGAAATGGTGTTAGAATTCGTTTTATAATGGAATGAAACAGAAACATTGAGGTAATTACCGTGTAGATGAAAGTCCAGGTTTTCCGGCGACTTGCAGAAACTTTCCGGCGAGTAAAATTTGATTCTCCGGCGGACTGAAACTTGAGCGAAAATGTAATTGAAAGTCTGTAGATTATGTTTGAGTCGTGAAGGAGTACAAAGATGGAAGTAAAACTGGAATTGAAGATTTTCGGTTATAAAAACCGATCCACTTCGAGAATTCAAGTTCATTCAAAGCAACTTGATTGAAAACGTCGGTATATCGGTTATACTCAGTGAACCGCGAGTATTCAGATCGTCTTTGAGCGTTTGATAACCGATTTTCAGTTACAGTTGGCGTAACCGGTTGTTTTATGCTTGATTATAAGATTCATTTGTTTCCTAAAGTTGACAGAAAACAACAAGTGGCGGAGTGGTTATGCGTGTGAGTGTTAAGTCTTTGGAGTTCACAACCCGGCTGACCCGAGTTCGAGTCCCGGCAGCCTCATTTTATTTTTAAACCACTATTTTTAATACTTTTTCAAATATAACTTTTATATTCCAATATACTTATTAATTATGTATTGTTTAAAATTAATTTGGGCATTAAATACGCAACGAAAATTTTAACTGGTTGTTCGGTTAATAAACGAAGCGGGTTTGGTAAATCCGGTTTTTGGCGGATGTTACAGTATCCCCTACTTTTAGAAATTTCGTCCCGAAATTTAAGTAGTGGCATATTTGTCTAAAAAGGATGGTGTTTTAACTTGACAATTACATAATTAGAAGAGAGTAAGAGTTTAAATTTTGTTTGAGGCGGTAACGTTCCTTGTAAGGGTTGAATACCCTGCTACAGGAATCGTTTTTGTTGCCTAAAGTGTATGAATACGGAACATGGATACACAGAGTTGATCGACTAAGTATGATGTTATGCATATGAGTTTGGGTACGTTTGAAAGATTAGATTATATCCTAAAATAAACTTCTAATACTAAAACCTACATGGAACTTCTCATAATCGCCTGACAATGCCTCTAATCCTCTGGCAATAATACTTATATATAGGAAGTACCAGCGGCGTATCCACCATATTCTTGTCAAATTTTCATTGGTTTTATCAGTTAGTTATGATTGGTTCTATGATGCGACTCTATAACATAAATAAACATAACAACCAATATCTGAGTCCTAATTCTGATAGCATACATGTTGGATTTATGACACAATCCAATTCCTTTAAAGGATGAGATGATATAAATGCTAAATCAGTGAGTATAACACAAACTTCAATCAAGACAATACCAAATCCTACATGGAACTTCTCATAACCGCCTGATAATGCCTCTGATCCTTTGACAAGAATACTTATATATAGGAAGTACCAGCGGCGTATCCACCATATTCTTGTCAAATTTTCATTGGTTTTATCGGTAAGTTATGATTAGTCCTATGTGACTCTAAAACATACACAAACACAACAACCAAAGCTTGAATCCTTGAATGATAACAATACCTCTCTCGTTTGTTATGATGAAGAGGTTAGTCTATGTAGAAAATGGAACACAATCCAATTTCCTTAAATGATGAGTTGATATGAATGTTAAATCAGTGAGTGTAAAACAAATTTCAACCAAAACATTACTAAATCCTACATGGAACTTCTCATAACCGCCTGATAATGCCTCTGATCCTTTGACAATAATACTTATATATAGGAAGTACCAGCGGCGTATCCACCATATCCTCGTCAAATTCTCATTGGTTTTATCAGTAAGCTATGATTAGTCCTATGTGACTCTAAAACATAATTAAACACAACAAACAATGCCTGAGTCATAATCCTGATAGTATACATGTTTGAATGATGACAGTCCCTCTCTCGTTTGTTATGATGGAGAGGTTAGTCTATGTAGAAGTGAGACACAACCCAACTTCTTTAAATAATGAGATTGAAATACGTTGAGATGTATGATGGTATGAATGTTGAATCAATGAGTATAAAACAAAACTGAAATAATAATTTGCATTAAATCCTTGGATAAATTTCCAATTTAAAATTGAGACACGTGAGAATTGAGATAACATAGAGGAAACATAAAACTAAGCAGTTGGAGTTGAATCTTGATTGTTGGTGAAGGGGACTAGTTGCGTGTTTTCGTTTGAGCCGTCATTATCTTCAACAGGATTGGCGTTGATGTTGAAAACTCTTCCTCTTGCTGGTGGCCTAGTGGTTGGGTTTTCTTGTTTTGCTTGGTTAACTGGGTTTGCTTGAGCTTGGGCGTTTATGATGTTAACCAATTGAGGGCACGTGTTTCTAAAGTGGGTAGGGTCGCCACAATTGAAACAAGCTCGAACATATGGGAACATGGGGTATTGGGGTTGTTGATATGTTTGGATCATGCTTTGAGTAGGGGGTGAGGTTTGGTTTTGAGGGGTGCGGCAACTTAACTCAAATGACCATAGCGTCCACAATTCGCACATAGTCGACAAAGTACGGCAGATGGATGGTGATAAAAACAGGTGTTACATCGAGGGTGAGGTCCAAGGTAAGGTTTCTTATTTGGGTAGGTTGAGTTGGGTGACACTTGGGTGATTGGGATAGCTTGAAGGGGTACGGCTTGTAAGGCTGGTTGGTTGCGTTGGGTGACAGCGAAAAGTTGCTCATCTCGTTCCCTCTTGAAAATGGGTTGAGAAGGGGATTCGGTTTGGGTGTAGTCGGAGGTTTCAGTCGATGCTTTATCCTTATTCTTCTCCTCCTTGAAGTCTTTGTTCCGGATTCGGTTCTCGGTGAGCTCTGTAGCTAACTCCATTGCTGTTTCCAAGGTTGCAGGTGTGGTACTTATTACAGAGTCTTGAATCTTTGAAGGAAGACCTTGAATGTAGTGCTCGATCAAACGGTAGTGGGGAGTGAACAAGTTGGGAACCATTTGATTTAACTCGAGGAATCTCTTGTTGTATGTAGTGTGGTCGCCTTCCTTTTGTTTCAACGAATAGAACTCATCCTCTAATTTCTTGATTTCGCTCCTTGGGCAAAACCGTCTTGTCATGATTTCTTTCAACTCTTCCCATGTCAAAGTCATAGTATCTTCAACACCCCGTTTGGCCTTCTCTGTATTCCACCAAGTAAGTGCTATCCAAATAAACGACTAGTAGCATATCGCACTTTGCGATCATCGGGGCAATCGCAAGTTAGAAAAATGTTTTCCATTTCTTCAAACCAATAGAGAAGAGCGGTGACACCTTCAGTCCCTTCGTATTTTGTAGGGTCGCAGGATTTGAAATGCTTGTAAGTGCATTTAGTGGTATTTGGGGGAGGATTAACAACATTTTGAACTTCTTGATTGACGGGATTAGCGGTAAGGGCTTGTTGGACTTGGACTATAATGTTGGGTATTACGGCAGCCATTTGTTGAGCGATTAGGGCCGCCATGCGCTCGCGGGCTTTTCTTGATTTCATCTTCCTACGAGCGAGGCTAGAAGACATCTACAAGGAATACATATCAAGAGTATGAGTTGGATGCTTTTGGGATCATGTGTCGTATTTAGGAATGAACATTCATAAAATAAAACATAGCAAAATAAATCTACTACATCCATAGGATGTCTTGGGCTTTGCTCGTAATTGGGCTTTGCATGCTGCCATACTTCACCTTCGTAATCACGTGGGCCCCCATGATTACCGGGTTTTTCATATGGTTCGCATGTGTTAGCCTGGTTACGTACACTAAAACCCGGAGAAAATCGAGAAATATGTAACGTATGATATTCGGAATGTGTCCAGGTGTGGACACGGTGACACCTCAAAGTGGGGTTAGTTCGAACGACGTTTGGTGTGGCATGCTTTGGCCTAATAGGTCCTTCGTACTCTCATCGTTAGTCCCCAGGTAGGCAAACTGGTCCGTTATATTGGATTTATACGAATGCCAACCTAGACAGGACGTTCCGACTACCGGTACTTGTACCCTTACAGTTACTACATGCCCGTCGCAGAACTCACTCTGATGAGATTTGAAAAATGAAAAATGCGACAAAATCTTGAATAACGGAAGTATGAAGATGATTTGAATATGTGAATATTGTAACATGTATGATGAATATGTATGTAAGTATGTATATTGGACGGCAAGTATAATTCACTGTGTATCACAAAATGTACTATTGGAAATGTTTGCATGCATTTGTGTATGTAATAAATATGAAACAAATAAATATCATAAGTTTGCATGTAACCACATAAACAATTAAAATCTAGTCAACTATAGTATAGGCTCTAAGGGTCTAATAACCTATCCTATATCCCTATAGTCATGGCTCTGATACCAATCTGTCACACCCCGACCCGCAGCGGAAAAGGGTGATCGGGGCATGATTGGGTTATCATCAAAGCTCATGACATTTATTATAATGTTTCATATTTATTATTCCAATTTAAAAGAGATCATACAATCATATCAAACAAATACAACATGTTCTATTCATCCTTCTAAACTTCATTATTTTTCTTCTAAGGCAATTTCCTATGTTTTCCTTGCTTCATCCTGTTCACCTGTATCATATGTAAAAATGGTATTTGGATCAACAAAAAGTTGGCGAGTGAACCTTGTTAGAAAACTTTTATTATTTATTTCTGGTTGTATTTAATATGGAAAAATTGTGCAATATTCATATATGAACAAACGTGAATAAACATACAATAACAACAATTAGCATACAATAACAAACCATTAGCATACGATATCAAACAACAAACAATAACATACATTAACAAACCAACAGCATACAATAACATATCAACTTGCATAAATATATAACATAAATGAAACTGTGCGATCAAGGCTCAATCAAACGGAGCCGATCGTATTGCATGTACTAAAAATGAAAAATGTCTGTGCGATCAAGACTCAATCAAACGGAGCCGACCGTATGTTGGCACGCCAGGTTCACGCTTATAATGTAATGGGGAACATGCTTAACGCTCATAATGTAATGGGGAGCGGCGGCCTATGAAATTGCATGTACTGAAAATAATAAATTAACTCTATACAATAATCACACAAACAGTTTACACATTTATTCATGATATGATGTATGCACAATGACTTAAATATAATAAATAGTAAGACACATGATACACCCAAAAAACATGATTAAAACGGGGAATTTGTAAAGATTCACTCACAGTGGGTGCGTTCGGTGAATGATGATGAATGCGCACGAGTTTAGAGGATTGCTCGACGAGGAATAACTAACCTAATTAATAATGAAAAGTAAGGTAAATAAATGGATTTTATTAACAACTTTAATAGAATTTTTGGATATATTTTTTGTGAGTTTTAGGCTATTTTCTAACCTTAAAAATGTTATTTTTAAGTATTTTTAATTGATTTTTAAATAAAATAAATAAATAAAAATAATAAAAAATGTTGACTTTTTGACCATTGACTTGACCGTTGACCGTTGACTTGTTGACCGGTTTTATTGTGTAAGTGTATGCGCCGGGTGAGGCTCGAACCCAAGACCTCCCGTACGCGTGCACGCAGCTCTACCAACTGAGCTACTTGTCTAACCCGAAATATTTTTGTTTTTAATTATATTTATATACTAACTAAATTAATCCAAAAATCATTTATTTTTAAAAAGATTTCAATGTGACGACTCGGTGCACTCCACAGGTCTCGAACCCGGGACCTGTGGTTTAGTTTGGCACACAGTCCACCGCTGGACTGTGTGTCTAACTTGGTAAATATTCTAGTTTTTATTATACTTAACATATTACTGAATTAACCCGGTTCAGTTATTAACAAAAAGGCATTTTATTACAGCGAATGAGGTTGGGACAGGATTCGAACTCGCGACGTGTATGTGTTTTTGTTCGCACACAGTCCACCGCTGGACTGTGTGTCTAACCCGTTCATAAACTGATTTTAATTAAACTTATATTATAACCTGCCTTCGTCTTCTTCGTTAACTTTACCCAGAAAAACAAAGTCCGAATATTTCGACTGATTTATGTCTAATTTGATTTTCAAACATTAATAGTAATCGAAAGGAAATGTATGGAGAGAGTTTGGGGGAAAGGAGGTACCGATTCGTGTCTTTCACAGAACTCCGGCAGAGGTCCGTCGGCTCCGATAGTGAACTTCGGCTATTAGGATTAATTAATAGTTCTGCTCGACTAATTATGAAATTGAGGTACTTAACAAGGATTGACAGGAGTTTGAAGGGTTATACCGATTCACAGTGCGATATCAGAAATTTCAGAGATTTTCCGGCGAAGGTTGAATATTCCGGCTATGTCGCCTGGGATGGATTCTGATTGATGAAATGGTGTTAGAATTCGTTTTATAATGGAATAAAACAGAAACATTGAGGTAATTACCGTGTAGATGAAAGTCCCGGTTTTCCGGCGACTTGCAGAAACTTTCCGGCGAGTAAAATTTGATTCTCCGGCGGACTGAAACTTGAGCGAAAATGTAATTGAAAGTCTGTAGATTATGTTTGAGTCGTGAAGGAGTACAAAGATGGAAGTAAAACTGGAATTGAAGATTTTCGGTTATAAAAACCGATCCACTTCTAGAATTCAAGTTCATTCAAAGCAACTTGATTGAAAACGTCGGTATATCGGTTATACTCAGTGAACCGCGAGTATTCAGATCGTCTTTGAGCGTTTGATAACCGATTTCAGTTACAGTTGGCGTAACCGGTTGTTTTATGCTTGATTATAAGAATCATTTGTTTCCTAAAGTTGACAGAAAACAACAAGTGGCGGAGTGGTTATGCGTGTGAGTGTTAAGTCTTTGGAGTTCACAACCCGGCTGACCCGGGTTCGAGTCCCGGCAGCCTCATTTTATTTTTAAACCACTATTTTTAATACTTTTTCAAATATAACTTTTATATTCCAATATACTTATTAATTATGTATCGTTTAAAATTAATTTGGGTATTAAATACGCAACGAAAATTTTAACTGGTTGTTCGGTTAATAAACGAAGCGGGTTTGGTAAATCCGGTTTTTGGCGGATGTTACAATAACAACGAACTTTCGAGTTGTTACAAGCCTGCAGGTGTACATAACAAGTGTTCACACAAGGGACAGGCAGCGAACATGGCAACACCATGCGGCCAAGCAGCTCATAACAGCCCCAGGAAGCGTGCCTCCCACGATGAAGGAATCGTGTAGGGGACAACAAGTACCAAAGGACGATTACGTGGCTCTAATCAGTCGCCGCTTGGTGCCGCTACACAAACGGCTGATGAGAGGCCCGACCGAAAAAGTATATTCAGAAAGTGGCACATGCCAACCACATATATTGTGCCACGTCACCTGCATCTCTGCAGGCACTAACGGTCCTTCCAGAGGGGACCAAATGAATATTCTTTGACATTGACAACTGTACCAAGGCCCATAAGCCAACAATCCTCCTTCTTTACCCTTTTCGACTATAAGTAGGAGCCTTCAATCATAGGTTTAAGGATCGCCTCTCTCACTCTTAACACACACCCGTTTATTGTTCTTAAACGATACTTAGTCTCACGCTAGAGGGTGGTTACGGGAAGAACCCTCACTTCTCCTTCTTGTAACGAGCTTCACGGTATTATTGTTTGAAGATTGCATTCCCAACCATTGATCGAGGAAAGATAAATGATTAACCTTTTTGACGAGACATTCCCTTAAGGATAAACCCGACGGTTAAGACTTAATGTTTCTTCATAGGCGCCCACCGTGGGTTTTGGATTCCATTCTTGTTTTCTTTGAGGATCTCTATAAATTGTCTCTAATTATGTATTTTATTGTGAACCTTTTATTGGTATTAACCCACTATTATTTATCAAAATCACTTACACTCACAAAATTACTATTCAATTTCATACACCAATAGTTTAATACCATTTAGTTGCATGGTATAAAATCATATACACAATTTACAAGCTTTCATTACATGTTATACATTATAATTTTCTTCCCTTATAGTATTACTGAAACTATAAAATGACCCTCATGGTCTACTTTTAGGCTTATTAAACTTTATGCTTTATAAATTTATTTAATTATTATTATTATTATTATTATTATTATTATTATTATTATTAGTATTATTATTATTAAACCTGCTTTAATAGTTTTTTTTATTGTTCCAACTTAGTTATTATATTTACGATAATGTTTTATGTTCCATTCTAAATTTTACAGATTAACACGTCGCAACACACGTGCGTGTATCAACATTTTTACGTTCGGTTTAATGGTTCCGTCGCAACACGCGGGTCCTAAAGACTAGTTATATTTTATCATGTGATCTAACACTAGCGATGTTAAAAACCGTATATCAGAAAATTCAAGTATCTGAAATTTTTGGATATCTAGTTTCACTATCCGAAATGATATCCAATCGGATAATGAATCAGATATCCGAATATCCAATCATTAATTATATATATATTATTTTCTAAATCGAATATCTTGGATATTTTCGATTATCCAAATATAAATTTTCAGATTTATAGAATATTTGATAAAAAAAATTAAATTTATAAGTTTTTGGATATTCAGGATATCTGAAAATTTTTAAAATCACTATTCGAATCCGAAGAATTTCGGATATCTGAATTTTGGATATTCGATTTTTAGGATAGTTTGGATTCGGATATCCGATCGGATTTTCAGATACAAATACTTTTGAACACCCTTACCTGACACAACCTAAAAATTATGACATGCAGAGCATCAGGAAAGCCAACCCTTGTGAGAACCATTTCTTGGTCTGTCCCTGGACCATGCGTAATGTGCATTATAGGGGTGTGAAATGGTCCCAATACTACCTCTCTGGATGTTATAAGGGCATGAAGAGGAAGAGGTGTTTGTGGTATAACGTTAAATGAAGAGAAAAAATGAAATGTATGGATTGAATGGACATTAAGAGGCGTTTACCATTACACATATTTTAAAGAGGCGTTATGATGCTAATATAACAGAAAATGCTCCTTAGAGGCATTAACCATTACGAATGGTCTTAGACTTACCCTATCGATTATCTTAAATCTATCAAAATTTTGGTTTTCAAAATCTTAAGCCAAAAACTCGAGGACACATGTCTAAATCTTATTAAGTATGTGGACTAATACAACATGATTTCATATAGTTAGTGTGAAAATTGTCGGAAAGGGAATCGGAAGGTTCAAGTGAATTCGATATGGGAGAAACCATTAGAATTGTCCAAAACAACTGTCTTAAAAACAATATTCATAATTATGAGAAATTGATAGCTAAAATAATATTATTAATAAAACACGTTAAAATTTACATGGAAAAAACTTTTTATCTGCAATAAAATCATCATGAGAAATTGATAGCTAAAATAATATTATTAATAAAACACGTTAAAATTTACATGGAAAAAACTTTTTTATCTGCAATGGAATCCTCAAGGGTTATCGTATGAGGTAAGGGCAAAATATGGTGGTAAGGTACGTGTATCCTATATTTATGAGATGAAATGTTCAAATTTTAAAAGGTGGAAGTATAATAGTATAGATAAAAGATTAAATACAAATAATTTAACGTACAATCTGAAGATTTTGTTGAAAAAACGTGTTGATATTTTCGTAATTATTTGCTTGTAGGGTAATTATCAAAATTACTCTACAAATGATTTTGTAAAGTAATTTTGATCTTGTTGTAGAGTAATTTTGTAGAGTTCCATAATTACTCTACAAATGATCTTATATGGTAATTTTGAACTTGTGGGGTAATTTTTAAAGTATCATAATTACTCTATAAATGATTTTATAGAATAATTTTAAATTGTATGTTGTTTGATAAACTTGCAGAGTTTTGATACACTTGTAGAGTAATTTTAATACAGAGTAATTTTGATACATTTGTTGAGTAATTTTGATAATTACCATACAAGATCAAAATTACTCTATAAGATCTTTTGCTCTACAAAATCATTAGTAAAGTAATTTTGATAATTGCCATACGAGCAAATAGTTACAAAATGTCACCGCGTTTTTTGGCTTTTACATGTCTTTCGTACGTTTAATACGTTAAGTTATTTGTACGAGAACTTTACTTTAATAGTATATAAGAGTAAATTGGTTTTTTGTTAAAAAAAAATTGTATTGGAAGGAAAAAAATCAATGGTAACCCCTTTAACGTTGTATATGACACATGAAACATGTTTATAAACAACCTGTTTTCAAGTATTATATTAACTGAATTTAAAATAAACTGCATAGTCATAAATATATTTATTATTTTACTATGATAACATTTACAATTTTTTGTAATAAACTTTGGAGTAAATTGTCATTTTAGTCTTTGAGGTTTGGTTAAAATTGTCATTTTAGTGCAAATAGTTTTTTGTTGTCATTTTAGTTCAAATAGTTTTGTTTTCTGTCATTTTAGTCCCTGACTTTTGTCATTTTTTGCCATTTTCATCCAACCCACTAACTCCGTTAAAAAATTTAGTTAACTTAGGTGAATTTTGGTCAAACCACATTTTTTTGCAGGTGCGTTGGTATGGGGATGGTGTTGTGCCAGTTTACAGTGAAGATGATGGCGGTGGTTGTTGGTTTTACGATGATGGCGGTGGTGCTGGTTGATGACGTGGGTGGCATAAAAGATGATAACGGTGCAGGCAGGTGGTGGCGATGATAGAAGGTTGTGATGGGGTGGGTGGTGGTTGATGAAAATGACAAAAATGAGGAACTAAAATGACAGAAAACAAAACTATTTAAATTAAAATGGCAAGAAAAAAATTAATTTAGCCTAAAATAAGAATTTTAGTCAAACCTCATGACTAAAATGGTAACTTACTCTAAACTTTGAAATGGTTGTATGTTTGAAGCATGTGGTTTTCCATCTATAATGGTTGTATGTTTGAAGCATGTGGTTTTCCATCTATAAAGTAAAAAAAAAAGAACGTGTCGTCATTTAAAATAACTATCTTACTCAATTAAAAATACATTGAATATACATGTAATTCACTTGATAATAAAACCCAACCCCATATGAATCATCACTTGTGTCTAAACGTAGAGGGTTGGTTTTTTCGATGGGATTTAAGTTCGATCCATACTTATGTCACTTCTGGTGGATTAAATTAATAAAAGATTTGAGCTACGCCTTGTGCGATGTAGCCAGTTTAAATCCCGAGCTCATCCGGGTTTTCGTCCCACCATGTGTTACGCTAGATAGTTCTGCTCTTATGGTGGCACGACTGTCAAGTGGCAGCTGACGATATGGCTTCCCATGGGAACGTTCAAGTCAAACTTTGAAGCGCCCGATTAAGACAACATAGGGTATGTTTGGCAAAAGTAGCTGTTGTTGGTAGCTGGAAGCTGGAGGCTGGAGGCTGGTAGCTGTAGTTGTAGTTTTTTAGATATATTTAGTTGTTTGGCAGAGTAGCTGGAGCTTTTAATAAAATGTATAAAATGACCAAAATGGACATTAAAAAGTTGGTATATTAAAAAGTTCGTTATTTTTAGAGGTTAAAATAGTCATTTTTTTTCCTAAAAGCTTGTAGCTCCTTATAAACGCTACTAGTAGGAGCGTTTAACTAAAAGCTTCAAGCTCCTAACCTAAAAGCTTCTAGCTCCTTCAACCAAACAAGACTTTTTTATTAAGTTGGAGCTTTTTCTTAAAAACTTAAAGCTTGAAGCTCCTAAAAGCTTCTAAAAGCTCCATACCAAACATACCCATAATATGAGTTGAGTAGGGCAACGGGGCTTTTCAATTTGAAGAGTACGATAGCCAAACACAAAAAACTCATCGTTTCGAAAAAAAATATACCCCATTTGAACCAACCTCAAATCGAACAGCCTTAACCTATCTCTGTTCACCTCCTTTTCATGCACCAACCACAAATTCTCTATCATGCTCACCTGATACTCTGTGTGTCTCTCTCTGTATGTGTGTGCAATCAAACTGATATCGTCCTCCAACCACATAACGTTGTTTACAATTGTGGAATCATTGAAGGTTTCGGTCTCACGTATCCAACACCACATTTTTTTTTTCATAAACAAGAAGGAAATTACATAAATAATTCATGTTAAAAGTGTTGTAAATTGTTTATATGAATTTACCATATTCTTTAACAGATGGTAACGTTAGATACCATGTTACAACTTCAAAATATATATATATATATAGAGAGAGAATAAAACTTTTAAATTAAACCCCAAAATTATTGTTACCATACATGGACACTTGAAATATAAACTATATGCTTGGTATAACTTATATTCATGAAAATCAACTATTAAAAAAAATTATATATTATAAAGGGGAATTGGATTTTAATAATCCGAAGTTTCACCCGTTGGCCACTAATAATCTCAACTTCAAAAATTCACTGTAACAATCCCAACTTATAAGATTTTGGCCCCCAATGATCCTTTCTAACTGGGTTATAACCGAGTTAGTTTTTTGCTGACTTGGCTGCTGACGTGGACACCAAACCTAGTTATCTGCTGACGTGGAAGCTTATGTGGCACCATCTTCGCAACTCCGTTGACCTGCAACTTATTACGGCGACCATTTTTACCCCTGAAACCACCAAACGAGACCAACTCCAGTCATCTCTAACCTCCTATAACCGTCTCTGCTGCTCAAAAGTTCGAAATTTCCACCATCTACGCAACTCCGGTGACCTATAACTTATTCCGGCGACCCTTTTTACCCCTGAAACCACTAAACGAGACCACCACCAGTCATCTCCGACCTCCTTTGACATTCCTGGCCGCTTAAAACTTCAAAGTTACCACCATCTACGCAAATTCGGTGACCTGCAACTTATTCCGGCGACCCTTTTTACCCCTGAAACTGCCAAACTAGACCATTACCACTCATCTCCGACCTCCTGTAATCTTCTCAGCTGCTTAAAAGTTCAAAATTTCCACCATCTACGCAACTCCGGTGACCTGCAACTTATTTCGACGACCCTCTTTACCACCAGAAACTACCAAAGGAGAGCAACACTAGTCACTCTCCAACCTCTAGTAACCTTCTCCGCTGCTCCAAACTTAAAAATTTTCACCATCTCTAGGTCTCACGTTTTTTCGGTGAGGCGGTTAGAGTTGTGGATGGAACTTTAATGGTGGTGGCCGGAGGTTGGAAGGGTGGGGTGTTCGGTGGATATGGTGAATGGTGACCATGGTGGTGGCAGTGGAGGAGGAGGTGGTGGTGATGGTGCCACATAAGCAGCCAAGTCAGCAGATAACTAGATTTGGTGTCCACGTCAGTAGCCACGTCAGCAAAAAACTAACTGGGTTATAACCCAGTTAGCAAAGGATCATTAGGAGCCAAAATCTTACAAGTTAGGATTGTTACAGGGAATTTTTGAAGTTGGATTATTAGTGGCCAACGGGTGAAACTTCGGATTATTAAAATCCAATTCCCCTATTATAAATTACTAACTGATTTATGCATAACAAGTTGTACATTGTGCTTGAATGGTTTGTTGTGCTTATTGTTGATGTACATTGCTTTTTGGTTCTTGTACTTTGAATTGGTACTTAAGGGTTATTTTGATTTCTATTTTTCATTTACATCCACCGCTTCATCTACTCTACCCACCACCGTCCCCCACACCTCCGGCGACCCACTACTCAGCTTCTCGAACATTGTTTTCTCCGACTACGATTCATCATGTTGAGGTAACACTTTGATTTTTAATCCAGCTAACCTTTTAGAGTTTTCCAGTTTGAGTATCGTCGTTCTATAATTGTGATATTCCATGAACGGTCTAATTCACTGATAAAACGTTGATGAACTATGTGATATCTACTCTAACACATCCACATGTGCATAATCCATGAGAATGTGTGTGAGAATGACGCGAATATCTAAATAAACGTTCTGATTAAAATTTGGCAACACTTAGTTACAATCTCTCCTTTCATAAAAGCTACTTCCACGAATGTATGAGCTTCAAACACTCAACACCCCTATATATAGGCAAACTGCCTAGCACATCACCATCACTTGATGCGTAGGAGTTCACATTTCAAAATCAAACTAAACAAACAACAATGCTACCATATGTAAATGACAAAAACAAAAGACGCAGACATTAGACATTTTGTACTAACAGTTTAGGCTGTTTCTCCGGTTACACGATCGTCATTTTTATGGTTTTGGTCTTTTGGTTAAGGTTTACACTTTTTTGCCTTCGTCGTTTACGGTTGCATATTGTTGAATTTTTCCTTATCGGTTCCTGGTTCGATTTCCGATGAGATCCTGGTTAAGCCTTTGGGGTTTTGTTATCGACAGTTGCCTTTGGTAAAGCACGTATGTTTTTTTGTAACTATATAGGGGTTGTGATATGGTAATTTTTTGGGGATTAAAGCTTTTGCCATGTCGATGACGGTGAGAATCGGCTCATCTCATATGTTATTTGCAGCTCTTCAAGTTTGTTTCTTTGTTTATTATTATTATTATTATTATTATTATTATTTTATTTATCTATTTTTTTTGCATTCTTGAAATGTTGGGCTTTGTGGTTTATGTTTTTGATGTCGTTGGTGTTGTGAAAATGTTCTTGAAAAGTTCTCAATGAAGATATTCATATAAGAGTTTGGGTAATGCTTGTCTATAATTCTTTGTGGTTTGTAATATTGACTTGGTGACGGTGATATTGTGAGAACTTTGGGTCTCGATAAAGATGACTTTTTGTTCATCTGAGAGCTATTGCAGTGCATGTCTATAATGGCTATGATGTTGCTCGTCATTTGGCTTGGCAACCTTTGTTGCAGCCATGTCAGGGTTCTGAGCATTTAACTTCTGTCTTTGTTTACTTGATTGCGGTTGTTAAAACATGTATTGTAATTGTATGTTGTGATTTGTATTAATTTTTTAAACAAACAAACAGAGAGTAATGGAATGAAAGGGATCTATGACTTGAATTGCATTATACCCTTCTTTTCCTCCTACCATCAAAACTGTTTTGTTATGCAACTTTGATTTATCAAAAGTCTTAGTTCAAATCCTTATTAGCGGGGCTGTGATGGTGCCTACTCCAAGCCTACGGTTTTGCACTGTGGTGTTGTACATTGTGCCTTATGGATTTGTTATGCTTACTTTTGTTGTCCATTGCTTTTGTGTTGTTATATCTCGGTTTGGTATTTAAAGTTGAGACTATTGGTTACGAAATCTTGGTGTTGTACATGTTGGTTATATTGTTGGTGAATATACGACTGTTTCTAGTATTGTAGTTTAGTTACCTTACCTAAGGTTTGATCTACCATGCGATTGCGACACGTGTATTGGGTCAAAACAACTGAGAAGGCTTAAAACAAGCAACCAGTTGTACCTAGATTTATGAGCCTCCTAAGTGAAATTTGCTACTTGGATATGAATGTTTATATTATGATTAATATTATCCCTTCTAGTTTTGTGGTTTGCTATTTATATTGTGACTCGTGCGTCTTCAAAAAGCAACCGGTGACCCTGATGTCTATGAGCCTTTTTATTGCGATTCGATAATCAGTTTGCGCTTTCAGTTGTTACTTTTTATTTGAACTACATTCTAATTTTAATATTTTTACGTTCAAAATGTCTACTTCGAACGAAGATGTGCACGTTTTTGTTGGTTTTTTGGGCCAATGAAGAAGCCCAACAATTTTGTTTATCCCATTTAGTCCTTCTGGTGAAATATATTAGCAAGGGTTTAGGTTTCAGCAAACGTATTCACCCACAAAAGTCTCACACACACAAGTTGCAAAAAGAAGAAACAAGTTCGTCACTTTCAAACCTAGCTGCAGAGGTCGTCGATTTCCCGGAGATTGAACCGTTGGATC
Organism: Scalesia atractyloides; assembly: GCA_947069175.1. Classification (NCBI taxonomy): domain Eukaryota; kingdom Viridiplantae; phylum Streptophyta; class Magnoliopsida; order Asterales; family Asteraceae; genus Scalesia; species Scalesia atractyloides. Next base: position 28,268,029 of record CAMTDV010001633.1, read on the forward strand.
GCTCTAATTTTTGGACACAGTCATCACGATATCTGGCGACCTTATCCAACGATGGGTTTGTCTTAATCACGTCCGGATGTCCGTCTGCACACTCCTCTGTTCCAGCTGCAGAATTTTGGTGATATTTCTTCTTTTGTCTTTGTTTTTTATTCCATATGCTTGAAGTTGTTGATTCCAAGTGTATGATGATTATTGTATGCCTCTATTATACCTACGGAAGACTTTGTATTGCTCTAATTTGGTGATAGTGGATTTGAAGCGGCTCTAGTAGTCCCGTGGTTTTTACTCTCCTTTCTTGAGAGGTTTTCCACGCTAAAATTTGGTGTTCTTGTTATTATTGTTTTCGGGCTGTTTAGATTATAGTTGAGATACCCTATTTGTTTGCATCCTCACAGGTTCATTCAAGTTTGGGAAAAGTCTTGGTCAAACGAAGATTGCTTCCGCGTTTGTGTTTACCTTTTGTGACCGGGTTACGACGTTTTTCCCATCATAGTGGTATCAGAGCCATTGGTTCTTGTTATTGGGTTGAAACTTGTTTGAACGATGGAAGCTAATACAAGTAGGATTGTGAATTTGAATGGTTCTAATTATCATGTTTGGAAAGGCAAAATGGAAGATCTCCTTCATGTGAAGGATTATTATATGCATGTTTTAATACCGACAAACCGGATGATAAAACAGATGAAGAGTGGAATATATTGCACAAAAAGGTTTGTGGTTATATCCGAAAATGAGTTGATGATAATGTGTTGAACCATATTAGCGGTGAGACTCACGCTCGTACTTTGTGGAACAAGCTTGAGGAGTTATATGCTCGAAAGACCGGAAACAATAATCTGTTCTTGATTAAACAGTTGATAAATTTGAAGATGGAGCTCCTGTTACTGATCAATTGAATGTGTTTCAGGGCCTCATTAATCAGCTTGCAGGAATAGGTATTAAGTTTGAAGATGAGATACAAGGCTTATGGCTTCTTGGTACTTTACCGGACTCTTGGGAACTTTTAGGACATCATTGTCCAACTCTGCAGCTAATGTTATCATTACTATGGAATTGGCTAAAGGCAGTATTTTAAATGAAGAGATGAGAAGAAAATCACAAGGTTCCTCTTCACAATCAGATGTCTTGGTCATAGAAAGTAGGGGAGAGGTCAAAGTAGAGGTCCGAGTAACAAAATGAAGCATAGTAGTAAGTCCAGAGGTAAGTTTGCTGATTATGAGTGTCATCATTATGGTAGGAAAGGACACACAATTAAATTTTGCAAACAATTAAAAAGGGAGATCAAGAAGGATAATTACAACAATCAAAAGAACAATCATAAAAAGGATGATGGTGGCAATGACACTGCTGAAGTTAATACTGCTACTGAATGGTTCTTCGTTTGTTGTGATTATGATATGGTGAACATTGCACGTGATGATTCGAGTTGGGTTGTTGACAGTGGTGCTACATGTCATGTGACATCACAAAGGGAATTTTATTCATCTTATACACCTGGTGACTTTGGGGTTGTTAAGATGGGTAATAACGGGCTATCAAATGTTGTAGGTGTTGGGGATGTTTGCTTGAAGTTTGACACTGGTATGGAGTTGGTTTTACACGATGTAAAACATGTTCCAGATATTAGACTCAGTTTGATCTCTGCGGGTTTACTTGATGATGATGGTTACAACAATACCTTTGGTGATGGTATTTGGAAACTCACTCGTGGTTCTTTAATCGTGGCAAGAGGTAAAAGAAGTTCAAAGTTATACAGAACGCATCCAAGATCTCCAAAGACTCGGTTAATTTGTTAGTGAATGCCGATATGACCGATTTGTGGCATAGGAGACTTGCTCACATGAGTGAAAAGGGGATGTCCATTTTGTTGAAGAAGAATGCCTTGCCCGATTTGCATGATGTTCATTTGAAAAAGTATTCTCATTGTCTGGCAGGTAAGCAAAGAAGAGTTTCTTTCAAGAGTCACCCTCCTCATAGGAGAGACAATTTACTTGATTTAATACATTCGGATGTTTGTGGTCCTATGAAGACTAGAACACTTGGGGCTGCTCGTACTTTGTCACTTTTATCGATGATCATTCGAGAAAAGTTTGGGCCTATACTTTGAAGTCTAAAGATCAAGTATTAGATGTGTTTAAGCAGTTTCATGCCTTAGTTGAGAGACAAACTGAGAAGAAGCTCAAGTGTATTCGAACAGATAATGGAGGTGAGTACATTGGTCCTTTTGATGCTTATTGTAGAGAGAAAGGTATTCGGCACCAAAAAACTCCTCCAAAGACACCACAGCTGAATGGTTTAGCAGAGCGGATGAATAGAACATTGGCTGAAAGGGTTAGATGTTTGTTGTCACATGCAGGGTTGCCTAATTCCTTTTAGGGTGAAGCTTTGAACACCGCAATAAATGTTATTAATCGTACTCCTTGTGTTCCTTTGTCTTTTGATGTTCCTGACAGGGTTTGGAGCGGCAAAGTTGTTTCATATGATGATTTGCGGGTCTTTGGATGCAAGGCTTTTGTGCATATTCCCAAAGATGAAAGAACAAAGCTTGGTGTAAAGACCAAGCCATGTATATTCCTTGGTTATGGGGGAGATTAGTTTGGACACAGGTTTTATGATCCAATCTCGAAGAAACTCATAAGAAGCTTCGATGCTGATTTTATTGAAGATCAAAGTTTGAAAGATATTGAGAAGACAAAGATAGTTCCTCAATATACTGCTGATCTTATTGATTTGGATCCAGTTCTTCCACAACACTCTGAGCCGCATAATGAAGATGTTAATCAAGATAATGAGCAACATGGTACCAATAATGATGTTCCAGAGCATCATGAGTTAGATGAGGGTCCTCATCCAGAGTTACCGATAGCAGTCATGCCAACATTTGTCCCACTCAGGCGGTCTACACGAAACCGTCATCCTTCCACCCCTTATTCTGCTGATGAGTATGTCTTGCTCACTGACGGGGGAGAGCCTGAGTGTTTTGATGAGTCCATGGAAGATGAACACAAAAGGGAGTGGGTTGAAGCCATTCAAGATGAGATGAATTCCTTGTATGAGAACAATACCTTTGAGTTAGTAAAGTTGCCTAAGGGCAAAAGAGCTTTGAAGAACAAGTGGGTCTACAAAGTGAAGACTGAAAAGCATACCTCACAGCCTAGGTACAAAGCCAGATTGGTGGTCAAAGGGTTCAGTCAAAGAAAGGGTATTGATTTTGAAGAGATTTTTCTCCAGCCGTGAAGATGAGTTCCATTCGGGGGTGATTCTTGGTTTGGCTGCTAGTCTTGACCTTGAGGTTGAGCAAATGGATGTCAAGACAACCTTCCTTCATGGTGACTTGGATAAAAAAATCTATATGGAGCAACCTGAAGGTTTTCAGGTTAAGTGAAAAGAAGACTATGCCTGTAAGCTTCAGAAAAGTCTTTATGGTTTGAAACAAGCACCAAGACAGTGGTACAGAAATTTGAGTCTGTTATGGGGAAGCAAGGCTACTGAAAGACTATTTTCATATCACTGTGTTTTCTTTCAGAGGTTTAGTGATGATGATTTTATCATTTTATTACTCTATGGTGATGACATGTTGATTGTAGGCAAGAATGTAGAGAGAATTGTTCAGCTGAAGAAGGAATTGAGCAAGTCTTTTTCTATGAAAGACTTGGGACCAACAAAACAAATTCTTGGTATTCAGATTACTAGAGATAGAGCTTCAAAGAAGTTGCACATGTCACAAGAGCAATACATTGAGAAGGTGCTTCGCAGGTTCAACATGGATAAAGCAAAATCGGTTACTTCACCTCTTACTCCCAATTTTAAACTGACTGATAAAGATTGCCCTTCTTCTAAGAAGGAGACTGAAGACATGGATAAAGTTCCATAAGCGTCAGCGGTTGGAAGCTTGATGTATGCAATGGTGTGTACAAGGCCTGATATTGCCCATGCTGTAGGCGTTGTTAGTCGGTTTCTATCAAATCCAGGTAAGAAGCATTGGGAAGCAGTTAAGTGGATTCTTAGATATCTACGTGGTTTTTCCAAATTGGGTATAACATTTGGGGATGGAAAGCCAATGCTTGTCGATTACACAGATTCTGATATGGCGGGAAACAAAGACAACATGAAATCTACTTCTGAATATTTGATGACTTTTGCAGGGGGAGCTGTCTCATGGCAGTCAAGACTACAAAAGTGTGTTGCTTTGTCTACCACTGAGGCTAAGTATATTGCAGCAACAGAAGCATGCAAAGAACTATTATGGTTGAAAAGGTTTTTGCAAGAGCTTGGCTTTATGCAACGGCGCTACGTGGTTCTTTGTGATAATCAAAGTGCTATTCACCTTGCTAAGAATTCTATGTTTCACAAGAGAACAAAACATATTGATGTGAAGTATCATTGGATTAGAGACGCACTTGAAGATAAGTTGTTTGAACTTGAAAAGGTTCATACCGATGATAATGGTTCCGATATGTTGACAAAAGCTTTGGCAAGGGAGAAGTTGAAGATATGTTGTTCAATCGCCGGGATGGCGAACTCTTCCTCATAGGCCAAAAAAGGGGAGAATTGTTGGGTTTTTTGGGCCAATGAGGAAGCCCAACAATTTTGTTGGGCCCATTTAGTCCTTTTGGTGAAATATGTTAGCAAGGGTTTAGGTTTCAGCAAATGTATTCACCCACAAAAGTCTCACACACACAAGTTGCAAAAAGAAGAAACAAGTTCGTCACTTTCAAACCTAGCTGCAGAGGTCGCCGATTTCCCGGAGATTGAACCGTTGGATCGCTCTAATTTTTGGACACAGTCATCATGACATCTGGGCGACCTTATCCAATTGTGGGTTTGTCTTAATCACGTCCGGATGTCCGTCTGCACACTCCACTGTTCCAGCTGCAGAATTTTGGTGATATTTCTTCTTTTGTCTTTGTTTTTTATTCCATATGCTAGAAGTTGTTGATTCCAAGTGTATAATGATTATTGTATGCCTCTAGTATACCTAAGGAAGACTTTGTACTGCTCTAATTTGGTGATCGTGGATTTGAAGCGGCTCTAGTAGTCCCGTGGTTTTTACTCTCCTTTCTTGAGATGTTTCCATGCTAAGATTTGGTGTTCTTGTTATTATTGTTTTCGGGCTGTTTAGATTGTAGTTGGGATACCCTATTTGTTTGCATCCTCACAGCTTCATTCAAGTTTGGGTAAAGTCTCGGTCAAACGAAGATTGCTTCCGCGTTTGTGTTTACCGTTTGTGACCGAGTTACGACGTTTTTCCCATCAGTTTTTGAATGACTAAGAAAGATATTGGAGGATGTTGTGATGTTTGACCGTCACACGTTACGAAAGTCTAAGAATATTAGAGAAAATAAAACAAGGTTTCTATGTATTAAGACTTTAGTGCGTTGGTTGTAAATTTTATAATGTATTTGTAAACAATCAATGTTATAATCAATCGTTCATGGTCCGCTTTATTTTCTTTTGTTACGCATACGGTGTTTAACACTATTTAACACCCAGTCGCAATGCGAGTGTCTTGAGAAAGTTAATTTTTTGTTAACATTCATGCAATATGTTTTTTTCTCTCAAATTAGAAAAAAAAATAAGAAATTTTTTTTGTGTATAATTGATTTATAACTTAGTTGCACTTTATATCGTAAAATAATATCTTAAAACTCTATATTTTCATTTTCGCTATATTTTGGAAAAGGACTGATGCAATTTATTTTATTGTTGTTTATTATTATAGTATTATTAATTAATTATTTATAAATTAATATCTATTCTACGAATTCTTTATGTATATCTCCTTGCACACGTCTAGTCGTCCACCCCCATAATAAAAGCCAAAACAGAACACACATCAAACCCACCATCTTAAATTTTCCTTGCTCGAAGCAAAAATCGTTAAAATATTATCCTAAATTACTATAAAATATATTAACAAAAACTATCCCTAAATTACTTGAAAATATATTAACAAAATTTTCCTTGATCAAGCAAAAATCGTTAAAATATTATCCTAAATTACTAGAAAATATATTAGCAAAAACTATCCCTAAATTACTAGAAAATATATATTAACAAAAACTATCATATTTTTAAAAGACATGAAAGTTAGACATTTAAAATTTTATAAAATTTGTTGACGTCATATCTTTAATTTGCACTAAATAAATTTCCTATAAATTACACTTAAGATGGATATATTTATTCACTTATTAAGCTTTTTTTTTCAGAAACTAAAACGTAAATATAATTTTAGAAACTTAATAGAAGTTTTTGTAACCGGGAGAAGAGAGAAGGGACTGAAAAAGAGAGGGAGATAGCAAGATCCTTAGCCATTGACGACTGTGAATATCACTATTTTTCCTATTACGGGGGAGGAGAGAGAAAAGTGGATTGTCCATCGGAGATAAGTGAGAGCAAGTGAAGTTCATAGAACATGTGACGGGGACGCCGGGTATCATCAACGTGTAGAAGAAAGGAAGGGACGCGTAAGCCTTCTTTAGAGGTGTTAGTGTTCAAAAGGCACTACTTTCAACTACGCTAACGTCGTCTTCCCAAGTTTCATTTAACGAAGGAAAATAAAGGATTTGGAAGAATGTAAAAGAGGTGGTGTTCCCAAGTTTTTTTAAGAAAAAAAATAAAGAAAAAAAGAAGGAAAACTTATGTCTTTTTCTACCATCTTAAATTCTTCCAAATTAGTAAGATACGGAAGGAAAATGTTTTTTTATACATAAAATCCTTATTTTTCTTTTCATTTTCTTCGAATTCACAAACACATCAGCTAATTAAAATTTTCCTTTCTACTCATTTTTTTTCTCCTTTTCTTTTCTGTCCTTGGTTCATTTTTCTTTTCTTTTCTTTCATTTATTAAACTAGGAAACACTACGCAAAGATTTAAAATCACCACCGAAGATTTAAGATTTAAATATTAAATCATAAACCTTCCGTTCAACTACAAAAATCGGACACTTGCTCGAAAATAAAAAAAAATAAACACAAAACATGGGAGCTAAATTGAACTAGGAATCTTACAAAAATTTTATTGATTGTTCCTAGTTTGAAGGACGGAGCATCTTTGATTTAAATAGAAAATATTGCTGGCAATGAGTATTATAGGTTGCCATAAGGAAAGTCAATGGTCAAACTCAGGACCGTTGATCATCCCAGAGCATTACCATTTTTTTTTTAATAGCAAGACAGAACATTTTATTAACCATAGTAACCAAAGCATCATAGCAAGGTGCTATGAACCCACAGAACATCAAAACTAAAAAAATAAAATTACATAGACAAAACCAAACAAAATTATCTTCACCATGAGAAATGAATCCAACTCTCCCAAGACATCATTTGCACCTTTGTTCCATGCTTCATCCATTGGTGATTCTTGTTTAATCTCTTCAATCATCTTAAATGCCTCGCCATTTTTTGCTCTAAATACCTTTTCGTTCCGGTTTTTTCATATAATCCAAGTTGTCACTAAGAAGATTGCGTGTAATAACAATAATAATGTATCATCCTGAAATTAATCATTCACATGATCATAAGTGCAAGCAGTTGCAATTTCACAACACAATTTACTGCTGATTACTATAAATCACTGAAGCCCATGTGCTAAATCTTGTTTTTAGTTCCAGCCTACGACTTGCATGCAGGGCCGGCCCAATGGGCTATTCATACCAGGCTTTGGTCTAGGAACTCTAATTTTTAATTTTTTTATACCAATTATTGTTTATGTAATAAATACATGCCATTTACTGTTAAAAAAATAGCATCACAACTTGTTAAAGTCCTTTACATCTAAACAAGAGGTCAAACGTTCGATTCCCTGCCCCCTATTTCATTTTGTGTTGTTTTCTTTCTTTCTTTTATTTTATTTTATTGCATCATATGTGCAAACTTACGCATGTATCTATGTGTGTGTGTATATATATATATATATAGGATTCGGTTCAAGGGAAAATCACCTTCAGTTGCGAGTAACATGAGAACCCTTTTAAACTAATAAAATTTTGACACATCATCAACCAAACTCCTTTTAGCAAAAGGGAAATGTAGTCATTTTACCCACTTGTCTCTCTCTTCTTGTCACGTCTCACCCACTACCCAATGCCTTGTACCCTATATCATATTCTTTTACCTCTCTCTCTCACACACATTTTACAATCAAAACCCCCACACACAAACACACACCACCTCTGTAATCCACACATTTCTGATCTACATCCTCTTTCTCTCTCTCTTCCGTCATTTACTTCAAACTCATACACCCAAAACACACATTACCACTTTTATAAATCAACAAGCTGAGAGAAAGAGAGAAAGTATGAAGGCCGGTTGTGCCATTTCCGGCGACCGAAGTTAGAATCCGACCTGGCCGACGGATTTGGGTGTTCTAGAAGACGGCTTCATGTGTATGGGTTCTAGAAGATGGGTCGGCGTCCAAGTCAAGTACATCTAGGGTTCAGCACACAGAAACAGTGTGTACTATCCTCTCTCTCTCTCTAGGTTTCAGTTCGTCTGTTAGTTCATCAAAGAAAAAAGTTATAATCAATTCAATTTCAACAGCCGATATTTTGATTGAATCATATGCTAATTGTTGAGAACTTGTGTTTATGTTTATATCTATAAATTAGGGCTTGTTTTATTGGAAAAAAGGTTTGAGTTTTTTGAGCCCAAGAATCAAAATTTGTGTGAATAAGCAGCTGCAACGTTGATCAAACGGTCAGATTCAGTCACCGAATGGAAGGAGGTAGTTGTACCTTTTCTTCATATTCGTAACTTACTTCTTCTGGTAATAGGTGTACTTATTTTACTTTATTGATATGTGTTATTGACTTATTGTTGTTAAATTGTTGTGAGAATATGATTTGGTCTCTTTGTGTGTGTAAGATTTTAGATATGGTGATGTGAAAATTGTGGTAAATGGTAGAGTGTTTGTTAAATTTGATTTTGTTTTATGTGATTTTTGATGTTTGTATGTGAAGTTGCTGAATTGTTTGAAATGAAAATTGAATTTTATGTTTGGGATTTTGTGTTTGTTATCTTGCATGTGTTATTGTTTGTGTGTGAAGCTGGCAATATCAGCATAGAATTTGTTATCTTGTATGTTTGGGTGTAAATAAGAATCATTTGACTGGTATTTGTTGACCTTATGATGGTTGGTTTTTTGAAATGTTTTTTTTACTATCAAATGATGGTTTCATTTTGGAGGTGATTTTGTGTAACCATCTTGTAAGATCTTTTTTAATTTGATTTCCGGTCCTTTAATTTAGTGGAATTGTTTTTGGAGCTGTGTTTTTTTGTTGCAAAACAAGCGGATCAGGTCTGGGGGCTGGGTCGTGTATACAGGTCAAAATGACTTTTAGGGTTAAGCTGTATTAGTGTGTATTAGATATAGAGTGTATGTCATTTGAATTTTTTTTATTTGTTTTTCAACTATTTTTTTACGTGTTATGTTTTTTTGAATAGGCATGATTTGTGGGTGGCGGTTGCAGGTGGCGAGAGGACGGCTGCAACTTGTGTTTTGGGTGCTCTATTTGAACGATGGTAGCAGCGACGAGGACCTACATTCAAAGTGTTTGCTTGAACTCTATGAACTTAAGGTATACTCTAGTACAGAAAGTCTTGTTAACTAACATGCATTATAATATCATTCAGTTAACCTTTTTCATTCGACATCGTATCGTACGTAAATTTTTTTTGACATGTAACACCGTCGTAAAAGAACATTTAACATCGTACGTAAAATTTTTTTTGATATCCGACATCGTACATAAAGTTTTTTGACATTCAACATCGTGCGTAAAAAATATCAAGATTGGCTTTGGCTTTATTTATTATTTTTTTAAATTAGGGAAGCAATGCAAAAAGGTAAGACGTTGGCAAGTTATATTTGTGTAAATAAAATTTACAACCACGGCTTGAAAAAAGTTTACAACCGTGGTGTAAAAAGGTTTAAATTTTTTAACATGGGCGTAAAAAAGTTTACAACCGGAGCGTAAAAAAAGTTTACAACCGGGGGCGTAGAATAAAACATTTACATTCGACACCATGCGCCAAAATAGTGAAAGTATGTGTTTACGTATAGGTAAATATTTCGTTACGGTTTTCATAAAAATATTGGTGCTTTTACATCATTTTTTATATGAAAACAAGTGTGTAAATATGTTTTTTCGAACACTTAAATATATCGTTAAGGTTTTGTAAAAACTTTGGTGCTTTTAAGAAATTCTTTTTATACTTGTGCGTCACACCCCAACCGATGGCGAAATCATTGGGGCAGGCATAATAGATTGCTCGAGACTTCATAACACTAACGTGACAAGTATTTAATAAACGAATTTTCATTTCATTGCTAACATTGAGTACATTGTTTGAATAGAATTACAACAAGTTTGAAACAAAATAAAGTACAACATGAATCATATGTCTAATCTATAAACATAAATTAAAGTTTGGTGTGTTTTTAGGCATCCTGCTAAATTCCATGCATCGTCATCATCATCATAATCTGTAAATACGTTTAAAGTATAATTCAATACAAAGGTATTGGCGAGCATACAAGTTTGGATACTAGCATATAAGAAAAGAATGGTTTGAACAATCCACATGACAAAGATAGTTAACTTGATTAATGTACCAATGCATGCAATTATACAAGTCAACCCTCTAGTGTACCACTAGCGTAATTCTTATCGTAGCAACAATAAGACCGTTGGATTGTATGATTTGCCTTAACATGACCTCAAGAATACGGGCGGTGCGTTACTCCTATAGCGCTATACATGTTAAGGGGAGGCTTTAACAAAGTTAATGACAAGTAAATCACATAAGAATGTTCCAAGAATACAAATCAAGTATAACGTATTTAAGCATGTATGATTGGATTGTTTGTGTTTGCATAAAGTATAAGTGATTGTGTAAGACCCTACCACTTATAACGTAACTTTCATAAAATAATTCGCATTAAAGTAAGTTTAATGCAAATAAATAATGATACGAAATCCTAAGTTAATTTGAACTTTACAAGTATTTCAAAATCTTTTAACATATTAACATAATTCGATTTCGTAAATGTGTCAATCGAAATGCGGAAGCTTGAATTTTAATCATGTTCGGTTCTTCATTGAGCTTGATCGTCATCCGATACTTCTAGGCAACCTACATTATAAATTTATCACAAACGTTAGTAATTCAGACCTTAGAGCCCTTCTAAACGAACCCGAAAGCTCATAACAATCAAACAAAAAAATAAAAATTTTGCTTGAAAACCCGTCGTAGGCTACGGTCATCAGACCGTAGCTTACGGTTCATTTTTGTTACCAGAATGCCTGGACCATAACCTACGGTCCCTGACCGTATGTTACGGTCTGCCCCTGTAGATTTGTTCGATCTCTGTTTTTGATACGAAAACCTTCATAACTTTTGACGTACTTATCCGTTTTACAACCCGTTTCTTCCTACGTGATCGTAATTCGATTCTCCATCATATGTAGTTAAAATTCAACATCCGAACTAACAAAATTCTAAATTTTTAAGCACTCGGCTTTATATTCAATTTCAATATATTTGACCCGTTCATGTTTTAAACCACAAACTTGTTTCTAAATAATCATAAAGCATATACCAACGTATTTAACTCAAAATCTTTAGCTCGGGTCCATAACTTTTATGAATTACGCGGCTAATACCCATATTATGCGCATAATTCGTTTTCACCCGTTTTGAGGATTTAAACATTTAAGTTTAAATCTCACCCTCTTTTCACACATCCTATTTCCACATTGAGATATCTATTTATCTTCCACCACGACTATATTCGTGGTGGGTTTAATACGATAAAACATTTAGTCCGAATTCTACCCTTTGGATTGTCAATTTTACGGAAAAGACCAAATTTGAGGCATTTGACCCAAAATGCCTTATACCTATTGCTTTTTACACTTATCTAAGACTTACTTAATCATAACTCTTATTTCTAAACGACCCATAAGGGTCGTTTGCCTGGTTTATCAATCGAGGGCGTTTTGATCAACTTTAGTCCCTCCTTTTTCAACGAAGGACTTTCAATAGCCTATTTGACCAAAATCACACATTTTAGCTAAAATCTTATTTACACATACTTGGCTCGGGTCAAAGTGTTGACCTGTTTTAATACTTTGTCATATAAGTTGCTAATCAATAACAACGGCGTCTCACGTGCTATTCGTTCCTGTGAGTATAAAAACTCGACAACAACATTAATCACTAATGTCAAATGGTGATATCACCTTTTGACCCGTTTAGTTCATTCGACCATTCATTCATCGTGAGATGGTATTTATTTACCATCCCATCCGTGTACCCGTTCCGGTTTAGTTTACACCGTATTATCGTATTATTTAAAATCCTTTCTTAATTCTTTTGATTCATCATGTTTTACGACATAAAGCGTCTTTTCAGGAACAATTGTTTGTCCGTTAGCTTGTAGCCAATTACGATACTACCCCTTTTTACTCCTTATAGTTACCCCATAATATGTCTTTTCTGAAAACTCATAATTTATTCGGTTTATACAAGTCCGAATTACCGCTTTACCCCGTTTTCTTATTCCGACCCATTTTGTATCGCATCGGATCTCCTCAATTAATTTACCATTTTATCATAATCATAACAACTACAATAAGTAGGTGATCTAATAGAAAAGTGTAAGCTTTACTTACCTTGCATCCGAATTACTTTCTCGCGCCTTTAACCCGTTTGACCCATTCTTCTCCAAGATTCCACCTAGCTCGTCATGACTCAAACTATAATACAATATCCATAAGATAGTTAGATTAGTCATGAATACCATGACCATCACCCTTATGGACTTTTCTACCATATTTCATATTTAATTCAGTTATAGGCCGGTTTGACCTTTTAAAAGTCAAACTGCCGTTTTACATATATTTGCACTAATAAGTTTAAATAAAACTCATTAGGCATTTTATCTAACACTTGGTGGGCATCATTTTTAAGCCACCAATTTGGCTAACTTCTGTGACAACCCGGTTTTTCAGGTATTTTAAACGCGCAACTTTATCGTTATTTATTCCTACGCTAATTTAATTCGGAGAATTAATTACGTGCACGCTATAATTACGCTAACTTTAGTATTATGAGAATACACGATGTTTGAGAATTTTAGCGAGTCGTATCTGAATTACGTGCTACGTGTTATTAGACGTTTGTGGATTTATCGTGTCACGCTCCGATTACGTGATTTAATAGTTATAAACTTCGTTTCGCGAATAGATTGTCGAGTTGTAATATATGTAGTTATTTAACAATTTAAAAAAAAAATAGCCGAACCGAACCGAGCTTGTGAAACGATTCGATTTCATAACCAAACAAACCAAACCCGCCATCCTCTCCCTTTCGGCCAAAAAACTAGCCCAAACTGCCCCCTCCCTTGGCCCCTTAGTTATGTATACGTATGTATGCATGGAGGTTCAAAAAAAAGAAGAATTTGCAAACCCTAGTTCCCTCTCCCCTCCCTTGTGTGCGACGGCAGCAACAACCCCCCCCCCCTCTCGGTCGCGCAAAACAGCCCACACTCCCTCGAATCGATTCAAGTTTTGCCCGGTTTGCTAGTCTCCATTGTTTAAGGTTAGGGTTTTTAATTGTATTAGATTCATGTTATGTTTTTGTGAAGCCTTGATCATGATTATGTGATTGTATGATTGTGATATAAAAAGCGCTGTTGTGTTTGATTAGTTCGGATGAATATGCGAATTCTTGCGGTTGTGATGATAGGTTTGAGTGTAAAAGTCGTTGGCTGCGTTTTCTATAGAAATATCATGATATATGCTTAGGGTTTTGATATTATGAATATAGATGCATGATAATTAAAGTATAACCTGCTGCAAATCGTTATCATAAGTCGTGGTGATCATTAGGAGGGTTTCGGGTGGAGTTTTAGGGCTAAACAGGAAGCTGATGCGTGAAGACAGCCAACTGAAGTTGGCTGTAAACGAACCGTTATAAGTCAAAATATTGATTTTCTGAATCCTAAAACGTACATTTTCGAAAAACGCTTCTAATGGCACTGGAATCACATTTTTCTGAAGTCGTTTACAATTTTAAATTAGTGATTTCGTGCAGCAGCTCAAGCTGCATTTTTTCTGCAGAAAATGCACGTAATGTTTTCTGTCCTAACCTGTAATCCGAAAAGAGTTAAGTCACGAAATTTATGCAGTAGATACTCCTAAGTGTTCAGAGAAACCTCCAACTGGAATTTTGTCAATCGGACAAACGAATATTTTTAAATGATTTTTCCCGTGGACTGCAGTCAGAAAGTGACGAATCTGACTGCAGCCTAGTAAATAAATTCTTGTAAATAATTGGTAAGGAATTAGGACTTGAAAATTTTACACAAAATTCTACAGTCTAATTGACACGATTATAAAAATTAGAATTTTTGGAACGTGGGAACTATTTTATAAAAATTCCCGAAGACAACCCAGTTATGAATGTACAAGCTGAAACATGATAACTTACATTTGTGTGTATCTATGTGATGTATGTGCTATCCTGTGTTTGTGACAAGTTGTTGGTCATTATTTCATATAGTGACACCTTGCATGCATGATTATGGTTTTGAACTTGTCATTACGTGTTTCATACGGTTTTGACACCTTGCTAGTTACGCGTAGGGTTTTGTGTCAGTGTGCGTTCACACACTAACTTTGAACCGGTTGACATAATAGGACGTGATTAGCGGTTCCATCCTTTACTTCTTTTGCCTTTATCTAACCGAGCAACTTAAGGTGAGTTCACGGCCCCTATTTCTTTAAATGTTTACTAAACACAGGGGGAGAAAACATGTACACGTTACAGTGATATATGGGTTGATTATATTACGGTACAGTAACGTCTTCCTATTTAAAACATGTACACGTTACAGTGATGTATGGGTGGCATACAATCACGGTACAATAACGCCTTTCTATTTAGAGTTATATTATACAGTTATGGTCACAAGGGAGCATATATCACATGTCAGTCCCCTTAACACTTACGATGCCGTTAGTATTGGATTATAGCGAGGGAATTTTTAGTAGTACTACTGGGCCCGACAAGCCCCACTCGAACTGGTTGCGCCAGTTAGACCGAACGTTGATGGTCACGAGTGTAGAATTTGCCTAACTTTTTAGCCATGGTTGGTGATAGGCCTGGCACAACAGGGGCAGCAACGTTAGCTTCGGATCGAACACTTTGTTGACATGACCTAGGCTAGCTACCTAAACATATAACATGAACTGCTAAACTACATAACATTAATCTGATTCGGGTTGGATCAGGGTAACTTATGAGACACTGGTTCAGGGTTGAACCAGTGGGGAAACACTTATGTTTAAACTTGTGAACTAAATCCTGTGAACTCACTCATCATTATTGTTGACACTTGATTTTACGTGTTTCCTCAGGTTGCTAAGGTAGCACATATCAGGACTAGGATGCATTTCGGAGTCGCATTGATTTCATCAAACTTTTAGAATCACTTTTAATTACATTAGCTATTATGGTTTTGTAATTGTTACGCTTCCGCAACTAAATTGTATAAACCGTATTTTCTCATGAATGAGCAAACAGGAAAATTTTTAAACTCATATAGTGGTCTTCAATATGACTAATGACTGTGATCCTGGTTTGTCATGCGCCTCGCAGTAGAACTCCGCATGTGGATTTTGAGCGTGTGACAACTTCATTAACCAAATTTACCTTCTTTCTTTCAATTCGTCAAGTTTACACAATTATTAACATCAAGTAGCAAGGCTTTCAATCATCATAGCTAATGCTCAAATTATCATACTAGAATTTGGGGATTTTATTATTATTCTTAAAACTCATTTCACCAAACATCAATTTAGCCAAGTATCTTCCTACTACTACCATGTATGATGATTCTAACCTCAAGTTTATTAACATGAGGGTCCGTTGTACGGATCGTTCGGGTCCTAATTTGGCAAACCTAAGGTAAACGTGCGGAATCCGTTTGCATAGGCGACATTGGATACTAGTTTGTTACTGATTAATCACTATTTCATTGATTAGTAAACGTTACAGATTCTGGAAACACTTGGACAGAGTTTCGCCGCCCAGTACACAAAATCTCTAAATCTTACAAATGAGAAATCAAGACTCCTATTTATATGAGAACAAGTTTGCCTGGAATGTGCCTTGGACAAGTTCGGGCGAACTTGTCCTTCACATGACAAGTTCGGGCGAACTTGTTCATGTACACTACAAGTTCGGGCGAACTTGTCTCTCAACATACATAAACTTAACGTTTTACTCCTTAACACAGACTCGACGTAATACGATGACGTAGGCAACAGACATATGCATCAACAGACTCCCCCTTGGATGTTGCCGTAGTCATCATTCTTCAATTAAATTCCAGAGTCTTTAATATGTTCTTTGATCTTTATTTCTTGAATAAACTTTAACGTCCTTGATCTTCATATCTTCTACAATCCTTTTCTCTTTTCTTGAGCTTGTCTAGATAAAAACTTTAATCACCATCCCCCTTACTTTGAGCTTTCTGGTATCTTCAATCAACGTTTTTATCCAGCTCCCCCTTAAAATCTACTTCCTGTTTCAAAGTTCTTCAAACATTCAAAATAAACATTTCAGATTCAAATTTTGAAATTTCTAACCAAAAACCTTTAAAATTTTTATCATCTTTATCAGTTTTAAACTCTCTCAGTTAATCAAGTCCAAATTAATGACCTTGAAAATCTGATTCATGTATCAAGTTCAACTTAATGATCTTGATTAAACGTTTTGACACTAAACTGACACATTTATTCAAAAGTAAGTTTCCACTTAATGAACTTTTAAACTTTTCAGATCAAATTTTCAAAAGTTTTTAGATTTTGTTCAGCAACTCTAGACTTTGAAAATCAGCTTTTCATCACCAATGGTCGAAAATAAAAGATAATATAATCTTTTTGTGTTTTATGAAAAGAATATCAAACTCTGAGTATGTACAAACATATTTACAACCATATTTTTGTTGAGTTTGTGTTAAAGGATCATATTAGTTTTTGAGAAATATCACTAGTACCATTGACCTCTTCATGACATTAAGTTTTAAACAAATTTACCTAGATTGTCGATATATTTGTCCACTTAAACTTTGACACATTTCTCAATTGTTCCAAGATATGTTACATAGATTTTTAAGAAAATTGACTTAACTATGGTTCCTATCTCAGAATATACTCCCGCATCAAGATTCCCTAGATTTCATCTTACAGGTGAGTATAGCGTAATTGATATCTGTATCTGGGTTGTGCGAGACCTTGAGAGCTCAGGTTAGTACCACCGTACTGACAAAGAGATGAAGGCTCGACTTTAAGGTGTTATTCCAATTTAGAATCTTTTGACTGCAATTGATTAGATCTTTCGATTCTTTTCGCTGCAATTTTAGGGGATTTTAGCAAAAGTATTATAGAAGTTCTAGGCCATTGCTTACGCAAAATCAGAAGAACTTGTACAATACCCCATATATCAACCATCTCTAAAAACCTCGTATCTTAGAATCAGGCAATCTCTCAAACGAAATTTCGGAGTACTAAGTCCATATATCCGAGAGATGTTAATCCACAAGTTTAAGCAGTTGTAAAATTTAGTTTATATCCCGGAAACAATTTACTGAACGTGTAAATCCTATCGAAACATCCACAGTAAGACTTGTTTATACTTTTTAAACTTTACAAATCCTTAGCGTACTGTGATAGTCCACTGATGTACTATCATTTCCTTTTATCCACACAACTCTTTTTGCCTTTTTCAATGTTTTTTCTACTTTTTGTTTTTTATATGTTTTTGGATTTTCTGAAAAATTTTTCTCCCCCTAAAATTTAAAAACAAATTTTTGGAATTTTTGATTTATAGAAAAAGATTGACCAACCGATGAGAATCACTTCAATTCTCCATTCATTACTGATTCACAATTTTTCTTTTTAAGCACTCTCCCCCTCATGATGACAAAAAACTATGGCACTTTTGAAATTTTCAACAGTGAGAGCTCTATGAAATTTTTCTTCAAAAAATTTATAAAATTATCATGAAAAACGTTATTTGTAACATTTTTCAAAAATTGTAAAGTAAAAGTTATTTGAAAATGTAATAAGGCCTTTATATAGAACTTGATAACCCGGCCCGTTTTCGTTGTGTGCCACGGAACTCCATTCTCAGTAATTTACTTTCTTCTCAGAAGTTCCTGCACAAAAATTCAAACAGTTAGTTGAATAGTGACACCCAAGCCTTTGCAGTCTTAGGTGTTATTTCTTCAACCTTAATTTGACTTTCTTTTCACAATCAGATCTATTTTGGACTTTCTCAAGTTTCGAAAAGTCCTCTAAACTTTCAATTTTCACTGATTGCGTAAATTATTTTTCTTTCACCAACCATGATTGATTTTTTGTTAAAGCTCTCTTGAAATACAGTGTAGAAACTTTTTGTTCATTACTATTCAAGGATTCACCAGTTTCAAAATTTGAAAACTTAGTAATAACTGGTTTCACCTTGTTAGTAGTTTCTGTACATTGTTTTCTAACCTAAGTTGGTACTTTCAAATCTTCTAAATTTTTCTTATCAATATGAACAGGTTTAGGATTAATTTGAAAACATTTTCTAGCGATATGTCCAGTTACTCCACATTTATGACACTTCCTGTTCTCATACTGATCCTTTTTAGCAAACCATACACTCAAATCATAACATTGATTTGATGTGTGGTAACCATCTTTCCTGTTTCTTCTAAAAGCATGATTTGACGTTGAAGCACTGTGGTCCGACCTGCACCACTTATTTTCAGATTTTTGTGAGTTTTTATAATGATTGGATGATCGAACCGATGAGCTTTTATGTTTCTTTTGAAAATTTTTAGAACTTTGTTTTTCCTTTTGTTTTCGTTCTCTATTCTGCTCAGAAGGTTTTTGCGTTGAGCATTCACCCTTTTCAGTAGACTGTAGAACAATTTCTTGAAATTTTTCTTTTAGTTTTAAAAATATTTCATTTTTATTCTTTTTATCAGTTTCATCATAAGTATCATCATCACAATCCTCAATTACAACATTGTTATAATTTGCGACATTGTCACTTATTGGAATTTCCTTTTTATTCTCATTGATAGGTTTTGGACAAATATGATCTAACATCAATGACGAGGTCACAAAACCTTTCAATTTCTTTTCTAAATCATCAATTTTATTTTTATCAATCTCAGCATCTTGTTCAAGTTTTAAGATTTTTTTCAAGATGCGAGTTTATTATATTTTGTTTTTCAAAAAACATTTTCATTTAAAACAGATTTTTCATATTCAAAAATTTTTATTTGATTTTTCAAATCATTTTCTGATTTTAAAAAATTTTTGTTTTCTAATGTCAAACTTTCCACATCTCTCAAAAGTTTAACATTATCAGATCTGGATTTTTCATAACTTGAGCACATAGATTCAGAATTCGAAGCTTTATTTGTTGATGCACTTGATTCTTCATTCTTGGGAGTTGAATCTTTCTTGAGTGTACCTGCAGAAAATTTTTTTAGTAAAATCAACAACATGATTCGTATTTTCATCTATATAACAATCCCTCTTAATATCATATTTCATAACAGATTTTGCTTTAAGACATATATTGATTCTTCTGCTTATTTCAAAAACCACATCCAAGTTTATTTTATCTAGCTTCTCTTCTATCTTTTCAATCAAAGCTTTCTTCTTCTTTGTAATTTCTAAATCGTGGTTCTTAAGCTTAAAGAAAAACTCATTTGGATAAAACTTTGAAAATCTAGAATCCTTATTCAATTCAATCAAATATTCATCCCATTCTGAAGGTAACGCTTCTGCAAATTTTGAAATCTGTTCAACACTTGACATTTTTATATTTTATTCTTTTAAATTGTCAAGTAATACATCATAGCGTTTTTTCAACTGATCCAACGATTCATCTTTTTTACACAAGTTCGGGTGAACTTGATGAAAAATCATGAAAAACTTATCAAGTTCGGGCGAACTTGATGAAAAATCACACAAAATGTGATAATTTCAGTCAAGTTCGGGCGAACTTGATCACAAGTTCGTTCGAAATGATGTTTTCAAACATGATTTTTCATTTCGACATGAATTCGTTTGTTTTAAGCTCTGATCTTTTCAAGGGTTTTACTATTATGGATTTAAGTATTATACTTGAAAATCAGTCCATTTTGTCCGTGTAATGTCCAACGAAAGTTTAAAAAGAATGAAATGAGTAGAAGATGAGATGTTCTATATCTAATGTCTTCAAATTAGGCGAATCCTGCTCTGGTACCAATAGAGGGTCCGTTGTACGGATCGTTCGGGTCCTAATTTGGCAAACCTAAGGTAAACGTGCGGAATCAGTTTGCATAGGCGACATTGGATACTAGTTTTTACTGATTAATCACTGTTTCATTGATTAGTAAACGTTACAGATCCTGGAAACACTTGGATAGAGCTTCGGCGTCCAGTACACAAAATCTCTGAATCTTACAAATGAGAAATCAAGACTCTTATTTATAGGAGAACAAGTTCGCCTGGAATGTGCCTTGGACAAGTTCGGGCGAACTTGTTCATGTACACTACAAGTTCGGGCGAACTTGTCTCTCAACATACATAAACTTAACGTTTTACTCCTTAACACAGACTCGACGTAATACGATGACGTAGGCAACAGACATATGCATCAACAGACTCCCCCTTGGATGTTGCCGTAGTCATCATTCTTCAATTAAATTCCAGAGTCTTTAATATGTTCTTTGATCTTTATTTCTTGAATAAACTTTAACGTCCTTGATCTTCATATCTTCTACAATCCTTTTCTCTTTTCTTGAGCTTGTCTAGATAAAAACTTTAATCACCATCCCCCTTACTTTGAGCTTTCTGGTATCTTCAATCAACGTTTTTATCCAGCTCCCCCTTAAAATCTACTTCCTGTTTCAAAGTTCTTCAAACATTCAAAATAAACATTTCAGATTCAAATTTTGAAATTTCTAACCAAAAACCTTTAAAATTTTTATCATCTTTATCAGTTTTAAACTCTCTCAGTTAATCAAGTCCAAATTAATAACCTTGAAAATCTGATTCATGTATCAAGTTCAACTTAATGATCTTGATTAAACGTTTTGACACTAAACTGACACATTTATTCAAAAGTAAGTTTCCACTTAATGAACTTTTAAACTTTTCAGATCAAATTTTCAAAAGTTTTTAGATTTTGTTCAGCAACTCTAGACTTTGAAAATCAGCTTTTCATCACCAATGGTCGAAAATAAAAGATAATATAATCTTTTTGTGTTTTATGAAAAGAATATCAAACTCTGAGTATGTACAAACATATTTACAACCATATTTTTGTTGAGTTTGTGTTAAAGGATCATATTAGTTTTTGAGAAATATCACTAGTACCATTGACCTCTTCATGACATTAAGTTTTAAACAAATTTACCTAGATTGTCGATATATTTGTCCACTTAAACTTTGACACATTTCTCAATTGTTCCAAGATATGTTACATAGATTTTTAAGAAAATTGACTTAACTATGGTTCCTATCTCAGAATATACTCCCGCATCAAGATTCCCTAGATTTCATCTTACAGGTGAGTATAGCGTAATTGATATCTGTATCTGGGTTGTGCGAAACCTTGAGAGCTCAGGTTAGTACCACCGTACTGACAAAGAGATGAAGGCTCGACTTTAAGGTGTTATTCCAATTTAGAATCTTTTGACTGCAATTGATTAGATCTTTCGATTCTTTTCGCTGCAATTTTAGGGGATTTTAGCAAAAGTATTATAGAAGTTCTAGGCCATTGCTTACGCAAAATCAGAAGAACTTGTACAATACCCCATATATCAACCATCTCTAAAAACCTCGTATCTTAGAATCAGGCAATCTCTCAAACGAAATTTCGGAGTACTAAGTCCATATATCCGAGAGATGTTAATCCACAAGTTTAAGCAGTTGTAAAATTTAGTTTATATCCCGGAAACAATTTACTGAACGTGTAAATCCTATCGAAACATCCACAGTAAGACTTGTTTATACTTTTTGAACTTTACAAATCCTTAGCGTACTGTGATAGTCCACTGATGTACTATCATTTCCTTTTATCCACACAACTCTTTTTGCCTTTTTCAATGTTTTTTATACTTTTTGTTTTTTATATGTTTTTGGATTTTCTGAAAAATTTTTCTCCCCCTAAAATTTAAAAACAAATTTTTGTAATTTTTGATTTATAGAAAAAGATTGACCAACCGATGAGAATCACTTCAATTCTCCATTCATTACTGATTCACAATTTTTCTTTTTAAGCACTCTCCCCCTCATGATGACAAAAAACTATGGCACTTTTGAAATTTTCAACAGTGAGAGCTCTATGAAATTTTTCAAATTTTTCTTCAAAAAATTTATAAAATTATCATGAAAAACGTTATTTGAAACATTTTTCAAAAATTGTAAAGTAAAAGTTATTTGAAAATGTAATAAGGCCTTTATATAGAACTTGATAACCCGGCCCGTTTTCGTTGTATGCCACGGAACTCCATTCTCAGTAATTTACTTTCTTCTCAGAAGTTCCTGCACAAAAATTCAAACAGTTAGTTGAATAGTGACACCCAAGCCTTTGCAGTCTTAGGTGTTATTTCTTCAACCTTAATTTGACTTTCTTTTCACAATCAGATCTATTTTGGACTTTCTCAAGTTTCGAAAAGTCCTCTAAACTTTCAATTTTCACTGATTGCGTAAATTATTTTTCTTTCACCAACCATGATTGATTTTTTGTTAAAGCTCTCTTGAAATACAGTGTAGAAACTTTTTGTTCATTACTATTCAAGGATTCACCAGTTTCAAAATTTGAAAACTTAGTAATAACTGGTTTCACCTTGTTAGTAGTTTCTGTACATTGTTTTCTAACCTAAGTTGGTACTTTCAAATCTTCTAAATTTTTCTTATCAATATGAACAGGTTTAGGATTAATTTGAAAACATTTTCTAGCAATATGTCCAGTTACTCCACATTTATGACACTTCCTGTTCTCATACTGATCCTTTTTAGCAAACCATACACTCAAATCATAACATTGATTTGATGTGTGGTAACCATCTTTCCTGTTTCTTCTAAAAGCATGATTTGACGTTGAAGCACTGTGGTCCGACCTGCACCACTTATTTTCAGATTTTTGTGAGTTTTTATAATGATTGGATGATCGAACCGATGAGCTTTTATGTTTCTTTTGAAAATTTTTAGAACTTTGTTTTTCCTTTTGTTTTCGTTCTCTATTCTGCTCAGAAGGTTTTTGCGTTGAGCATTCACCCTTTTCAGTAGACTGTAGAACAATTTCATGAAAATTTTCTTTTAGTTTTAAAAATATTTCATTTTTATTCTTTTTATCAGTTTCATCATAAGTATCATCATCACAATCCTCAATTACAACATTGTTATAATTTGCGACATTGTCACTTATTGGAATTTCCTTTTTATTCTCATTGATAGGTTTTGGACAAATATGATCTAACATCAATGACGAGGTCACAAAACCTTTCAATTTCTTTTCTAAATCATCAATTTTATTTTTATCAATCTCAGCATCTTGTTCAAGTTTTAAGATTTTTTTCAAGATGCGAGTTTATTATATTTTGTTTTTCAAAAAACATTTTCATTTAAAACAGATTTTTCATATTCAAAAATTTTTATTTGATTTTTCAAATCATTTTCTGATTTTAAAAAATTTTTGTTTTCTAATGTCAAACTTTCCACATCTCTCAAAAGTTTAACATTATCAGATCTGGATTTTTCATAACTTGAGCACATAGATTCAGAATTCGAAGCTTTATTTGTTGATGCACTTGATTCTTCATTCTTGGGAGTTGAATCTTTCTTGAGTGTACCTGCAGAAAATTTTTTTAGTAAAATCAACAACATGATTCGTATTTTCATCTATATAACAATCCCTCTTAATATCATATTTCATAACAGATTTTGCTTTAAGACATATATTGATTCTTCTGCTTATTTCAAAAACCACATCCAAGTTTATTTTATCTAGCTTCTCTTCTATCTTTTCAATCAAAGCTTTCTTCTTCTTTGTAATTTCTAAATCGTGGTTCTTAAGCTTAAAGAAAAACTCATTTGGATAAAACTTTGAAAATCTAGAATCCTTATTCAATTCAATCAAATATTCATCCCATTCTGAAGGTAACGCTTCTGCAAATTTTGAAATCTGTTCAACACTTGACATTTTTATATTTTATTCTTTTAAATTGTCAAGTAATACATCATAGCGTTTTTTCAACTGATCCAACGATTCATCTTTTTTACACAAGTTCGGGTGAACTTGATGAAAAATCATGAAAAACTTATCAAGTTCGGGCGAACTTGATGAAAAATCACACAAAATGTGATAATTTCAGTCAAGTTCGGGCGAACTTGATCACAAGTTCGTTCGAAATGATGTTTTCAAACATGATTTTTCATTTCGACATGAATTCGTTTGTTTTAAGCTCTGATCTTTTCAAGGGTTTTACTATTATGGATTTAAGTATTATACTTGAAAATCAGTCCATTTTGTCCGTGTAATGTCCAACGAAAGTTTAAAAAGAATGAAATGAGTAGAAGATGAGATGTTCTATATCTAATGTCTTCAAATTAGGCGAATCCTGCTCTGGTACCAATTGAGGGTCCGTTGTACGGATCGTTCGGGTCCTAATTTGGCAAACCTAAGGTAAACGTGCGGAATCAGTTTGCATAGGCGACATTGGATACTAGTTTTTACTGATTAATCACTGTTTCATTGATTAGTAAACGTTACAGATCCTGGAAACACTTGGATAGAGCTTCGGCGTCCAGTACACAAAATCTCTGAATCTTACAAATGAGAAATCAAGACTCTTATTTATAGGAGAACAAGTTCGCCTGGAATGTGCCTTGGACAAGTTCGGGCGAACTTGTTCATGTACACTACAAGTTCGGGCGAACTTGTCTCTCAACATACATAAACTTAACGTTTTACTCCTAAACACAGACTCGATGTAATACGATGACGTAGGCAACAGATATATACATCAACATAACAACATCATCATATAATCAAAACCCACTTTATAGTCTACTTGTTAATCACTTACAAGTAATCTTATATCAATTTTTGTATAGTTTCTTTATGTCTAACGAAATCAAGCATACACATACACTTAATTTCATCTTTGGATCATCACCCAATACTCTAATTGCAAGTAATTTACTTGTCTCAAATTGCAACTTTCACCAATATAGGTTTTAAGACATACCTTATGATCCCCTTGGCTAGGTGATCGTTAAAATGCGTTCATGCACTGATTTGGGTCTTGAATTGATCTTCAATTTGGTGGATTAAGCTTGAACTAGGGTTTCCCCCTTTTCTTCTCCTGATGATCATTCTACACATCTAGGTTTTAAGACATACCTTATGATCTCCTTGGCTAGGTGATCATTAAAATGCGTTCATGCACTGATTTGGGTCTTGAATTGATCTTCAATTTGGTGGATTAAGCTTGAACTAGGGTTTCCCCCTTTTATTCTCCTGATGATCGTTCTACACACACATTTTTTGTGTGTGTTGTGTTTAAATTTTTGTTTATAAATCACTAGTTTCCATTTTGACAACTTTGGTCCCCCAAGTTTACATATATATTTTTTTATTAGATAGGGCCATTACCTATTGTTTTATGAACTATATCCAAGTTACTAACTAGGTTAATTTATTCCTAGTTATTTTGTTCACGGGTCCACTTTTACCGCTAACGGTACTTTGCCCGTTATTTAATATCAACGTGGTTCGATTACCAAACCCGTTTTTGGGGTGTTACAGATTGCGTGTGTTTAATAGTATAACGCGTTGCACCCAAGGGTGTAAAAAGTAAAAAAGGAGTCATGTATACTCAAGGTTTTGCAAAGCTTTCCAAAGTAGCGTGAGTCGACTATCGTGGAGGGTGGAACACTAAAGTTACCTTAGAAAACTTGAAAGTATTCTTCTTTGCTTGGAATTCTTGAGGGGATTAGAGAGTTTGGGAGTAGATTAGTGTGTGGAATGTGTTTAGGATGTGGTGGAAGCTTGTATTTATAAGTGGGGATTAGGGTTTGGGAGTTAATGAAGGTGGAAGGTGATTGGAGGAGAAAAGAGATGGAAAAGGGTGAAATATGATTGGCTAAAGAAGGTGGAAGGTGATTGGAGGAGAAAGAAGGTGGAAAAAGGTGAAATCTAATTGACTAAAAGAGGGTGGAAGGTGATTGGAGAAGAAAGGAGGTGGAAAAACTTTTGGTTTCTCTACTTTTAGTCCATGCATTTTGTAACTAGGTTATTTTATGCTATAAAGGTGTATATATTATAAGTATGATACATGTATGAATGTGATTCCGAGAAGCTATAATCTCAATGTATGTCTCGGTTTAAATTAAAACGTTTATTTCGCGACTGATTACATACTATGCATGTATGACTAAACAAGGTTGATATGGAAATACAATTTCTATTATGATCAAAGTCTCGAGATTATAAGGATTGAAATGAAGTAAGAATACAAGTTTCTAAAAATAGAAATGCAAACACAACTTTCTAAATATGGAAATTACAGAAAATGCGGAGTGTTATAGTCTCCCCTACTTTAGGAAATTTCTTCCTGAAATTTATTCAACAGGAAGATTTTCGGAAAAAGGAATTTTGATTAAAATGTTTGGCTAAAATCGAAATTTGAAGATTAAAGTCTATGTGGGGTTTATGTATAAGGGAGTTGAAATGTGTGGAAATTGTGTGAGATAAAGGCTAGGTTTGTATAAGAAATTCATTTGACTAAGGCGTTTTGAGGCTTCAAACGTAAATGAGTGCAAGAATAAGTAACACATGTATGTGTGTGTAGTGCAAAGCGAGTTTGAACAACTAAATTGGGAGAAATTTTTTAAAAGGATGTGACCTAAAAAGTTTTTGTGCAAGTAAGGATGTAGTTTGACAAAATGTGCGGCCCGCACCGTAGGTTGTAGGAAAATTTTTCATTGGTTCAAATGCGTATTAGTAAAATTACACGTAGAAAAATGTTTATAAGTGAGAAGCTAGGATGGTAGGTAGTTATGGTTTCAAAAGTTTTAGCAGTAGTAGGTCGTCTAGTTGATTTTGCGCATAATAGAGAAAGAAAGATATCTTAAAAGTATTTTGACTGACTCATTTTGACTGACTCGCATTGGTGAGGATGTTTGTAAAAAAGATAAATCGTTTAGACCGATTTACTGAAAATAAAGTTTGGGAGAAATGTTAAGGGGAGAGTTTGGGAAAATTCGTGGTATGAGAGCGCATGAGCGATTCGGTAGGTGTAAGCGAGTGGTAAGAATGGTATGGATATTGAATGAAATACAAACACAAAAGTTGAGAGATGCTAGTGATGGTTGCAACGGTTAAAGCTAACGACTTTGAGAATGAAGCTTAGTCATGGATACTCGAGTACCAAGCATTTCGAAGTTGGATCACCAAAGTTTGTTATAAATCAAATGTATTTAACAAGGTCTAGGAAATCACCGAATTTCTCGTGGTACGTTTTACGAAAGTATGGTAACATGGTAGGGACACTTATATATAGGAAGTACCTGCGGCGTATCCACCAAGTTCACACTATGTTACATCCGTTTCGCTATTCGGTGTCATGTTACGTTCCGTGTTGCGATACATAATAGAACCCACTATGGTTTTCATACGCCTACCAATATAATCTCGTGTGCACCCGCGATTATTTTGGTTTGTGCATGATCTGCAGAGTTTTTACTAGTAATGTACGGGTCAGGTTACATTTTAGGATTACAAGCAAAATGTGTGTGTAAGATAGCGTATAAAAATTAAGTATGTAAGCAAGATTGTATATAAGTTTGAGTGTGTCAAACATAGGCGAAACCACTCGGGTTATGCCTACTTATAGATTTCAAGTATGACTACCAAGTAGTGCGAATGTATAATTTTTTAGTATGATTGAAGACAAATACGTATAACATTAGCATGTAGTATCGAGCGTGTAAGTGGAATAAAATGGGATTTAACATATATAAGTTACCATGAAGTTGCGAGTGTGTAAAATACGAAGTGTAATGGTGATATGTGTAAGATGGTCATGTAATATTGACTAAATAATGGAAATGTGTAAGGCGATATGCATTTGTATGGTTGCTTGAGTCAAAACATTGAGTTGGTTAAAATAAAATAAGTCGGGTTTATGGGGAATGGAGAATTAGATTTGTGAATGTCGAGAGAATATTGAGAAAAGGTATTAATTTACGATGAAAGATGTGGTTTGTAAAAAGGAAATGCTACTTTCGTTTTAAAAGTTTGGGTTCGCGTATGTCATAGACTGTCCGAGCCCATGAATCTTCCATGCTCATGCGTTTAGAGTGAACTTATATCGAAATAAGGAAAGTTGTGTTTGAAAATTTCCGTGGAAAAACTTAGGTTTTGAAAAGTATTTTAGCAAAGTGAACTTATAGATAGTCGAACTTCTTGGTGTAGGCATGTAGGTTTAGGGTTACTAAGGGCTTGTTTGGCTAAGCTTATTTAACTCAAAAAGGACTTTTTTTTAAAATGACTTATTGACTTATGACTTTTTGAAAAGGAGTTTTTAAAAAAGTGTTTGGATTATCTTATGAATTGGGAAAAGCCAATAAATCAATAAGTTGTTTTGTTAAAAGTGTTTGGCTTAGCTTGTTCGTGTATTAGGGCATAAGGCAGGGTACGTGTGTATTTTTTTTTGTGAAAAATCATAAGGAGCTCCAAAAAGTCATTCCTTCATGACTTTTCAAAATCAACTTATTTTCTTATACAAAAAGTCATTTTGAAAAGTCCTTATTAGTTTGCCAAACACTTTTTCTCCTTATTTGCTTTTCGAAAAAGTAAATAAGTCATAAGGAGCTCTTGAAAAGCTTAGCCAAACATGCCCTAAGTCTAGTGTGCGTATTGAGAGTTTGTTTGGCCGATGTCATGGTTGTGGTAGGTTGATTGAATGGTAGTTTGATGGCAAGGTGCCGGATTCCAACTAAGTGCTTAAAGGTTCTGCTCTTTGTGCTCAACGTACATTGTACGAGTGAGTTACCGGTCATGGGTATTGGGAGATTTCCTAGGTATGGTTCGTATCGGATTTCTTAGGTTGTGAGTATAGGAGAGGGTCGTAAGAGTCTCATCCTTGTTCTAAGGTACTGATGGATTTTTCCGGTAGGAGAGACAATTCTAAGTTGGATCTATTGTTGAAAATCGAAGTCTCGAGGGTGTATGGTTGGTCATTTATGTTTGTTGATTGGCTATGGATTGATTACGTTTTACCAACTAAGTGAGGTTAACAAAGCGACATCTATAAGATTTATACGTATGTGAGAGAAAGTTTTCTTTGGTTCCCTATTGGGAACAAAATGTATTTAGGATGATAGTATAATGTGAGTGTATTTTAGTGATTGGACGAATTAGGAAAATCGTGAGCAAGAGGTTCATTAGACCGACAAGGTTGATAGGCAGCATTTCATAAGATTTTGAAAATCGGGTAAGAAGACGTTTATAGTATGATTAGGAATTTCGTGTATTTGATTTACGTAAATAGATCGTAGGGTAAGAAATACGCTTGATAAAGCAATGAGATTTGAGATTCATGCATAAGCGGGAAAATTGTCATAATGATAAAAGGTTTATATATAAGACTTAATCAAGTAGTTGTCATGAAAGTGGTCAAGTTGCGATTCAATCTCTCCTCAAGATGTGGACATCACTCCCAACTCAATGATAAGATCTCTCCAAGGAATGTGAGATGGTAACGATCACCGAGGTAAGGAATTCATCCTAGCTGATTGGTGAAGTCGTTGTAAGAAGGAGAGGAGTGGAGCCAATCGTCAAGGTAAGGGAATCACTCCTATCTTGATGGTAATACTTCCAATTTTAAGAATACTAGTAGTGTCTTCCTTGTCGGTGATGTTTTGAAATCGTACATATAAATAGCGTATAAGGTATATAAAAAGGATTAGTATGATATGTATGTAACCGTACAAAAATAATTTGAATTTTGAAAAGTAGAAGTTTGAATCGTGTTATGCATAAAATTGATAATAGTATAACGGTGGTTTTGACTAAAATTTGGATTGTTCTGAAATGGAACTTTGACAAAATCAAAGTGATCGAAAGTTCTTTTGAGTTTGGGAAGCATGCTTTGGCCTAATAGGAAGAATAATCTCGGCTAAATTTTGGTTAACAGTATTCACCCTTCCAGTTACTACATGTCCTTAGTCAATCGAAAGTTCGAGACTTTGGCGGGATTTGAAAATTGAGGAGTGGGACTAGTTGCCAAGATGTGGGTTTCACCCCTAACTTGATAATGCCGTACCCTAAGTGTGGTTGGTACTTATTAAACGAGATAAGGACTAAATTTGACTCGTTGGTAAGGGTCCACTAGAATAGTTTTAGTGAAATTTTCATCAAGGTAAGGATGTCACTCCTAACTTGATGTATAATCTCGTGTAAATCGGATTGAGAGTCTTTCACCAAGTTGAGGGTTTCACTCCTATTTTGGTAGAATCATCTCGTGTGTACAATACGAGTGTTTCCATGCTTTCACATGGTCACGTAAAGTTTGTCTCAGGAAAGGCATATGTTTGGAAATAAGAAAGTAAAGATGAGCACATAGAAAGACTTTTTAATAATTTTAGCATATAAATCGAGAATTTTAGCATATGAATCAAGAAAGGTCGAGTAAGGTGCTTAACTATAGACTAGGTCAAAAGCATGGCAATTTTTCCTAATTCCCTATAGTTATGGCTCTGATACCAATCTGTCACACCCCAACCGATGGCGGAATCATTGAGGCAGACGTAATAGATTGCTCGAGACTTCATAACACTAACGTGACAAGTATTTAATAAATGAATTTTCATTTCATTGCTTACATTGTTTGAATAGAATTACAACAAGTTTGAAACAAAATAAAGTACAACATGAATCGATGTCTAATCTACAAACATAAATTAAAGTTTGGTGCGTTTCTAGGCATCCTACTAATTCCGTGCAGCGTCATCATCATCATAATCTTGCAAATACGTTTAAAGTATAGTTCAATACAAAGGTATTGGCGAGCATACAAGTTTGGATACTAGCATATAAGAAAAGAATGGTTTGAATAATCCACATGACAAAAATAGTTAACTAGATTAATGTACCAAGGCATGAAATTATACAAGTCAACCCTCTAGTGTACCGCTAGCGTAATTCTTATTGTAGCAACGATAAGACCGCTTTGATTGTATGATTTACCTTAATATGACCTCAAGAATACGGGCGCTGCGTTACCCCTATAGCGCTTATACATGTTAAGGGAAGGCTTTAACAAAGTTAATGACAAGTAAATCACATAAGAATGTTCCAAGAATACAAATCAAGTATCACGTATTTAAGCATGTATGATTGGATTGTTTGTGTTTGCATAAAGTATAAGTGATTGCGTGTGTTTAATAGTATAACGTACTGCACCCAAAAGTGTAAAAAGTAAAAAAAAAGGGAGCCATGTATACTCATGGTTTTGCAAAGCTTTCCAAAGTAGCGTTAGTCGACGAGTCGTGGAGGGTGGAACACCAAAGTTACCTCAGAAAACTTGAAAGTATTATTCTTTGTTTGGAATTGTTGAGAGGATTAGAGAGTTTGGGAGTAGATTAGTGTGTGGAATGTGTTTAGGATGTGGTGGAGGCTTGAATTTCTAAGTGGGGATTAGGGTTTGGAGTGAATGAAGGTGGCAGGTGATTGGAGGAGAAAAAAAGCGGAAAAGGGTGAAATATGATTGGCTAAAGAAGGTGGAAGGTGATTGGAGGAGAAAGAAGGTGGAAAAGGGTGAAATCTAATTGGCTAAAAAAGGGTGAAAGGTGATTGGAGAAGAAAGGAGGTGGAAAAGCTTTTGTTTCTCCACTTTTAGTCCATGCATTTTGTAACTAGGTTATTTTATACTATAAAGGTGTATGGAAGTATATTATAAGTATGATACATGTATGAATGTGATTCCAAGAAAATATAATCTCGATGTATGTCTCGGTTTTAAATTAAAACGTGTATTTCACGACTGATTACATACTATGCATGTATGATTAAACAAGGTTGATATAGAAATACAATTTCAATTATGATCAAAGTCTCGAGATTACAAGGATTGAAATGAAGTAAAAGCACAAGTTTCTAAAAATAGAAATGCGAACACAACTTTCTAAATATGGAAATTACAGAAAGTGCGGAGAGTTACATTGTGTACGTAGGTGTGGCTTGTCTTTGGCGAACTAGGACGATGAAGATCAAGATTGTTTTGGCTTTATTTATTTTTTTTGTTGAAATTAGGGAAGCAATGTAAAAAGATTATTGACAAGTTATATTTGGGTAAATAAAATTTATAACCGGGGTGTAAAAAAAGTTTACAACCATGGTGTAAAAAATGTTTTAATTTTTTTAACAGGGGCGTAATAAAGTTTTATCGCCCGTGGCGTAATTTTTTTTTACAATCGGGGCGTAAAAAAAATTTACAACCGGGGCGTAAAAAAAGTTTACAATCGGGGGCTTAAAAAAACTTTTAAAATGTTTTAAAAGTTTACATGCTTCAGAAAAATACTTTTTACGACCCTGAGCGCGCGCTCGAGCTCCTCTAAACCTCACGTTTGTGGAATGTAAACGCTCTATTTTTTCTTTGATTTTTCGCAGGTGTTGGGCCTTTGTTGTTCAAAAGACGAGGATAATGAACAACAAATGAAGACCTTTATGTGCATTTATTTTTTCGAGACATGTTTTGGTGATTTTACATCAACATAAATTTGTAGATTTGTTTGGGGGTGAAAATTTATGGACTTTTTTGTTGTATAAAATGAAATTTCAATGTAAATATGTGTTCTATTTTTTTATTTAATATTTTCTTGTTTTTTTTGTTTTGATTCGATAGGTGTTTTGATTTGACAAAAAGTTAATGCAAAATGAACAAATTTCATAATTAAAAACAATTTTCACAAAAGACAAAACTAATTACTGCATAATTATTGCTTTACTTTATGCAGTTTAATCTCAGTCACTCATACATGAATGATCAAGGGTTGATAATGGTTTCTACGGTTCTCAAAACTCAAGATGGTTCTCATTTTACCAATCCCTATATATATATAGGACAAGGATCCGTTAGGAACCACCCTTTATTGCGAGAACCGCGAGAACCAGTGGGAACACAAACAGTAATACCTAAAAAATCAAAAAAATACATTTTTTTTGTTATTTTTAATATTTTTTTGAAAAAGTCGCTATATTTACTCAACAATAAAAAAAATTTCAAAATTTTTTTTTAGTACCAACTATCCATGTACATGTGCATTTTCGTCATTTCTTTGACAATTCCGTAATACATTACAAACATTAGACAATTGTACTTTTATTTACACTACCATGTGTAATACACTACTTTTTACGTTACCAATATTAGCAATGCACATGTGCATCTATATATATAACCCGAAACAAGGTGTTTTGGTACACTAATTTGAATACATTTTCTCTTTCATCTATCATACCATCCATAATACACTACCATGCACATGTGCATTTTCATCATTTCTGTGACAAATTCCGTAATACATTAATAACATTAGACAATTGTACTTTCATTTACACTACCATTTGTAATACACTACTTTTTACGTTACCAATATAAGAAATGCACATGTGCATCTATATGTATCAACATGAAATAAGGTGTTTTGGTACACTACTTTGAATACACTTTCTCTTTCATCTATCATACCATCCATAATACACTTCCATTACCTCCTACCTTCCATAATACAATACCATTACCTCCTACCATTTATAATACAATAACAATACCAATATTTTCACTTTATTACACGTATATCAACACCGTTCATACCATCCAATCAACATATATATGAGCCTAGATATAACTAACCAAAAAACATACATAAGAGCCTACTTTATCATTCAAAATCATAAACCTTTTGTACCAATACACCGTATATAATTGTTATACATAATGATGCACATGTGCATTTAATGTAAAATTGAGTGTATTATGGATGGTATTGTAAATTAAAGTGCAATTGTCTACTAGTGATAACGTATTACTGAATTTGTCGAAGTTATGATACATATGCAGATATGCATGGATAACTGTTACTCGAAAAAAAGTTTTTTTTTAACAAATTATAACGATTTTTATTAAAAAAATATTAAAAAATAAAAATTTTTGAGTGCTTTTTTGATTTTTTTAGATTTTATTTTGCAATAAAGGTGGTTCTCGCAGTTCTCACAATAAAGGTGGTTCTCGCATGAACCTTACCCTATATATATATATATATAACGGAGGGTTTAAATGAGAACGCTAAATATCGCGAGAAACCGTGAGAACGATTGAAAAAACCGCGATAACTCGGTCAAAAACAATTTAAAGTCAAAATTTCTTTTTACACTTTTCATTATTATTCGAATAAAATGTTAGAAATTAGATTTACACATTTAAATTCACGTGAATTTGTAAATAAAGAAAATTTACACATGTGTAAAAAATCTAGTAACAGTGATTTTGAGTGGAGAAATCAATTATTTGATATTGTAAATTCTTTTTTTATGTTGTATTTTAATTACAATGAGGTTTGTATGAAAAAAAATCGGTTTTGATTCGTTTTTTCATTCGTTCTCACGGTTCTCGCAATATTAAGCGTTCTCAAGATAACCCTCCCCTATATATATATATATATATATATATATATATATTATATATATATATATATATATATATATATATATATATATATATATATAGGATAGGGATCCTAAGAGAAGTCCATCATATTTGAGAAACTTGAGAAGCATTCTGGACCACACATTTTTCTAAGCTTTTCGTAATATACACATACGTATAGTTTAAAATTCGCTATATACATATATGTATATTAGATTATACACATATGCATATAGTCAATTTTAACTATACGTATGTGTATATTACGAAAAGCTTAGAAAAAATGTGTAGTGCAGAATGCTTCTCAAGTTTCTCAATTAGCATAGTGCTTCTCACATGATCCTAACCCTATATATATATAGGATAAGGATCCGTTAGGAACCACCCTTTATTATGAGAACCGCGAGAACCAGTGTGAACACAAACAGTAATACCTAAAAAAATCTAAAAAACACCAAATTTTTTTTTGAGAAATTCGCTATATTTTGTCAACAAAAAAAATAAAAAATAATTGATTAACAGTTGTCCATGCACATATGCATTTTTATCATTTCTTTGACAAATTCCGTAATACATTATAAACATTGGACAATTGTACTTTCATTTACACTACCACGTGTAATACACTAATGTTTACGTTACCAAAATTAGAAATGCACATGTGCATCTATATGTATCAACATGAAATAAGGTGTTTTGGTACACTACTTTGAATACACTTTCTCTTTCATCTATCATTTCATCCATAATACACTACCATGCACATGTGCATATGTATCATTTCTTCGACAAATTCCGTGATACGATACAAATATTAGACAATTGTACTTTCATTTACACTACCATTTGTAATACACTACTTTTTACATTGCCAATATTATAAATGCACATGTGCATCTATATGTATCAACTTGAAATAAGGTGTTTTGATACACTACTTTGAATACACTTTTTCTTTCATCTATCATACCATCCATAATACACTTCCATTACCTCCTACCATCCATAATACAATGTCATTACCTCATACCATCTATAATACAATACCAATACCAATATTTTCACTTTATTACATGTATATCATCACCATTTATACTATTTAATCAACATATTACATCATAAAGTGACAACTATAACCAAATCATCAACCACTAGATATAACTAACCAAAAAAACATGTGTATGGGCCTACTTCATCATTCCAAAACACAAACTTTTTGTACCAAAACACGTTAAATAATGGTTATATACAATGATGCACATGTGCATTTTGAATATTGGTAATGTGAAAAGTAGTGTATTACGGATGGTATTGTAAATTAAAGTGTAATTGTCTACTACTGATAATGTATTACAGAATTTGTCAAAGTTATGATACATGTGCAAACTGTTACTCGAAAAAAAAAAATTTTGTAACGAAATATAATTTTATTAAAAAATATTAAAAAAAATATTTGAGTGCTTTTTTGATTTTTTAGATATTATTTGCAATAAAGGTGGTTCTCGCATGAACCTTACCATATATATATATATATATATATATCAAACTAACAATCAAACATCATAGACTACATCACTATTCATGTCAACATTAATTACGTTTATCTATTTAAAAAAGAATTAATTATAACACATGATTTTTATACATGTATAAAGAGAAAACGTCTTCAATCTTAGATCTTGATCTTCATGTTTTGTTCCTTATCTTCGTCACCGTGTTTAATAAAAAAATATTTTTTTACATTCGACACCGTGCGCGATATTCTTTTTTTTACATTCGACAACGTACGAGAAACAATTTTTCAAACGTATGTAAAAACTAAATATTTACGCGTGCCATTTTACATACGTTTGAAAATAGATTTACGCATGACGTTTAGAGGAGCTCTGACAGACGATCAGGGGCGTAAAAGACATTTTTTTTTCATTCGATAACATTCACAAAAAAAATATTTTACATTCGACAACTTACGTAAAAACATTTTTCAAATGTACATAAAAACTATTTTACACCTTTCGTTTTCACAGATGTTTGAAAATTAGATTTACATGTGACATTTAGAGGAGCTCGGGTCAACGATCAAGGGAGTAAAAAGACTTTTTTACGCACCTTGTCAAAAAAATATTTATTTTCTTTTACATAGTGGTGTTCTCATACTCAGATCGTGTAAATATTACGCACATTGTCAAACCTTTTTTACGCACGTTGTCGAACGTTTTTTTTAAGTTGTAGTGCAAAGTCATCAAATGTTAATGAATGAAATATAAATTCTCAATAAACATAAAGTCATCAAACGTTACGAATGAAATAGAAATTCTCAATAAACATATAAGATAAATATAACTTGCATTTTATAAAGAACATGATGTAAGAATTAGGGAAAATAGAGCAAAAAGAAATAGATATCTTTTTGATAATTTTGTATTTTCTAATAAACATATAAGACAAATATATCTTGCATTTTATAAAGAACATTATATCATAATTAGGGAAAATAGAGGAAAAATAAATAGATATGATTTTCGATATTTTTGTATTTTCTAAATTCCGCAATACTTTTGGTGTTTGAATTTAAAACCTAAGATATTTTTTCCCAATTTTAAATATAAAATGTATAAAAGAGATGAAAGGAGAGAGATATTGTTATGTGAGACATATAAACGATGAGGTGATGTATTTTAGAGATAAGAAAGAGGATGTGACATTAAGAGAAAAAGACTAAAATGTCCTTTTGAATTAAATTATTTATAGGTAATGTGTTAAAATTCCATTGGATGAGAGGAGTTCTTATGGTTCTCGCAACTGGTAGTGGTTTCTCCTTTAACCAAATCATATATATATATATAGGGATGAGTTAAAATGAAAACCACCACGAGTTGCGAGAACCGCGAGAACTTTTTGATCCAGGGCGAGTTGGAGCAAAATTTTTGTACACAAACGTAGATGAAAATATTATAAACACATATGTAAAAAAAAGTAAAAAAATTGTTGAGGTGGTAGTTTTGACTGATACAAGTTTTTTTACGCCATGCATAAAAGTGTGAAAACGGTGATAACGCCCCTCATCCGTTGGATCAAAACAATCTATGGATTAGAATGGCGCGGTGGCGTTTTCGTAAATAACATCAACTTTATTACTTGGATGTGCTTCACTAAGGGTAAAAAGGTCTTTCTACTGCTCTAAAATAAAACGCCACACTAATAAAAAAACCCCATTCTATACACATCGCAGATGAAACGACATATGTATCTAAAACGCCGTTGATACAAAAACGGCGACAGTTAACGATAAAACGCGTTGCAGATATTTATTGTGAAACAAAAAAGTAACTGAAAGTTAATTATTAACATTTATTACAAAAAAATCCCTCATAAACTACACGCCAAAAATATTATTATATAAACGACGTTACAATCACTTCAATTATCACTTCAAAAAACTTATCATACTAAAACGCCATCTTTAACCAAAACGCCAAATTTCAAAAACAAAAAACTCTAAGGGAAAGAAAAATGGCAACCATCGTTTCATGGAGATACACCCTCAGAAACCGAAGATTCGTAATCCGTTTTGACAACATGAGAAGAGTGTTTGTTAAAATAATCAAAGCCGTATTGAACTTGGAAGAAGAAGTACAAAGGGGGATCTTAGCACTTGGCATCCCTCTAGATAACCACTGTGATAAAACACATACGGTTATAAAAAGATTAACCAGAAAATTTGGACAAAACAATGCAAATGCAAAAATGGACCCAGTCATCAGATCATGGTGTTTTGATGATAACACTGACATGGTCACCTTTATATGTGACAACGGGGAACGGGAAGATTACATGGTTGAAAACATCATGACGAAGCAGGGTCTTGGGTTCATGGAGGAGTTACACAACGCAACATGTTTGAACATAGACATGAACACGAAAATGAGTTGTTGCATGACATGTTCAAATTGAGGCTTCAAAATCTTCAAGAACAAAATGCCAATGAAAGTGAAAATGATGACTTGGATGAGAATCTAGAAGAAGAATCCGAAGAATAAGACGAAGGGAGTGATGGATACCAGACAAAATCCCTTCTGACCAGGAGTTTTATTTTTTTTCTTTTGTATAACTTTTTCTGTGTTTCTATGTACTTTTTAAATAATAAAAATACTATTATCTACAATTAGCTATAAAACGCCAAAATGCCACAATTGCATAAACCAAAAAGTTAATTAGTGTGTTTTATAATTCTTATCAGTGAAACGCCATTAAAATACAAAATGCCAAACATGAAAGATGAGACGTGTTACAGCCTTGACAGATAAAGCTGAACAAACAGTAACTACAAACAACAACTGAAGCGATGGATACTTTATTACTACCTTTTATTAAAATAAAATCCCGCCTAAACTACGCACCAAAAAATTCTTATATAAACAAACATCTCAGGAACCATTTGGTCACACCCAAAAACACAAAAAAAAAACATGTTCTCTTGGCAAACCATTCACTTAACACGCCATGTTTTCTTAGCAAACGTTCACTTAAAACGTCATGTTCTCTTGGTCACACCCATAAACTTTTGCTGAATGAGATGTACAAATCTTTAAGAAGACGAGTCTTGTGACAATGATATGTCATTTTGTATTCTTTGTTCTTGAGGAAGGTTTGGATGAGACGAAGAGACCGATACCTGTGTAAATGCTATTTTGGACTACATTATTAAATGATGTAGAGTGGGATGAGCATGAGGATGAGCACATGTGTAAATGCTATTTTGGACATCAAGCGAAAAACTCACTCACAATCACACCCCAATAATAGCATCGACAAATACGAAATTGGTCTATGTCTCCGACATCCAAAAAAACCACTTCAACAAAACAACAAAAGATCAATCCAAAACCAAAACACCATATTTTCTTGACGACCAGGTTCGTCTAGAGCAGGCTGTTTCAGCTGTGTAGGAAACAATCGGCGCCTATATAAGGAATTCAAAGGTTCAGGGGACAAAAGTTCAAGAAGAAGAGACTGATGACGATGAAAAATTGGAAAGAAATTGGATTAGCATTTTTAATTTTTTTTTCTTTCCTATTTTTTTTGTGTGTCATTTTCTGTGGTTTGTTATCTAATTTTCAGCTAATAAAATACATCACTTCTAAAAAATTACTTTACAAAATGCCACAAACGCCAAATAACAAAACACCAAATTCCTTGAATCACGTATTATTAAAAACACTCCAAATAATTACTGAAATGTATAAAACAAGGTGCAAGTGAATAGAACAAAAAAAGATGTCATACAAAAGTTTTAGTTTGCCATCTTTATCTATAAAACACCATTAAATAAAAAACGTTAAACTTAAAAAATGGGAAGTGTTAAAGCCTAGATAGATAAGGCTGAGCATACAGTAACTACAAATACTAACTGAAACTATGGAAACTTTATTACTAACATTTATTATATTAAAAACCACACCATGCCAATTCAATATTTTTTATATTTTCTAAACGCCATAAATACCTGTCACATATAGGTCTGCATCCTACATCACACGAAAAAAATTACAGAAAATACACATCGAAAAACATATATAGGGCTGCATCCTACTATTGTTTTTTTGGCGCCAAAAACATATATCTAACTTGCGCAAAAAAATGTCATTATATAAGTAGAACAGATAAACAAACTTAACACTCCACAAAATTCTATAACACGCCACAAATTGTTTAAAACGCCATATACACTTAAAAAAATGGCTCAGGTTATTGCATGGAGTTTTGAGAGGTCGGAGAGACGTTTCATCCTAAAGTTCTCAGGCAGGAGAAGGGTGAAG
The DNA here is from genome assembly GCA_947069175.1 of Scalesia atractyloides. Lineage (NCBI taxonomy): Eukaryota > Viridiplantae > Streptophyta > Magnoliopsida > Asterales > Asteraceae > Scalesia > Scalesia atractyloides. The sequence continues at coordinate 28,308,634 of CAMTDV010001633.1, forward strand.
GTCAAAACCATCAATGCCATACTTAGTATGGATGAGGCCGTTTAGAGAGATATTCTAGACCTTGGGGTTCCAAGGGCCAACGATTGTGAAAGGACACAAACGGTAATAAGAAGATTGAAAATAAAATTTCCAGCAGATGATGATGATGACATTATTGATCTACAAACAGTTACCAGTTGGAGTTTGGATTAACCATCAAGAACGGTGAAAGTAACTTATCAAGACAAGGTGGATTATTCATTGACGATGGACGAAGTGGTGAACACAGATAGACTACACATTCTTGAACAACTCTGTGATTTAGCACTTTCGAGCGATGCAAAATCCAGGGTTGTGATGATATTTAAATATTGGATGCGAGAAAGGCTAAATGAGATTATGGCGTTATACGCCAATGAAATAGATAACGATGATAAGTCTGAAGAAAGTGATGACCAGAGCGATGGGTACATCTCTGATGTAATACCATCCACAGAAGACTATTAGTTAAGTTTGATTTCATCTTAGTTGTAATGTTTTGAATTATTAATGAAATATAATCAATTTAGGAACGCCAAAAATGCCAATATATTTACCTTTATAATATATAAGAGATTAATTCAACGAGACAGATCTACAGAATAAAGTTGCTACTAAAACGGACAGGTTATAATGAATTTACAAACACCAAAAACGCCAAAATATTTACAAAATGAATTTGCTACAAAATATAGGAATTATATTAAAATGAATAATCATAAACAAAACGCCATAATCAACAAACCCATTGGTTGAATAATAAACAATTGGAATAACAGATTTAATGAAAACGCCATAATTCAGATATGCGAAACAAAAGCTATAAAACGCAATTGATAAGTTCTAAATAATGAAAACACCGAATATTGATTCTAGATTGAATATGAATTATAACGCCGTCTATTAGGCGAAGGTGGACAATGACAATCGTGCCCCATATATCATTTAGCGCCCCCTGCCATATGTGCGATCAGGATCCGTTCTCACTATTTTCACATTTTCAATCATTTTCTCTTGATCTCGTTTCTATATATATATATATATATATATATATATATATATATATATATATATATATATATACACACACACACACCTTTCATTTCTTTTAAATAAGCTATCTACACAGTATGCGTTTGGTTAGAAATTTTTATTCTACAAAACTATAAAATATTCTTTATGGCAGTTTTTAATAATAATAGTTAAAAGTAAAAAAGACCCTTTATATAGTTTTTATTCTACAAAACTATAAAATATTCTTTATGGCAGTTTTCAATAATAATAGTTAAAAGTAAAAAAAAAAACCCTTTATATATAGTTTCTATAACAGTTTAGACTATGGTTATTATATTTATGCAATATCACACAACTTTAGTAAATTAATAATAGTTAAAAGTAATAAAAAAACCCTTTATATAGTTTCTATAACAGTTTAGAATATGGTTATTGATCGTTACATTTTTAGTACACTTTTGTTTTGATTAATTATAATAAAAATGTATCAATGTTAGTACACAAACATTATTTTAAAGTGTTTTTTTGGTTACAAAAAGAATGTTGCTAAAAGATACATTTATAAAATAAAATAGGTAAGGAGCTATAGATGACAAACCTTTCAATTTGTAATGTTAATTTTTGATGGTTAAATGCAATTAATTATTAAATGGGTTTGTGCATTACGAGAAGAAAGAATTAGAAAATAACCATATGACCAATTAATTTAATTGTTGTTGTAATTAATATATTGTAGTAATGCTTTTATTTGTGTCTGAGTTTTGTGCAGAAGCAATATGGACCAATCGAGATTACAAGCTGTAAAAGAAAAGAAACAAAATTCACAAAGTTATGATCCATGGGTGAGTTGAATAACTAGATGGGCCAGTTAATGTTGGGCCATGAGAACCGATCCACATCACAAAAGAAAAGAAACAAACGTGAAGGAGGAGAGTTTTTTTTGACGGCAGTTTCGTGTCGAGCGTCACGTCGAGTTCATTGGCAGGTTTGCGCGTTGAGCCATTTAACTCTATAGTTTTTTAAATGCGTTTAGCAAAAGTAAATTGCTTGAGTCTTTTTATCAAAGTTCAAAAGTTAAAAAAGAATGTGCATTATGTTATATAATTTAAAATTAATTACTTTATACCCATTTGCATTTTCGGTTGCCGTTTTGTAATTTTAGGTTCTAACATGCAAATAGATAGATTAAAAACTATTTCCGTGTTAAAAGGCTCATGTTCATCTCAATCTATAGATACCTCTTTTGTGTTATCTATCATGTTCCATAATTCTCTAGTCTGTGTCATATTCGACCCGCCAAACCCATGAGCTTGACATTATTAGTGGAAAAGATACTAGATATTATATTATATTATATTATTGATTTGAATTGTGTGATTTAGTTTCCTTCTATGAAGGATTGCCGGTTGTAACTTTGGTTATATAAGAGACATTGATAATCTCAAACAAAACAATAAAACATACTATTTCATAATTCTTCATGGTAATCAGGTTAATAACACTTGGGAATTGGTTCCAAAACCCCTTGACTATCCGATCATTAGATCGTTGTGGTTGTTTCGCCACAAATTTAAAGTTGATGGCACATTGGATAGGTACAAAGCGCGTCTTGTATGTAACGGGAAGTCGCAAACAGTCGACATTGATTGCACCGAATTATATAGTCCAGTAGTTAAACCAGCTACTATTCTCACTGTCCTATCATTAGTTGTTTCATGGTCATGGCCAATACATCAATTGGATGTAAAAAATGCGTTTCTTCACGGCAACCTTCAAGAGACGGTGTTCATGTATCAACCACCCGGATTTAGCGACCCTACATATCCGAATCATGTTTTTCGTTTACGAAAATCACTTATGGGCTCAAGCAACCACCCCAGGCTTGGTAACTCGTTTCTCTACGTTTCTACGTTCTTTGGGTTTCCACAGTAGTTTGTGTGATTCATCACTGTTTATTTACCAACGCGGCGAACAAGTCACATATTTCCTACTTTATGTCGACGACATTGTTCTTACAGCAAATCATCAGAGTCTACTCGCACAACTCATCACCAGTTTATCCACTGAGTTTGCTATGTCCGACATGGAGCCACTTCATTATTTTCTTGGCATTACAGTGACTCGCGATCATAATTCCCTAATGTGATACCCGGCAATTAATCGCCTAATCCGTACACCTAATTAATCATGTTTAGCACAAATTACATACATTTAGTCTTAGTGAGGATTAAATTTAGTTTATAAAGGTCTAGAAAGACACATATAAATGCATAGGTTTGCATTCGATAATTACTAGTTAATGTCGTATCGCGTAGCGGTACTACTGTCCGAAACGAACATTGGTGATAACCCGGTGAATTTTAGTAATTGAATTTGTTTCAATTTTCCTGGAACATTAAATTGTTGGCAATATTATGTGACTTGGTGCAAATTTGTGTGAAAGCATATAGACTAATATATAATGTTTTACTGCCCCGTTTTCGCGTGCAATCGTTAATTTATTCACTAATTAACATCCTTACACCCTAATTAATATTACATGACATGTAGTTATTTAATTAACAATGTCTATATTATTGATTAGGATAATTAGCTTAAAACTACATAAAACAACTTAATTAGGCTCTAAATACCCAAGGTTAACCCCTAACTGCATCCTAAACACAACCTACAAACCTCCAACAAGCTAGAAGACAAAGAACACACTCATGACTCCTTCTTACACCCTCCTAGACATTCACTACCTCACTCCACCTTGTCCGTACATTAGTTTGCTTATAAGTTACAATTTGCATGCCCTTGGGAACTTGGAAGCAATCATTACATCATGTAAGAGCCTTCCATTATTATTTGTACTCTTGCAAATCATTTTAACAACACACAAGTACCTCTCAAACACCCTTCCCTCGCTAAAACATTCGGATTCATCATCCTTGACCAAAATATCATAAGATTTCCTCAAGTTTGTTTTGTGTTCTTCATTCTCGAATCTACCAGATTCGTATACCCAACTTTGCAATGCCATATCTCACTCATTTCTTTGTCTTTTTGAGTGATTCTTTTTCTGGAGTAAACTTTTATCTAACCCAAAACAATCCCCACCAGTTTCACTCAATTTTACTGAGTATTCGACCTTCAAACTGCTCGTAAAACACGACTGCCCAGAAGTGGAGCTGTTGTGCTATCTGTTTTTAATTGTGATCTTTGTAGGAGCTACACACTTCGAAATTCGGTGATTCTTTTTTCTATCTCCTTGGACTTCAATTTTCTTCACTCACATGAAAAATTACAGAAGTATAGGCTTCGAAAACCAAGCTCTCTTTCCTCAAGAACATACGGCTCTAAAAACACCAAACCCATCTCCATTCTATTTCATCAAAATCACGCATGCAAGCTTATAATCGATATGTTTTGAGGTGTTATGGATGGCTAGGAGCAAAACATGGAGCTTACACCTCAAAACCCTTGTTAAAAACCTTCATAAATTCACGTTCATCTTCCCTAGCCTAGTGCTAGTGGTAATCTCTAATCCATTCTTTTGTTATTTCATGTTTATGTGCAAGATGGAATCACCTAATGAGATGTTTTGAAAATGGTTTTTTTTTATAAACAAATCATAAGATATGTAAAATGGGTTGAAGTATTACCTATGTATACAAAATCATAGATGTATGATAGTATATATGTACATGTGTGATGCTTAAAGGATTGTTTAAATATGTATTATTTGGAAGATGATGAACATGCATGTTATATGAATTTGTTAAACAGAATATAACTTGCATTATAATCATATTTTTAGTACTAAAGTAGTTCATTAAAGTGGATGATCATATATATGTTGTTTGATGATGTATTTGGTGCATTTTGATGCCCTAAATGTGTGTAGAAATTAGGTCTTTGTGCATGCAAGTAAATAATGATTTACAAACTAAATTATTAAGTTTTTGATATGGTTTTATGAGTAATATAATCTGGTCATAAAAGTTTTACAAAAACTTTGGAGATTTCATAATGTTCTGGTGTTGTTTTGGTATCAAAATGATATTAAAACGATGATTTTAAGCATGATATAGGACGAATAACCTAGGTCTGGAAATATGGTATTTTTATGATGATATAAAGAGCATAAAACTCAGGGCTTAAAGTGTTTAAGTGTTCATGGCACTTAGGTGCGTTTATATGATGTTTCGAGAGGCTTAAAAGCCGAAAAATGGACGTTTTCGACCAGAAAAATAAGTATATGTTTAAAAGTGATCATGAACAGAAAAATATAGCATATTTTATACGGGAAATTTATAAATTAAAGTGCATGATTGTTTGTTAACTTTATTGGGTGTTCGTAATAAGTTTCGGTGCATAAACATGTACTTTTCGGCTAAGTTTTCGACAATTGAAAGAAAAAATTTTAAAACTATTTTGAAACAGAATTATATACCATATTTTATGTAGAAAATATGTGGATTAAAATATATTTTGCTTGTTATGGTGCCTTTTTGGGTAAATTTCGGTGTTTAATTTGTTGATTTCATGAAACTATTTTAGAGCAACAAAATAGGTTTATTTTATGATAAACAAACAAGTCCTAAATGGTTATTTTTATTATATGGTATGATAGATATGATAATACCTTAAAATTGGCGAAGTGATAAGTTAAAGTGTGTGAAATTGCATGAAATATGCTAGTTTTGGTGATTTTAGGACATGAGTATGTTACATGTTGATTGATTATGTTATGGTGTTAAAAGTAAGACTTGCTTATTTAGTATCCAAAAACATTATTTTCACACGCTAAAGTTTCCAAACTATTAAGTTTTGTTTATTGAGAAATCTATTATTTTATGTGAAAAATGGTATTTTTATTGAAATCCAAGTCTTTGATGTTTTGATATAGAATTTATTCTAAACTTAGAATGTATTTTTTATATTAAACTTGTATTTTCAAAGCCTTGGTGTATATATTGTTTAATCATAAAACCCGGAAAGTCGAACAAACGATATTCCGGTAACTTTACTTGAAAACCGTAAAATTATGTACATTTATATAATTTTATACATTCTGTACCTAAAATATATTTTTGATGAAAATATATACTTTAAAGTCTTATAATAAATATTAATTAAGAACAAATTCCGGATAGTCGAATATACGACTATTCGGTAAACGTACTCGAAAACGATAAATTCTTAGACGATTGTATGAATATAAATATTGATTTGTCTAAGTTGTTAAAATATACTTATTTGGTTTATGTGATCGATGATATTGTTGTTATACATATGTTAGATGATATTGTTATGAACATATGCATATTTATTCTAAGAAATAAATATGACATATGATTGTACAATAATATGGATTAACTGTTAATTAAGGTTTCGGGATAAGATCCCGTGTTATGTGAAATTATGTGTTATTATATATTGTGTGTTAAATGTATAATGGAAAACACTCAAATAACTCATCACCAACGGTTCGTTAAGTTAAACATTTTTCATAAGGATAAACATCTCATTGAGTCTAACAAGACGGGTGATCAACTTGCCATATAGACACATTATTAGATAATTAGTGTCTCATACATGTTAGGACACATGTAGGTAATATCCCTTCTCGGACATAATTTTAATTGCTAGTCTTTGCACGGAATCCAGGTGAGTCACAACCCCCTTTTTACTTTACTGGTTTTATACATATTCGGGGGAGAAGCATGCTTACTTTACAAACTTACAAATTTTCTTTGTGGTTTCATGACCCTTTTAAATGATGTTTTCCATTTAAGAGAAGTTATATATTGTTTATTAAGTATGACAATTAGATAATACTGTTATTTGTGACCTTGTGATGACCTTGAGTAATTGTAGTATATACCCGTGGATTCAGTACACGAAAGCCCCTTTGCATCCATAATCATTAATCTCATAAGAACTCAGATTGTATTGGTAGATCTACCGGGTTTGACAACCCACTCTCGCGACCAGTCGCCCTGGTTTCCAAGACGAGGGAATATATACTTGAAATAGTTTTAGGGGAAATCAAGTTTTGGTTTGGTTATAGGCTCTTGGTAGTGTTCTTGTCGTAGTACCTTGCCTAGTCTACGATAGTCGTATGTGTTATATTGAATTGTTATACTTCTCAAATAAAAACTTATACCAAAAAGTTTGTCAGAATTTATATCAAATATTCCAAGGAATGTCTCACATATTCCGAAGGATTCATTTCTAATACAATTTTTCCAAAAGAAAAGTTTATCAAAGTAGAACTTTTACCGACAAGTTTGATACGATTTTATACCAAATATTCCAAGGAATGTCTCACATTCTGAAGGATTCATTTCTAATACAATTTTTCCAGAAGAAATGTTTATCAAAGTAGGACTTTTACCGACAAGTTTGATACGATTTTATAACAAATATTCCAAGGAATGTCTCACATGAATTCCGAAGGATTCATTTTTAATACAATTTTTCCAAAACAAATGTTATCAAAGCAGGACTTTTATCGACAAGTTTGATACGATTTTATACCAAATATTTCAAGGAATGTCTCACATGAAGTCCAAAGGATTCATTTCTAATACAATTTATCTAAAGAAATGTTTATCAAAGTTAATTTCTAAACGGAAAAAGGTTTACAAATTTTATTGTCAAAACCTGTGCACTCGCCAACTTTATGTTGATATTTTTAAGCATGTCTTCTTAGGTTATAGCTTCAGGAAACGGAACGGTTGGAATAGAAGGATCATTAGGGTTTGGAAACCCTAGAAGACTATTAGATTATAGAATGACGTTCACTATGTTTAAAGCAATCTTTTGTAGAATACCTTATATTTTAGAGTACTTTGCTTTATTAAGTCTTATTTTGTATTTAATACTTTCGTTGTGCAATGAAGATACCAATTAGTTTACCTCGGGTTTTAGGTGTGTGACACCTAATGCTTGGTCAATCTCAATACGCCCGAGACATCCTTCATCGGGCAAGCATGACAGCTTGCAAGCCTTGTCACACACTAGTTGATACGAACTCTAAGCTTAGTGCTACTGAAGGGGATCTCATTCCTGACGGAAATTTATATCGTAGTCTTGCAGGTGCGCTGCAATATCTTACTATCACTCGTCCCGACATCTCCTATGTTGTCCAACAAATTTGTCTTTTCATGCACGCCCTAAGGGACCTCATTTTGCCTTCCTTAAAAGAGTCTTACGATACATCCATGGCACCATAGATCTTGGTCTTCGTGTATCAGCATCCCCATATCATTCGTTGACTGCTTACTTTGGCGCTGACTGGGGGGTGCCCAGATACTCGTCGATCCACATCCGGATACTGCATCTTTCTTGGAGATAATCTTATATCATGGTCGTCCAAACGACAGCCTACCATTTTGAGATTAAGTGCCGAGGCCGAATACAGAGGGGTGGCCAATGCGGTGGCAGAAGCAACATGGGTTCGCAATCTGCTTCTTGAATTAAAGGTTCCAGTTCAAAAGGCTACTATAGTCCACTGTGATAATGTCTCTGCAATTTATCTATCTGGTAACCTCGTGCAACATCGACGTACTAAACACGTGGAAATGGATATCCACTTCGTGCGTGAAAAGGTGCAGATTGGTCATATTCGGGTTCTACACGTGCCGCCTTCTGCTCAATATGCTGACATCTTTACTGCCCGCGGTATTTATTTGAATCATTCAGATCCAGAATATTAGTGGAAAAGAAACTAGATATTATATTATATTATTGATTTGAATTGTGTGATTTAGTTTCCTTCTAAAAGAATTGTCGGTTGTAACTTTGGTTATATAAGGGACATTGATAATCTCAAACAAATCAATAAAACAGACTATTTCATAATTCTTCAGACATGTGTTACATCTCAACTTGTACGTAAATCAACAATTAAGTTAACCCCTTAAAATACGTTAAAGTAGTTCTCTCATCTATATGCCCATATATATGTATCTATACTAAAAGTAAACGTTTAGGGACATGTGACATTCATTAAGGCATTAAAATATATGTTTTTCCACTCAAATGTATTTTCTCTAAAGAAGCCAATAAATTAAATAAATTACTTGTGTTCTTCAAATCACTCTCATTTTTTTTCTCTCTATCATCCCTTTCAAAACTTTAATCTACCATAATTACATCCTCATTCTATGTGTCTAATTATAACGTTGTAAATGAATCGAACGTTTAACGAATAGTTCGTAAATAGTTTGGCAGGAAGTTCGTTTATGTTCCTTCATTTAATAAAAGAACGTTCATGAACAAGAAATTTCATTTGACTAGTTAAATAAACGAACACGAACAGAGATCTCGTTAGTTCAATTGTGTTTGTGAACGTTTGTTCATATTTGTTTATTGTTGTTGTTCATTAAAGATTTTTGTACATTTATTTATTTTATCCAAATTTTTCATGTTCTTTAATTTTTATTTAATTCATTACCCTAACAAATAGAATAGGAAACCGCATTCCTACCTTTTTATGCCTAGTTCCCCTTTTGTTCTCATTATCCACATTGATGAATATTGTCCATTTCCGTTCCACGAATAGAGCTTCTGTTCCAACACTTTTTTTCCCTTTGCCATCCACCCGTAGCCTCCGCCGATTTAATTTGTGATTGTTTCTGTCCGTAAAACGTTAGTGACCACGTTCATTTCCTTAATGAACGAACACGAATAGAATGTCTTGTTCGGTAAGTGTTTATGAACACATTATTTCCTTAACGAGCGAACATAAAAAAGGCCTTGATTGTGTTCGTTCGGTTTCATGTACACAAGATTTTCTTAGTGACCGAACATGAACAAGGCCATGTACGTGTTATATTCTTTCATTTACATCTATTTATCTTTATTAGTCATGTTTAGATTAATTTTTATTTTTTTTGGAAAGTTTAATTTTTAATGCTTAAATAACTTGAGTATTTGTAGTTATAGTATGTAATGACAAGATAGAGGGCTTCTAATCTCATCTATAGAACAAAAGACTTCGTTAAAACATTTTTTTTGTTTGTTTCAAGAAAATATAGTAATGCTATTATTGGTCATTAAAATTTCAAGTGAAGTATTTGGCTGATGGCACTTTAAAACTTTACTAAAAACATGTTTAAGAAGATCCGACAAGGTGTAACACCAGTTTCCATGATTACCACATATCTTAAAATATTCGAACCTTTAGGTCCAATGAACGAACACAAACAAATGGTCTCGTTCGGTATTTTAATAAAGGAACCCACATGAACAAGAAACTTCATTCGACTAGTTAAATGAACGAACACGAGGAGGGGACTCGTTTGTTCAATTGTGTTCGTGAATGTTTGTTCATATTTGTTTGTTTATGTTGTTCCTTAAAGATTTTTGTACATTTATTTATTTTATCTAACCTTTTCATGTTCTTTAATTCTTATTTATTTATTTTTGGAACGCCGACTTTCTTGTATTAGGCTACCGCACTCTCCCAATTGGAGAGCCCCGTTGCCCCACTCTGGCCAGACTATGTTGTCTTAACCGGGCCCACGCTGGCTTCAGAGTTTGGCTTGGGCGTTCCCCCGTGAAACCATACCGCCGACTGCCACTTGATAGTCATTGTGGCACCCCAAGAGCGGATCTATCTGGCGTAACACACGGTGGGACGAAAACCCAGGTGGGCTCAGGATAGAGCTTGGCACCTCTGTAAGGAGGCTAGGCTCTATCAATCATTACCATATCCACCAAAGTGACACAAGTGAGGATTGGACTTGAGTCTCCATTGGAGAACCCAAGCCTCTCAACCACTAGGCAACAAGTTGTGGATTTCTTATTTTTTTAATTACCCTAACAAAATGAATAGGAAACCCCATCCCCACCTTTTTATGCCTCGTTACCCTTTTCTTTTCACTATTCACAATGATGAATACTATTGACCTCTGTTCCATGATTAGAACTTCAAGTTCCGTCACGTGTTCCTCTGTCATCCATCCCTAGCCTCCACCGATTGAATTTGTGTTTGTTTGTGTTCATGAACTGTTAGAGACCACGTTCATTTCCTTAATGAACGGACATGAATAGAATGTCTCATTCTATAAGTGTTCAAACATGATCATGGGTTACAATCAAAATCAACACCCACACCCAATTCCATGAAACCTCCTTCTACATGTGATTAATCAAGTCTACTTTCAAGATTAAACAAAAAACACACATTTAAATCATGACGGTAGCATATGGAACATCTATAACTCACGAAATTATTATCAATTTCAGATTTGTGCATCAATATTGAACACCAATAAATCTCCTCATAGAGTGAGATCATCATCTAGGGCTAAACGCATGCCTCATGGTGAAACACACTGATTATCACTAAAATTTATTCATACAAGGCTTCAATTGAGAAATCAAACATCAATGTGACTCATCTCTCTCTTGCTTATAGGAATGTCGCCATCTTCCATCATCTAGAACCCAAGTTCTTCTGATTTTGACCATAATCCACCCCTATTTTAACCATTTATCTAACTTTCAGAATGTCACAAATGGTTCTGTTCCACAGCTTATCCCCATTAACCCTTGTGAGTATTTAACCCCAAATCTAACTTAACTCTCAATATTTAACCAATAGTTAATGTTTGATTGACCATTATTTAACCTAGTAAATGTTTATAAACATAAACTAGTCACATTTCTATATAACCTAAGCCACCAAGTAAACTTTCTAGTAACAAGTGTCCAAACTACACCAAGTCTCCAAACATTTGCCATGTTTGGAATGCACTTGTCTAGTTTGAGCTTACTTGGTGAATTAGAGGAGTCGTTTACATTAACTTTAACATTCATGACCACCTGGCCCTAGTGGTGGTTTTGTGCATTGGTGAAATAATATGAGGTTAAATGGATAGAATTCATCCTACCTCCATACATGACCATACATGACTAACTATACTCACATATATTGGCAATATACTTACAAAACCAAACCCTAACTTCAACCAATTCATGGTTGCTACGAGTTATGGTGTATGTCATCTTAATTCTTGATTCTTCATTTTGGATTTTAGTGGGTGATTTGGTACCCATGAAAAAACGCTAAAACATAGTATCCAAATTGAGTGTCTAGACAATATGTAATTTCCCTTGAATACATACTTTCTAGTAATTAAAAATTCCGAAACAACAATCCCATGAACTCACACATCTTCGTTTCCCCATTGTAGGGTAACTTCAGTGTTTAATCCTCAAGATTCTTCAACTCACGTTTGTGGAAGCTTTTCAAACCGTGAGTATACTCGAATCCCCTTTTTATGCTTAATCACTTTTGGGGTGTAGCATGTATAGAATATTCAAACACACTCCTGCACACAATCAAACTTATGAAATAACTCAATCCATCAAACATGCTAATTGTTATGCTTAGGTTATTCATGCTAGATATTCAATCATGCAACTACTTGTCATTAACTTTGTTAGCCTACCTTAACATGTATATCGCTATAGGAGTAGCACACCGTCCATTTCCGTGGTCAATGTTAAGTATTCAATCGTAATGGTCTTGTTCAATTGTTGACAAGATTACACTCGTGGAATCTTTGGTTTGACACTTAGGTTATGCATGCTAGTATGTTATTTAACTTAGGATACGAATTTCCATGTTGGATTTGAGAACCTTTTAATTATATGCCATGTAAAACCAAACTTGTATGCTCACCAACCTTTTGTATTGACATATGCTTTAATACATGTTGTGGGAAATGTATGATGACGGTCGAAGAAACTACTTAGGGTGGATTAGAAACACACTTAATTTCTATGTTTTGTATTTCTTTATGTTTGTTTATGTTCAGGTTGCAAAATATTGTACTTTTCCATTTCAAGACAATGTACTACCGATAGTATGAAATAAAATATTGTTGTTTAAATTATTGTCACAATTTAGCATGTTATGAAGTCTCGAGCAATCTCGTTTCAACTCACTACGATGTTTCCGCTATCGGTTGGGGTGTGACAGATTAGTAGGACTAGTTGGCTTTTTTGCGTTGGACACATGCTAGGTCCTGGGTACGCGGGAGCTTACGCTAAGCCCACTGGGATTCAAGACCATATCCCTTCAAACTGTCAATTGCCCTATGTGATATCTGTGATGATCCGATCATGTATCAATGACGAGCAAGTGATAGATGAATGAAATTTTATTTGTATATGTGAATATTTTTTATTTATTATGTTATTTGCACACGATCAATTCTTGCACGATTTCGAACTCCTAAATCGCTTCTATAAGCGAAACCGTAAGCCGATATGCAAACAAAACCAATTTAACACAACGTATGTTCTGGAATAGTGAATTAAGCTAAACATGCCTTAAATAACCTTTACATAACTTAGAAATAAGTTTTGAAGGGTTTGGTATGTCAAAAACAAGTTTATTTGATCACAAGGACTATTTACGACAAACTACGAAAGTTTGTCGATTCTCGTAGCAACACACATTCCGGAACAAGGTCATAAGCTAAACATCCCCTAAATACCCTTAACATAGCTTAGAAATAAGTTTTGAGGGCTTCGGTATGGCAAAATCACGTTTTTGTAACTTCAGGGGCTATTTTGCAAATTTTGCGAAACTATGCTTTTTCGCGTAAATCGCTATCCGGAACATGTACGGACATCCATAATTTTTTGTAATCATTAAAATATTATATTTTAGTGATTGGAATGCAAAATATCATTCGTCACGCTTTTACGGTCACGCGCGCGTTCGTTACGCTTTTCGTCGTAATTAACCGAAAACCGCAACCGTACGACCAAACGAACCGACCTATGGAACATTTTTGGACACATTTCAAGTTCCCTATACTTTATCTTCCTTATGGAGCTTAGAAATGGGGTTAACGGGTGTTAGAAGTGCCCGAAACGCGACGAAACGAGTGCAGGGACCATTTCTGCCAATTCTGAAAGTTGTTGCCAGCTAGGGGCCTTACGGACCGTAAGACCATAGCCCTTACGGTCTGTAAGCCTTGCCCAGCTCACCAGAAACGTGGCAGCAGCTTGTTAATTCGTTCATTGACACATCTAACGACCTTGCCACTCTTGTTTCTGCATTTGACACATATGGGACACTAAGCTAGCATGTGGGTGAGTCATGAGACACTTGTCTTGATCCTATAAAATCAAGAAACCTATAAATATCCATGTGTTCTTCATTTTTGAAACCTTTGATCACTCATTTTCTGCTACCAACTGAAGTTGCAACCATCTCTGGAGTTCTTCTGAGTTCCTTGATCATTCCTTTGGTTTTGTAAGTGTTCAATCATGTCTTGATTCAATTCTTGTAGTTTAATTGGATTAAAAGTCACAAAGTTTGACTTTTGTTTGACTCCAGAATTGATCATATATTGATCAACATAAAGTCCAATTAAAACTTGCAATATGATGGTAATCAAGGTGATTATGATCTCTATTCATCATACCTACTGATTCCTATCATTTCTAGTCATTTTGCCAAGTCTAAGTTTGGTAAAAAATGCGATAAATGCGCATTTTATGACGAATCTAAATTCGGGTGTCAAAACAGTTTGTTTTGATGCCAAAACTCTTTTATAAACTTATTTAGACATGTAAAAATATGTCTAAATCCTCACTCTTATTTTTGTGCTCGTTTAGAGTCAAAAGTTGAACAGTTTGACCACCGTTTTGACTTTCAAATTTGTTCCGTTTGGTGTATCTTCGGACCCGACCAAATACATATTTGTGACCATAATTATAAAGGGAGTAACCCTCTGAGGTTATACCTTATGGTCATGTATTTTGGTTAGTGTTATGATAACTAGTGGTTATGATCTTCAATAATGACCAAAATGCCCTTTTCGCAAACAAATCAACTATAAGCATATGTGACATAAATTTTGACATCTATTCTGATCAAATAACATTTTCAAACATATTTAGGCATTAAAGACTCATCATAACACATATCTAACCATCCGAATGCGTAGCTACGCAAATGACGTGTTAAAGTGGCTTAAACTACCTTAACGGGTCATAACGGG
Source organism: Scalesia atractyloides (assembly GCA_947069175.1). NCBI lineage: Eukaryota > Viridiplantae > Streptophyta > Magnoliopsida > Asterales > Asteraceae > Scalesia > Scalesia atractyloides. The sequence continues at coordinate 28,323,690 of CAMTDV010001633.1, forward strand.
TCATAAGGGGTCAAAAGCACTTAAAAATCTTTCTTACTCAGAATGTCAACTTATTAAACCATGTCATATGAGTCCCAATACTCATTTGTTTTATAAGGTACCATTCTATCCAAATCCTCCGATTTCAATTTTCGATATTTACATTATTATCCGATTTTAGGACACGCTTGATTTCTCGGACATTTGAGCTTGTTTGATCTTTGATTCAAGGTTACAATAGCAATCATACGTGAGTACATAGTTCCCCTATTTTATGTTTTGCAATTATTTTGGGGTGATTCATATGTGCTAAATGTTTTCAAGTTTTCAAAGTACAAATATTATGGTTTATATAAACAATACGATTTCAATAATGTGAACGAACTTGTTGGTGCGGTATATTCATAACAGGAATGACATTCATTAACCATGGCCAAGCGGACCAGTAGTATGTTATGGCACCATAGATTTGACAAATCCCGTTATCGGGCTATTCACTGGAATTTGGTGGATAGTTTGGGTAACGACAGAATCTGTTATTTTAACAAACCCTTTGGTGGTTGTTAGCCGATCTAAAGATACCCTTTGGTGGTATAAGACGAGTCACACAGGTTTGAATGTATTCATGGAACGACCAAAAGTTTTCACAATTAAAACAAGGACGATTGACGAATGGTTTTATAACACGAATGATAGATGAATGGTTTTATGACACTGACGAATGACGATTGGTTTATAACAAAAACGAATGACGATTTATTTATAACACGAACGATTGATAACATGGACGAAATGGACGATTGGATATGGTAACTAATTAGATAACGAGACGGTTTAATGTGATAAAAGCATGGTGGATACGTCGCTGATACTTCCTATATATAAGTGCTTTTATCATATTCTATCCGTGGAGTTATTTAGATCACTTGGGCGAATATTTTCAAATGATGTCACACAACGATGTTTACATAATGATATAAACCATACGATTTTTCTTCAAGGACGATTTACTACTTGGTTTACGAAAACAAATGTTTTAGTCAAGATTCATGGCAACGAAATTTCATTAACTTTAACCAACGTGTTTTAGTTGGTTAATTATATTGCAAGACCAGACACTTTTTTATACAAGGTTTTCACTACTCGACTCTAGCAGTCGTGTAAGGTAATGCAATCTGTTACATGCCATAAATCTGATTTACACACAAAACCTATGTACTCGCCGGCATATTTTTGCTGACTCATTTTCACATATGTTTCAGGGAACGATGCTTGATAATACTGATGCTTGCTCACATAGGAATGGACTTGGACCTAGTGCCTTAATAACAAGAAAGACAATAATTATGCATGCTTGTTGTTTCGTTGTTTAAAAACTTCTAAGACAATTATGACAATATAACCTATGTTTAATATCTAGTTAAAACAAAACTTCAAATACCATGTGTTGTTGAAACAATCTGTTAACGTGGCTCCCCAAGTGTTTCCGCCGCGTGTTGTTTTACGCGATTTGGGGTGTTACAGGTTGGTATCAGAGCGCTGGTTATAGGGAATTAGGTTATTAGTAATGCTTTGACCTAGACTATAACCTTCCTAGGACCCTAACGCGAGTCTACTTGCATTTAGATTTAAAACAAAATACAATCACCTATCCTTAGGTGATTACCAAAACAAATTCACAAAATACAAACTCGTTTTAAAAGTCAAACATCTATCCTTAGATGATTTGTTTTTGGCTTTAAGCCTTGAAAGTTTTCAAAATCTCGTCAAAGTTTGGGTTTTAATAATGTGAACACGTGCAATCTGGAGGGGTGGGTGCCTGTACCCTGAGTTTTCTGTCTAAGGCTAGAGTGTTCGTACAAATCCACTTAATCGGACCAGTCACTCTTACCTGAGAACTCTTGGGGTGGGTATCCACTTATAGGCTAAAGCATGTCTTCGCGATACATTATGAGACCCACTTACTTTGATTAGTCAACGTACGTCATTTGTATGTTTTGAGAAACGAACAAATGACCACAATCCTTATGTCTTGTCAATATTTTCAACACCTCTCTTTGTTTATCCGAATGTCAATCTCACACATTTCTCATGTTTTCCTTATTCTTTTAGAATGCCTCCTAGACGCGATCAAACTCAAGACGCTGCAATAGCAGCCTTAGTCGCTCAACAAATTGCTGTCGTACTCCCGAACCTAGTAACTCAGATAAATCAAGCAAACAACGCTAACAATAACAACGCTGAGTGCAACTATAAGACTTTTTCAGTTTGGCTAAACCGCTTAAATTCTCTGGGTCTGAAGGAGCTAAGGGACTACTACAATGGTTCGAGAGTCTGGAAAGCACATTTCGACATGTTCAATGGCCAAACGAGCGAAAGGTTGAGTTTGCATCTAGTGTTTTTGAGAAAAGAGCATTAACATGGTGGAATGGTGTGGTGAGAGACCGGGATGCCGATGTGGCTATGGCTCAAACCTGGGAAGAGCTTCGAGCTCTAATGATGAGGGAGTTTTGTCCTCGTCATGAACTTAGGGCTCTGGAAAGGGAATTTGATGATCTTAAACAAGATAGTGGCGAGCATCGTGCTTACACTGATCGATATGAAGAATTGAGCTTACTATGCCCCGCAATGGTTACCCCAATGGATAAAGCTATTGAGAAGTATATCGATGGTTTGCCTGACCCTGTGCAAGATATTGTTTTTGGTAGCAACCTTACCACTGTTCGTAAGGCCATCGAGTTGGCTGCAACCCTGACTGAGTCTCAGGTTAGAAAGGGTAAACTGTTTCACAAGCGCGACAAGAAACAGGCAGCCAAAATCACACAAGACAAAGAAAAAGACAAGAAGAAGAAATCCGAGTCGTCGAAGAGGTCTAGGAAGCGTAAGGCTTCTCAGAATTTTGCTATGACTGCTCAACCCGCTCCAACTGTTCAACCCAATCAAGCTCCCTAGAACCATCCAGCACAGCCTCCTGCAAGGAAACCATATGTTGGTACTGCACCGTTGAGTAACCGGTGCAATGGTCATCATCAAGCTCATCTAGCTTGTCGACAATGTACATCTTGTGGGAAACTTGGCCACACGGCAAATATTTGTCGAACTGCTCCGAATCAAGCTGCACAGAACCCAGTACATCCTCAAGGAAATGCCACTAGACCTCCATTTCCGCCTGGTTCATGTTATAATTGTGGTGAAATGGGTCACTATAGGAACAACTGTCCAAGGATAGCTAATGCAAATCCAGCTCGGGGACGAGCTTTTAACATGAACGCCAACGAGGCTCGTGCGGACAATGAAGTTGTTAACGGTACGTTCCTTGTCAACAATCATTCTGCTTCTGTTCTTTTTTATTCAGGTGCCGATAGGAGCTTCGTGTCATTAACTTTTGAGCCTTTGCTCTCGATGCCTAGAATGAAACTAGGGAGACCCTTGTCTGTCAAAATAGCCAATGGTGAACCTCTTGTTCTTAATTCTGTTATTCGTGATTGCAAGTTAAATCTCAACAACCAGTTGTTTTCTATCGACCTCACACCAATGCAACTCGGAAGCTTCGATATCATTTTCGGAATGGATTGGTTAACCAAGCACCATGCCAAAGTTATTTGTTTTGACAAGATTGTTCGTATACCGCTTTCGTCTGGCGAAACCTTGGAAATTGATGGAGAGAAAACCGCTAGTAACATAAAACTCATGACATGTACACAAGCCCAAAAGTACATGCGAAAGAATTATGTGGCCTTCTTGGCACATGTCACAGAGGAGAAAGGCAAGAACAAGACTATTCAAGACATTCCTGTTATTCGAGATTATCCTGAGATCTTTCCCGAAGATCTCCCTGGTTTACCACCGGTACGTCAAGTGGAATTTTGTATTGATCTTATACCTGGTGCCAACCCGATAGCCAAGTCTCCTTACCGTCTTGCACCGTCAGAAATGCAAGAATTATCAAAACAACTACAAGAGTTATGTAACAAAGGTTTCATTCGTCCGAGTTATTCTCCTTGGGGTGCTCCTGTCTTATTTGTGAAAAAGAAGGATGTATCCTTCCGAATGTGTATCGATTATCGTGAGCTCAGCAAACTCACGATCAAGAATCAATATTCCCTACCTCGTATTGATGATCTCTTTGACCAGCTGCAAGGTGCTTCATGTTTTTCGAAGATCGATCTGCGATCTGGGTATCATCAGCTTCGTGTTCACGAAGAAGATATTCCCAAGACTGCTTTCCGCACACGATACGGTCACTACGAGTTCACAGTTATGCCTTTCGGTTTGACAAATGCTCCAGCAGTTTTCATGGACTTGATGAATAGGGTTTGTAAACCTTATTTGGATAAGTTCATCATTGTTTTCATCGACGACATCCTTATTCATTCTAAGTCTCGAGCCGAGCATGAACAACATCTCCGATTAACAATGGAACTTTTGAAGAAAGAACAACTTTATGCCAAATTCTCCAAGTGTGAATTTTGGCTGAAATAAGTTCAGTTTTTGGGACACATTATAAATGAACAAGGTATTCATGTGGATCCTTCCAAAATCGTTGCGATATAGGATTGGAAGACACCCACTACTCCCACAGAAGTTCGCTCATTTCTTGGTCTTACTGGTTGGGACACATTATAAATGAACAAGGTATTCATGTGGATCCTTCCAAAATCGTTGCGATTAAGGATTGGAAGACACCCACTACTCCCACAGAAGTTCGCTCATTTCTTGGTCTTACTGGTTACTATCAACAATTTATTGTGAACTTCTCAAAGATCGCGGTTCCTCTCACTGCTTTGACTCAAAAGAATAAGTCTTTTGAGTGGGGACCTAAACAAGAGGAAGCTTTTCAAACTTTGAAACTAAAACTCTGTGATGCTCCTATTTTGTCTTTACCCGATGGCAATGATGATTTCGTGGTTTATTGTGACGCGTCAAATTTTGGCCTTGGTTGTGTTCTAATGCAACGCGATAAAGTCATATCTTATGCGTCAAGACAACTAAAAGTCCACGAGAAGAATTACACAACTCATGATCTTGAGTTAGGTGTTGTTGTCTTTGCTCTCAAGATCTGGAGACACTATCTTTATGGCACGAAGTGTGTGGTTTTCATGGACCACAAAAGTCTCCAACACATATTCAATCAAAAGGAGTTAAACATGAGACAACGACGTTGGGTAGAGCTTGAGTTAGGTGCTGGTGTCTTTGCTCTCAAGATCTGGAGACACTATCTTTATGGCACGAAGTGTGTGGTTTTCACGGACCACAAAAGTCTCCAACCACATATTCAATCAAAAGGAGTTAAACATGAGACAACGACGTTGGGTAGAGCTTCTAAATGATTACGACTGTGAAATTCGCTACCATCCCGGTAAAGCGAATGTTGTGGCTGACACACTTAGTCGTAAAGAACGTGTCAACCTTCATTGTGTTCGAGTTCAATCCGATATCCAAACACGTATTCTTGCAGCCCAATGCACTTGTGTAACCCAAGGTTTGTTGAAAGACGAACTACCTCATCAACTCGAACTGCAAGTAGAAACGAAAGATGATGGATTACTCTACTTCATGAACCGTTTGTGGGTTCCAAACCAACATAATCTCCGTGCTCTATTGATGGACGAAGTTCATAAGTCTCGTTACTCGATTCATCCTGGTGCTACAAAAATGTACAAGGATCTCCGTACCCAGTATTGGTGGCCGGGTATGAAGAATGACATTGCCTTGTATGTATCTAAATGCCTTACTTGTCTCAAAGTCAAGGCCAAGCATGAATGTCCATCTGGTTTATTGGAACAACCAGAAATACCGGTTTGGAAATAGGAGAACATTGCGATGGATCTCATTACCAAGCTACCGCACACATCTAGAGGTCATGATGCCATTTGGGTAATCATCGATCGTCTAACTAATCAGCACACTTTATAGCGATTCGTGAGGATTACTCTGCTGACAAGCTTGCCAAGATCTATGTTGATGAGATTGTGTCTCGTCATGGTGTTCCTTTGAACATCATATCTGACAGAGATGCTCGATTCTCATCTCATTTCTGGAAAACTATGCAATCTGCAATGGGGACCAAACTCAATCTAAGCACTGCTTATCATCCTCAAACGAATGGACAATCTGAGCGGACGATTCAAACTCTGGAGGATATGCTTAGAGCTTGCGTGATCGATTTTGGTGGTAGTTGGGATTCGCATCTCCCGTTGGTCGAATTCTCCTATAACAATAGTTATCACACTAGCATCAACATAGCGCCTTTCGAAGCTTTATACGGTCGAAAATGTCTTTCACCTGTCTGTTGGAATGAAGTTGGAGGGTCGCAGTTTACTGGACCTGAACTCATCCATGACACAATAGAGAAAGTAAAAAAATACGCGATAACCTTTTAACAGCTAGAAGCCGTCAAAAGAGTTACGCGGAAAAGCGACGCAAGCCTTTATAATTTCAAGTTGGTGACTACGTCCTACTCAAGGTATCCCCTTGGAAAGGAGTAGTGAGATTTGGAAAGAAAGGAAAACTTGCACCACGATACGTTGGACCATTTAAGATCGTTGAAAGAATCGGAAATGTGGCCTACCGACTTGAGCTGCGTCCTAAACTCGGGAATATTCACCGAACATTCCACGTGTCCAACCTAAAGAAGTGTTTAGCCGATATAAACATCCACATCCCTCTCAACGAGATTCACGTTGATGACACTATGCACTTTGTCGAGAAACCAGTGGAGATACTGGACCGTGAAGTCAAGAAACTCAAGCGAATACGAATCCCGATAGTCAAAGTTCGCTGGGAATCCAAACGTGGCCCAAAATTTACTTGGGAACGAGAGGATCAGATGAAAGCGAAATGCCCACACTTGTTTCCACGAGTTTCCTCTAATTAAATTTCGGGACGAAATTTCCTGAAGTGGGGGAGACTGTGATATCTGTGACGATCCGATCATGTATCAATGACGAGCAAGTTATTGATGAATGAAATTTTATGTTGAATATGTGAATATTGTTTATTTATTATGTTATTTGCACACGATCAATTCTTGCACGATTTCGAACTTCTAAATCGCTTCTATAAGCGAAACCTTAAGCCGATATGAAAAGGAAACCAATTTAACGCAAAGTATGTTCCGAAATAGTGACTTAAGCTAAACATGCCTTAAATAACCTTTACATAACTTAGAAATAAGTTTTGAAGGGTTTGGTATGTCAAAAACAAGTTTATTTGATCATAGGGACTACTTACGACAAACTACGAAAGTCTGTCGATTCTCGTAGCAACACACATTCCGGAACTTGGTCATAAGCTAAACATACCCTAAATACCCTTAACATAGCTTAGAAATAAGTTTCGAGGGCTTCGGTATGGCAAAATCACGCTTTTGTAACTTCAGGGGCTAATTTGCAAATTCTGTGAAACTATGCCTTTTCGCGTAAATCGCTATCCGAAACATGTACGGACATCCAAATATTTTTGTAATCATTAAAATATCATATTTTAGTTATTGGAATGCAAAAATATCATTCGTCACGCTTTTACGGTCACACACGCGTTCGTTACGCTTTTCATCGTAATTAACCGAAAACCGCAACCGTACGACCAAACGAACCGACCTATGGAACATTTTTGGACACATTTTAAGTTCCCTATACTTTATCGTCCTTATGGAGCTTAGAAATGGGGTTAACGGGTGTTAGAAGTGCCCGAAACGCGACGAAACGAGTGAAGGGACCATTTCTGCCAATTCTGAAAGTTGTTGCCAGCTAGGGGCCTTACGGACCGTAAGACCATAGCCCTTACGGTCCGTAAGCCTTGCCCAGCTCACCAGAAACGTGGCAGCAGCTTGTTAATTCGTTCATTGACACATCTAACGACCTTGCCACCCTTGTTTCTGCATTTGACACATATGGGACACTAAGCTAGCATGTGGGTGAGTCATGAGACACTTGTCTTGATCCTATAACATCAAGAAACCTATAAATATCCATGTGTTCTTCATTTTTGAAACCTTTAATCACTCATTTTCTGCTACCAACTGAAGTTGCAACCATCTCTGGAGTTCTTCTGAGTTCCTTGATCATTCCTTTGGTTTTGTAAGTGTTCAATCATGTCTTGATTCAATTCTTGTAGTTTAATTGGATTAAAAGTCACAAAGTTTGACTTTTGTTTGACTCCAGAATTGATCATATATTGATCAACATAAAGTCCAACTAAAACTTGCAATATGATGGTAATCAAGGTGATTATGATCTTTATTCATCATACCTACTGATTCCTATCATTTCTAGTCATTTTGACAAGTCTAAGTTTGGTAAAAAATGCGATAAATGCGCATTTTATGACGAATCTAAATTCGGGTGTCAAAACAGTTTGTTTTGATGCCAAAACTCTTTTATAAACTTATTTAGACATGTCAAAACATGTCTAAATCCTCACTCTTATTTTTGTGCTCGTTTAGAGTCAAAAGTTGAACGGTTTGACCACCGTTTTGACTTTCGAATCTGTTCTGTTTGGTGGATCTTCGGACCCGACCAAATACATATTTGTGACCCTAATTATAAAGGGAGTAACCCTCTGAGGTTATACCTTATGGTCATGTATTTTGGTTAGTGTTATGATAACTAGTGGTTATGATCTTCAATAATGATCAAAATGCCCTTTTCGCAAACAAATCAACTATAAGCATATGTGACATAAATTTTGACATGTATTGTGACCAAATAACATTTTCAAACATATTTAGGCATTAAAGACTCATCATAACACATATCTAACCATCCGAATGCGTAGTTACGCAAATGACGTGTTAAAGTGGCTTAAACTACCTTAACGGTCAAAAGCACTTAAAAATCTTTCCAACTTAGAATGTCAACTTATTAAATCATGTCATATGAGTCCCAATACTCATTTGGTTTATAAGGTACCATTCTATCCAAATCCTCCGATTTCAATTTTCAATATTTACATTATTATCCGATTTTAGGACACGCTTGATTTCTCGGACATTTGAGCTTGTTTGATCTTTGATTCAAGGTTACAATAGTAATCAAACATGAGTACATAGTTTCCTATTTTATGTTTTGCAATTATTTTGGGGTGATTCATATGTGCTAAATGTTTTCAAGTTTTCAAAGTCCAAATATTATGGTTTATATAAACAATACGATTTCAATAATGTGAACGAACTTGTTGGTGCGTTATATTCATAACAAGAATGACATTCATTAACAATGGCCAAGCCGACCAGTAGTATGTTATGGTACCATAGGATTTGACAAATCCCGTTATTGGCTAGTCACTAGAATTTGGTGGATAGTTTGGGTAACGACAGAATCTGTTATTTTAACAAACCCTTTGGTGGTTGTTAGTCGATCTAAAGATACCCTTTGGTGGTATAAGACGAGTCACACAGCTTTGAATGTATTCACGAAACGACCAAAAGTTTTCACAATTAAAACAAGGACGATTGGCGAATGGTTTTATAACACGTGCGATAGATGAATGCTTTTATGACACAGACGAATGACGATTGGTTTATAACCAAAAGGAATGACGATTTATTTATAACACGGACGATTGATAACACGGACGAAATGGACGATTGGATTATGGTAAGTGATTAGATAACGAGACGGTTTAATGTGATAAAAGCATGGTGGATACGCCGCTGGTACTTCCTATATATAAGTGCTTTTATCATATTCTATCCGTGGCGTTATTTAGATCACTTGGATGAATATTTTCAAATGATGTCACACAACGATGCTTACATAATGATATAAACCATACGAGTTTTCTTCAAGGACGATTTACTACTTGTTTTATGAAAACAAATGTTTTAGTCAATATTTATGGCAACGAGATTTCATAAACTTTAACCAACGTGTTTTAGTTGGTTAATTATATTGCAAGACCAGACTCTTTTTAATACAAGGTTTTCACTACTCGACTCTAGTAGTCGTGTAAGGTAATGCAATATGTTACATGCCATAAATCTGATTTACACACAAAACCTATGTACTCGCCGACATATTTTTGCTGACTCATTTTCACATATGTTTTAGGGAACGATGCTAGATGATACTGATGCGTGCTCACATAGGAATGGACTTGGACCTAGTGCCTTAATAAAAAGAAAGACAATAATTATGCATGCTTGTTGTTTCGTTGTTTAAAAACTTCTAAGACAATTATGACAATATAACCTATGTTTAATATCTAATTAAAACAAAACGTCAAATACCATGTGTTGTTGAAACTATCTGTTAACGTGGCTCCCCAAGTGTTTTCGACGCATGTTGTTTTACGCGATTTGGGGTGTTACAGGTTGGTATCAGAGCACTGGTTATAGGGAATTAGGTTATTAGTAATGCTTTGACCTAGACTATAACCTTCCTAGGACCCTAAAGCGAGTCTACTTGCGTTTAGATTTAAAACATAATACAATCACCTATCCTTAGGTGATTACCAAAATAAATTCACAAAATACAAACTCGTTTTAAAAATCAATCATCTATCCTTAGATGATTTGTTTTTGGCTTTAAGCCTTGAAATTTTTCAAAATCTCGTCAAAGTTTGGGTTTTAATAATGTGAACACGTGCAATCTGGAAGGGTGGGTGCTTGTACCCTGAATTTTCTGTCTAAGGCTAGAGTGTTCATACAAATCCACTTAATCGGACCAGTCACTCTTACCTGGGAACTCTTGGGGTGGGTGTCCACTTATAGGCTAAAGCATGTCTTCGCGATGCATTATGAGACCCACTTACTTTGATTAGTCAACGTACGTCATTTGTATGTTTTGAGAAACGAACAAATGACCACAATCCTTATGTCTTGTCAATCTTTTCAATACCTCTCTTTGTTTATCCGAATGTCAATCTCACACATTTCTCATGTTTTCCTTATTCTTATAGAATGCCTCCTAGACGCGATCAAACTCAAGACACTGCAATAGCAGCCTTAGTCGCTCAACAAATTGTTGCCGTACTCCCGAGCCTAGTAACTCAGATAAATCAAGCAAACAACACTAACAATAACAACGCTCAGTGCAACTATAAGACTTTCAGTTCGGCTAAACCGCTTAAATTCTCTGGGTTTGAAGGAGTTACGGGACTCCTACAATGGTTCGAGAGTCTGGAAAGCACATTTCGACATGTTCAATGCCCAAACGAGCGAAAGGTTGAGTTTGCATCTAGTGTTTTTGAGAAAAGAGCATTAACATGGTGGAATGGTGTGGTGAGAGACCGGGGTACCGATGTGGCTATGGCTCAAACCTGGGAAGAGCTTCGAGCTCTAATGATGAGGGAGTTCTGTCCTCGTCATAAACTTAGGGCTCTGGAAAGGGAATTTGATGATCTTAAACAAGATAGTGGCGAGAATCGTGCTTACAGTGATCGATATGAAGAATTGAGCTTATTATGTCCCGCAATGGTTACCCCACTGGATGTATTCCTTGTTGTTGGATGAGATCTATATTTCCATTAGGTTGTTAGTCACGAGAGTTCCAATAAAGTCTCGGATTATCAGACCTCTGAAACTTATTATTTTGAAATCTTCTATTCCAGTTATCATTTCATAACCTGGATTTTTGAAAAAAAATGGTTTTTTTTTTGAAAAATTGAGTTACTAAAACCTCTACATTCATTTCTTCTTTGAAATTTCCATTACCAGAAGCTTGGTATCGATTTTGATGTCCAAAATTTAAACTTTGAAACCGATTTGATTGACCACTAAAATGACTCAATTGTGGTGAAGTGTTTCTTGGTCTATCAAATCGTCCCGATGTTGAAATCTAGGTTGATATCTTTGACAATTTGGTTGTACATTTATATTTGAACCAACCTGATTTCTATCCTTAACCTCATCAACTATGTGCTTACTTTTCTTAAAAGGATAACAACTTGCTACATGTCCTTTAATATGACATTTAAAACAAGATCTTTTCTTAAAACCTTTCTTTTTAAACCTTTCTTTTTACTAGATACGTTTAAAAATGTTTTGATCTTTTCGTCTTCAGTATCCTCATCCAATTTATAAGGTGTACTGTTAGACCCAATAGATTCTTTCAAAGAAAAAAAACTAGACTATTAGGCATGTCCACGGTTATCGGATGCACTACATCTTGTATCGCAAAACCAATTAACTCATTTTCATTTGTAAAAAAGAGTAGTCCCGATCCATATAAGGTCAAGCATTCTTAAACCCCACTCTCTCGTAGTATCATTACTCTTTTTCAAGCTTCCCTGCATATGAGTCCTAACTAACGAAGATTTTCCAGATCGATCTTTTGATTAAGTTCAATGATTTGTCTTGTGCATCTGCCAATTCTCTGCACTTTCCACGAGCCAAATCAATCACCTGAAGTCTTTGATTTAGTTTACTAGTTAAAGTACTTACTTATGCTTCACATGATCTTATTTTCTTTAAGTATTGAAACTTCCTTTTCTTTATAAAAAGAGTTTGATTCTTTTAGGTTATTTAATTCATTTAGCAGACTTTGGTTGTGAGTGGACAATCTGTCGACTGTACCTCTTAATTCATTGCAACTTAATACACTACAACTTAATTCACAATAGTCATCTAGTTTTCTGTGTGCATCGGATCAAGAGGATCATGTACTCTTGATTAATTAGTCAATGTTGTCAAGATCCGTCTGAAAGGACCTACAATTGGTGTCAGAGTGTTTGGCTCTTAGTCTCTCGGCTCAAGATTGAAGTTTTGCAGAAAAAGTGAAATTTTCGGTTGTTTAAGAGTTTTCAGTTTGTTTGCAAATTCTCGGAATTGAAAAAGGAGGATAAGGATTCACGATTTTAGTTATTCAAGTGTTACTGATTATTTTGTATTGTTATTTTGCAGGTTTTTGTTCAATATTATTAGATTTCTGCTGAAATACGAAATTAATCTGCACTTGTGTTCTTCGGGTATTCATCGAGTTCATCAAATCTTCAAAGGGATTTGCAGGAAAGTGGTTATAATTTGCTTGGGACCAGCTTGGTGGTCCCACCAGTTGTGTTGAAAGGATTACTATAAAATCTCTTAAATTTTAAATGGATTTGATATTTTAAAAGATAAATAAGATCCCACAATTTTTGGGATTTTGCTTATAATTCTAAACAGAATTTCGAGTTTTAAAGTAGGGAGTTTTATTAACAAATGAAAAAGTTATGGTTGTTTAAAAATTGTGGAGGAAGTAGGTTTTAAAGTCAACAATAGTGTCTCTTTATATTTTTCCATTTCCCTACTTGTTTTTCAACATGATTCAATTATTTGGGGACTACTAACATCTCAACCATTGAATTCTTAGATCAAGGGTTCCTATTGTCTCATACACTTTCTACGGTTATACTACTTTGTAAAAAATCATATCCATATAATCATGTACCATATATTTTGTGACTACATGCCTCATATCAGGTTATATAATCATGTGAGTTATATAATCACGTACCACCGTCACATTTACCACTACCTATTTAAACTAGAAGATATAAAATCAAAACCAATTAAATTATAAATCTTTAGTTCAACTAAGGGTGGAAGGGGTATCCATCACCTCATCACAAAATCATTAAAAACCCACCAATCATTAGGGGTGTTCAAAACTATCCGTATCCGAAAATCCGATCCGAATTATCCGATATCTGAATCCGAAATATCTGAAAATTTGGATATCCGAAATTTCGGATATCCGGAATACCGGATATCCAAATTTTTGGATTTGGATTCGGATTCGGATAGTGATTTTAAAAAATTTCGGATATTCCGAATATCCGAAATATCCGAAAATTTAATTTTTATTTTTTCGGATATCCGAATACCCGAAGTATCCGAAAATATCCAAAAATATCCAAAATATCCGAAAATTTGTACTTGGATATCCGAAACTATCCGAAATATCCGGTTCCAAATATTGAAAAAAAAAGATTAAAAAACTGGATATTCGGATATCCGATTCACTATTCGATCGGATATCCAAAAATTCGGATATCCAAAAATTCGGATATCCGAATTTTGGATATCCGAAATATCGGATACGGATTCGGATAGTAAAATCTAGTATCCGAAAATTTCGGATATCCGAAATTCGGATATCCGATTTTGAACACCCCTACCAATTATAAGCCACCATCTCTTTCACCTAAGTCTATCACATCATCACTAAATCACTTTGCACTACCTATCACTTAGTCATTTCTATCATTTGAGTTTTTTAATTAAATAGAAAATAAATTAAATTAAAATAACTATGTTTATTACACAAAATTGTCATTATCATTTTTTATTTTTTATTAAAGATTAAACCTTATGAATAGTGCCTGCAAGTTGAATCTTATAAATAATGCCTGCCACGTAGCTAGCAATTGGCTATTCTTGTTGTTTTCATATTTAAAGATGTTAAATAGTTAAATATAAAAACTAAATAAATAAAATGATATAAAAACAAATTTTAAGGAAAAATATTATGAACATAGAAAGGTTATAAATTTTACATTTTTTCAAACATGTAAAAGAATTGTTATAAACATTGAAATGTAATAATTTTATAAATGTTTATGAAAAAAATGTAAAAATAAGTTACAAAAACCAAAAATAAAAACAAAAACAAAAAATGTTATCATTTTACAAAAAAAATGTAAAAAACTAAAAACAAAAAGTGTTTTAAACATAATATTTTTTAATTTATTTTTTTTTTGGAAAAATTGTATAAAAGGTGAAAAAAAAACTATCTTTTAAAAACTCTTATATCCTTACAATTTTTTTAAATATAAAGTAATTTTTTTTATTAAGGATTGAACCTTAAGAATAGAGCCTGCGAGCTGAACCTTATGAATAGTGCCTGCCAGATGTCAATTGGTAATTTTTTTTGTTTTCACGTTTAAAGATGTTAGATAGTTAAATATAAAAAAGTAAACAAATAAATAAAATAAAGTAAAAAAACAAATTTTAAGGAAAAATATTATGAACATAAAAAGGTTATAAATTTTACACTTTTTCAAACATGTAAAAGAATTGTTATAAACTTTGAAATGTTATAATTTTATAAATGTTTTTGAAAAAAAAATGTAAAAATTAGTAAACAAAAAACAAAAACAAAAAATGTTACAATTTTAGAAAAAAAAAAACGTTTGAAAAAAAATGTAAAAACTAAAAAACAAAAAATGTTTTAAACATAACATTTTTATAATTTATTTATTTTTTTTGAAAAAAAATGTATAAAAAGTGAAAAAAAAACTATGTTTTAAAAATTGTTATAACCTTACTATTTTTTTAAATTAAAAGTAAAAAAATTATTAAAGAGTTAAACCTTATGAATAGTGCCTGCCAGCTACGCAGCTGGCAATTGGAAAAATGTTAAATAGTTAAATATAATTTTTTTTTGTTTTCACGTTTAAAAATGTTAAATAGTTAAATATAAAAACTAAATAAATAAAATAAAG
Organism: Scalesia atractyloides; assembly: GCA_947069175.1. Classification (NCBI taxonomy): domain Eukaryota; kingdom Viridiplantae; phylum Streptophyta; class Magnoliopsida; order Asterales; family Asteraceae; genus Scalesia; species Scalesia atractyloides. Next base: position 28,339,095 of record CAMTDV010001633.1, read on the forward strand.
TAAAAAAATACAAATTTTAAGGAAAGTATTATGAACATAGAAAGGTTATAAATTTTACATTTTTTTCAAACATGCAAAAGAATTGTTATAAGAATTGAAATGTTATAATTTTATGAATGTTTTTGAAAAAAATGTAAAAATAAGCAAACAAAAAATACAAAAAATGTTTTAATTTTACAAAAAAAATGTTTGAAAAAATGTAAAAAACTAAAAAACAAAAAAATATTTTAAACATAATATTTTTATAATTTTTCTTTTGAAACAAAAATGTATAAAAAGTGAAAAAAACTATGTTTTAAAATTGTTATAACCTTTCGATTTCTTTTAAATATAATGTAAAAAACAAATTATTTTAAATTGGAGGAGCTAATTATGTTAACTTAAAAAGTTGAAGCAATTAATTATTAAATACTTGAGGGGCTAATTGTGACCACCATCACATTTTCCAATTAAATACTGTGACCACGCCACTTGTGGTGGTGTTTCACTACGGTCATCACACAACGCCCCTTCCACTTAATAAAATCAGAATCCTGTCTTAAAAAGTAGAACGTAAAACACAAAATGCAAGGCTTAACTGAACTTAAAAAACTAACACAAATCTTAAATAAGGCCCCCAATTTGAAGGAAAGAGCCTCTTTGATTTAATAGATGATATTGTTGGCAATGAGTATTAAAGCTCTACGGTTAACATGAAGGGGGTAAATCACATCTCAGAGAAGTAAATTATAAATCGGGTTGTAAGGAGTAAATCATAAATTGGGTGGTGCCCTCCTCACAACCAGAGAAGTTTTATATATTACTATGTGTTTGGCCTTTCAAATGGTGACGACTAGCGTAGTTATAGTGGAGAAAATTGGGTAAAAACATGACCGGAATTTTTTCCGGCCAGAGACACTGGCGGGAAGCGACTGAAAGCGATAGGGGTGGAATAGGTGAAAAAGACTAGGAAGAAGATAAAGTTTAATCGGATATTTTGTTATAGTTTTGTTGGCTTTTTAAGCCTAATCATTCAAAAGGCTGCAATTGCAACTTTCAAGAATAAGAACCACAAGTGAAATTATTTAATTATAAAGTAAATTCAAGTTTCTATAGATATTTTTATGTTTTACTAGTTTATTTAATTTAGTGTCAATACAAATATATTAGTTTGTTAGATTATATTTATTTATGTATGATCTATACATATATATTGTTTTATCACTGTATTTGTCATGAAATTTGTTTCTATATTTGTTTATTTATATGTAGAGCTATAGGATTTATTCATTGGTCTACATGTACTACATTGATGAAGATGCTTTTATAAATAAAAACAATCAATTTTACAAAGTTTTTAAGATACAACAACTTCAATTATTGAATTAAGGTTGTTCTACATGGAGATTATTGATAAAAAGTTTAGTTGGCATAACTCTATAATTTGAAATTAATACATGTTTAAAGACTAGTAGATTTGTGTTAACTTGTGCAAGTGTATCTATACATCACCTTAATTTGTTGAATAAAGAGTACCACTTAATTTTCGTTTTGATCTTTACATATTGACCCCAATCCCGGGCCCAAATGCTTAAACATTCAAACCCAACTAAAAAAAATCAAGCAACGATTAAGGTGGGAGGGCCCGGTTTTCTATCTCGCACGGGGCCCTAACACTTTATTACATTTTCAGAGACGGCCTTAGCAATGTGTATTAGGTTGCCTCACTAAAAGTCAGAGATCAAACTCAGAACCCTCGAAGAATGGCATGCTTTCCAATAGTCATTAGTTTTAAAATCATCCCAGATAATTACAATTTAATCACTAATTAATAACTATGATGCACGGAAACGCCTATGACCTGCCGTCTCCCGTCCCGGGGACTGCTAGGGGACGGAAACGGCACGGGGACGGCCGGGAAACGTCCCCGGCTTGTTGGAGACGGCCTGGAAACGCGCTGCGGATGGGGACGGGGTTTGGGGACGTGCAGGAAACGTTTCCCTGAAGTTTCGGTTTATTTTTTTTGGTTTTTATACTGATTAAAGTTCTAACGGTGAAGTTTATTGATGCTTTGACCCATCAATTATCGTCCTAGTTAAAAGAAAGCAGAAGAGAAGAAGGTATTGTGAGTGTTACCTGATTCTCCGGTGGTGGGTGACGGTAGTTCAATGAGGGTGCTGGCCGGTAAAAGGTATTTTTCCTTTAATTACCGTTTCGGCCTCAAACGCATCGAAGGAGTTGAAAAAGATTGAAGAAGACCCTGCTGAGAAGACCAGCAGAGGGGGGAGATGACGTAAGCAAAGGAAAAATAGAGCTTCAGTGGAGCCCTTGTGAACGTCAACAAACCTGCCGACATAAAATCAGGTCGTCTTCTCCGTTAACGCCGTTAGAGAGAGAGAGAGTGGGTGGGTGTTTTGCCTACTTACTATGTATCAATCGGTAAAAGGGTCTAGCTTACATTATCTTTTATATATATTTTTTTTTATATGTTTTTATTCCCGTACCCGTCCCGTCCCCGCTTCTTAAATTTTTTAGTTTTGCCGTTTCCCGTGCCCGTCCCCGTACCCGTACCCCGTTCCCGTACCCGTCCCAGTGCAACATAGATTAATAATGATAATAATAATAACAACAATAATAATAGTAACAGTAATAATATATCATCCTCAAATTAATCATACACATAATTTATTCACAAATAGCTGCATTTTTAGAACACGATTTACTGCTGCTATTAAACACTGAAGCGCGTGCGCCAGATCTTGTTTTTGGTTCTAGCCGACGACTCACATGGTTCAGCTATAATAAAGTCGCCAATATAGGTGACAGTATTCAGAAGTAAAGATGGAAAAATGAGTAGTTTGGGTAACGGATCAAAGCTAGTTAACTCAAGATGGATAACATTTTAGTGCAGGTCAAAACTGGTAATGCTGACCCACAAACACTTTATTACAAAATGCACTTAACTTTTGAACTGTTTGACCCGTTCCGATCTTTGTTACTTATCAACCTGTTCATAATGAAACGGGTTCTTTCAAGTTAAAGGACCTCCACTATACGTAAAGAGGGCTTCTCTGTTCATTATTCCCATTACTTTCCCATCCATAACTTTCTGATGTGGATGCAGACTCGGCCTTCGGATTGAAACCTGCCAATTCCATGATATTTTCTATCTCTTTAACAACATCACTCATTTTTGGTCTCTGGTTTCTTGTTTCTTCCACGCACCTCAATGCAACATCAATAAATCTCTCTAACCCTTGCAGCTGAGTGCTCAAACCAATGGCCGGGTCAAGAAGCTCACGGAGGTTACGGTCCATTGACTCCTTTACCACCCTCACAATGTGCTTACCTTTATGAACCGGATTTCTAGCTGTTATATGCTCCAACATCACCACTCCAAAACTATAAACATCACTTTTTTCGGTCAGATGTTGTGTCATGTAGTATTCGGGATCAATGTAGCCCTGTAACCATTAGAAACATTTTAGACCTTATTAAATCTTTAGGGTCAAAAACAAAAATGGGTATGGAAGAAACTTGACTAACCAACGTCCCTTTGACACAAGTGGTAACATGTGTGCGGTCAGCATCACGGAGGGGTTTGGAAAGACCGAAATCCGAAACTTTGGCATTTAAATGACCATCAAGTAAGATATTAGTTGACTAGACGTCCCTGTGTATGATGGGAGGATCAACATGATCATGTAGATACTGCAAACCGCGTGCTGCTCCAAGGATTATTTGAAGTCTTCGAATCCAATCCAACCTAATCCCAGACCTCCCTGAAAGGCTATCCTTGAGAGAACCATTTACAAAATACTCGTAGACCAGCATCTGCTCACCTTCATCGAAACAAAAACCGACAAGACTAACAAGATTCCTGTGATGAACCCTTGAAAGAAGCTCAATCTCGGTTTTAAATTCAGTTCCACCCCGTGTCGATCTATCTTTAGCTCGTTTAATGGCAACTAATTGCCCATTTGGAAGAGTCCCTCTGTAGACCTACACATTGTTAGCAAAAACTTTTACCAACTTTGGTCCACCAAGCAGTTATAGAAACAGACATGATTGCAAATTTACTGAAACTAACCATCCCATAACCACCAGAACCTATATTGGCTGTTGTAAAATTATTTGTGCATGTGTTAAGCTCTTTAAATGTGAAATATGTTATCCCTTTCAGTTCAGGACAACCATCAGTGCCTTTATCAGGGTCCCAAGAAGCTGCACAAAAAAAAAATTATTAGCAGGTTGAACAAGTTTTTCTTTTACTTTTTCTTGTTTATATGAAAATATTTATTATTTTTCCAGACTTACCGAAAGGACTGTTCACTTGGTAGATCTTTGAGTTCTTCGTTTCTGATGGTAAGCTTGAAGTCCAACAATGAATAGTAATAGTAATAGAACACAAACACCTGCTGATCCTCCAATGATAACTCCTATGCTAATTGATTTGGGTTTTCCTTTCGACGCGTCTGTAAATTGTAACACACACATGCACATCGTTAACAATATAAATGTGACAACCGGCAAAATTTCATGTTGATCCGTACATCCTAATCTTGTTTATGTGTTAATTACGTGCAATTAGACTTAATTAGTGTTAACTGAGTCCATAAAGTCTAGCAAGATCCGGGTAAATGCATGGGATTGTCAAGCTGAAATTGCTCCAATATGTTGGGAACATTAAATCAGTGGCATTATTATGTGTTTGGAGTGAAAAAGAGAAAAAAACATAATACGACCGGGAACATTAAAAGTATCGTATTTTCCGATTTTATTGCGTATATGTTATTTTGGTCACATTTTAACATCTACACTTGTAATTTTTCACCAAACTATGTAATTGTGAGTGTGTATTTCTTGTACATCACTTAGAATATAAAGATTATCTTGAAGCCAAATATGCATTGAGAAATGGGTTAATTGCATAGAAAGTAATTACCTGAAAAGAAAATATAGGCGTTGCCAATAAAAGAGTATGGTCCAAAACTGGATGGAGGTCTATATGTTTGGCTGCTAAACGCAAATCCTATCTGAGAAAGTCCCGACCTATTGAAACGTTCATCACCAGATGGGAAAATCTCTAGGTTTATCACCAAGTAATCTGAATTCATGGTGGGGTTACTCAGTGAAACTGAGTCGACTGGGAGTTGATTATGTTTAAAGTAAACCATCATGGAACTCTGAATGGATGTAAAGATAGTGGAGTTTCCCAGATCAGAAAAGGAAGTAGCCTTGAACGTTAAAGTCCCAGTATATGGATAGGAGCATTTACAATTCAGACTTGATGTTTGATCCAAACTGCAGGTAGCAGCAGGAATACAATTGTTTGGAGGTGTTGAATATGAGGACTTTGATTCTTTGGGGTCATCACAATATGTTGGCGTTGCTTTTAATCCGTTACAAACCGGATTATTGATGAGGCTGAAAAAAGAATAAAAATGCACTACTAGTGAGTGCAGTCAAAATGTATTTAAATGCATAAAACCTCATAAATGTTTGTATTTCAAGAAGTATATTACCATTTATTAAATCATATTAAAACACTATTTATTTGGAAAAGAAAAAAATCAGTGTTTGTGGACCCGGCTCAATCCGTTTTAACCTGATACCATTTTGGACAATTACCCGCTATGCCCATTTTGCGACCTCTATTTGTGATATATAGTGGTTTCCATCAAGAAAAGCATACATGAGATCAGGCTGATCAGCAGAGTGTCTTCTTTGTGTGAAGGCTGAAATTGAGTTATTGCTCACATCGATAAGCCTAAAACTTTCACTATAAGATTCTCCAAAATCGAGGGTACCATCAAGCTGATTGTTTCTTAGTACCCTGCAATAAAAGTTGAAAGTTATTTAGAACTAAAGCAGGAAAACAGAAAATGAAATTGTCATATACTTGTAAGGCACAACGTAAGATTAAGTTGATGTCCTCACACAGTCTCTATCTGTGGAATGTGAAACAAGTCAACAGGCACGTCTCCTTGGAGCCCGGTATCATGCATCATCCTGATATTGCAAATTTATTCAACAGTCAGTGTGATCATATTGTCGTTTGTTCATTACTTTGAAAGATTGCCAATTTCTTGTAGAGGTTTGTCCAACTACATAGAACATAGTTATTTTAAATTTCATATACGTAACATTTGAAGTTTTATATGATCTTGTTTTGCCATGAAAAGAACTGTAAGACTAAGGAACATGTAAGATAAGGTAGAAGGAAAGAAATGTACAAAGTTGTAAGAGACTGCAAGGATGAAAACCATGGAGGAATCTCTGACGGTTCGAAAGAATTATTGCTAATATCCCTGAAAGACAACAATTACATGGTTGCCACAGGCCCACATTTACAAGTTTAGTGATGAAACTAAGAAATAGAAGCAGCATTGGTCACTTACAAATAGTTTAAGAATGTCATGCTAGTTAGATTGGGCAACGGACCGTCCAATTTGTTATTCGATAGATACCTAAAACAATAAGTCAACAAATTTATTGGTGAGTAGAGTATATGCAAGTTCCCCACAACCATAGTTTGTTGGATTAATCTTGACGGGTCAAGTCGGGTCGGTAGAAGTATGTTTTTTATAGGTTAAGTATTTTTAATTAGTCATGTGTTTTTATGTTGAAGTGTTTAGCAAGATTGAGTTAGTGGGGTTAATGGGTTAGTGGCCCAAATTATTAGTTAGTGGGTTAGTGGGTATTTATTTTATACTATATAATGTAAGTTTTAGCATGAATGAAATTAGGGTTTTGTAAACACATTCTTTGTACGTAGTTTTCTTTGGCTGATTAAAGCCTTCAAAATCCAACATAGTTAACATGAGTTTTTTTTTTCATGTTACATGTTGTCCAACTTACAACTGTTTGAGCAATGTAAGATTGTTGATGCTTGGTGGGATCTTTCCGCTTAATAAATTCCTGTCTAATCGCCTGTTTCATACACCGAAAATTAAGGTTATAAACTACTAGAGGTCAGAAAAGTTTCTTAAGCGTACGAAGTAGCTAAAGATACTCACAACACCTCGAGCTTCTGAGCTAGCCCTAGTGTCGACGGAATAGTGCCTGTTAACTGATTATCTTCAAATAGCCTGGTCAATTAACTTGTATCAATTCACGATATATATATGTATCACACGATCAGATCTGAAACCCACTACAAAATTAGGTTTGCAAGAACATACACATGTATAAGAGTCATTTTCGAGTTGAAGAGCTGAGGCGGTATTTCACCTGAGAGTCTGTTGTTTCCAAAGTGACTGTTGACAAATGCAAAAGAGAAGTAGAGAACCATATGTTAATATTCTTTTAGTTTATACACATCCAGATACGAGGAGTATATTTACACGTACAAGTGCCTTGTATTAAACAGTAAGTCAAGGCCCGGGGTGGCTTCATCGGAAACTGGTATGGATCCACTAAGCTTGTTATCAGCTAAATCCAACACAAAAAGTTTAGACGGATTCCTGATTGACGGTGGAATAGGTCCAGTGAAGCCATTACAATTCAAAGACCTGCAAAACGATTACTGAAAGTCAGACAAAGATACCCACTTAGAATATTCGTAGATGGGACAGTCGTATATAATCAAAATACTTACAATGAAACTAGCTGGGATAGAGATCCTAGTGTCGGTGGAAGTGGACCGTTGAAACTGCAACCAGTCAAGTGTCTGAAAAGTAATTTCAAAACAAAATTATATATATGTTACCCAAATAGGTTGTAAACAATAACACAGCAATATAAACGTCCTTACAGATGTAATAACTTCTTTAATTTCCCAATTTCTTGAGTAAGAGATCCTTTCAGACCCTTATTGTAAGACAGATCCCTACACGTAAAAAAATGACTTCTGAGTTCTGACCATGTTGACATCTTTTGAGTTGTGCTGAGAACCAGTTTTATTCACTTTGATGTTTTTTAGTCGCCTTAAATATGTTTGTTTCCAAAAATAGAAATAAGAATAATATTAGTTACCGCTAGCCCTTGTTTCAACTTAGTATTCTAAGAAACATAACAAACAACTATGGCAAGAAGATACAGACAAGAAAAGGGTTTGTGAGACATACAATACTTGCAATTCAGATAATTGTCCAATGTCTCCAGAAAGCTCACCCGTTAAATTGATGTTTAGCAAGGTTCTGAAAATGAAGTGGTTACGGGTGCATATGAAGCAACAAAGTTAGATAGTTTCAGTAAATATCAATATGCATGTGTGTATATGTACATATGTGTGTATATATCTATGTACATATAGGATGAGTTCAACTGAGACCCTTAAATAATCAGGAAACAAATGAGCCACTGTTCAGCCATCCCTATGATCCCATGGCCAAAAAGTGGTTCATTTAGTTCCTAATTATTTAGTGGTTATCATTTGAATCCATCTTTCTCTATACATATGTGGGAAGGCTCACATAGATGTTACACGTGAATCGTTGCAGGAGATCCCATCCCATTTGTCCCCACATGGGTCGGATCCAACCCAATTGGCTGGTATATTCTGCCAACTATCCTTGAGAGCTTCCAGATACACAACTGCACCAGAGAATAATAATAATGTTTATTTTTTATTGTGTCTGGATGAATCTGCAACTAATAACAATAGTTTGATGATTAAATGAAAACGTTGTAGAAGTGTAACTTCGTAAAAGCGATAAAACGTGGATAATTCATGCTGAAAACTAGAAGCCAAAACCTTCTTTGAACAGATGGGATACTACTGAATAATAATAAACTTACGATCCTGATTCTGACCGCATGCAAGCAATGCATATATCAGTGGTAGCACAAGTAACAACTTAGTTCTAACATTCATTTTTCAAGATAGTCGTATGTGGAAGAAATTGAGGTAAGTTGAACCTCAATATTTATAAACCACTATATATGGTCCACTGGTTTAATTATTGCCCCACTAAACCGAGGTCTAAATGCCAACCACTTGCTTGTATCCTTCTTCAAAGTCTCTTAATGAGTTATGACTAGTGATGTATGATTGATACTGATCAGTTATATGATTAATTTGTTCAGGTCAGCATTTATAGAGACACTTACAACCTAGTCAAACCAAACAGTTCATATGATGGGGAAATGCCTCGCTTAACAAACCTACGTGTTATACTATAATAGGCATAACATGCTCCATGTGTAATTTGTTCCACCATATAACTTACTACACATCCAGACGACACTAACGTGTCATACAGGTCGTATGATGTCAAACAGTCATCGAATATACATACAGGAATAGGAGAATCTACGATTGATTCTGATAGATGAATACGAAAGGCTTTTTTATACACGCATTGTTACTCCCAGAAGCAGCTTCAACGTGAATGATTTATTTTATTTTTAATTTGAGTGTTTATGTCAAACTTTAAAAGGTAAAAAAGAAATAAGCATTGTCTTATATACATTTTTAGAGCTATGTTTTTAGTAATTTTAACTATCTGAGTTTAACGTCGGATCTTCCTCACGTGAAGTCCGTTAAAACAGAAACAAATGCGTTTTTACGGCGACAAGTTATCTTAGCCATTCATTGCTCTAGTCGGTCAACATCGGGTCTTCCTCACGTGAAGTCCATTTCCAAGGTTTGGAATACGATTGCAAACCTGGAGGATAGGTTGGCCAAATCGGGCTTATTCATGAATAACTTGATTAAAGGAAAGGTGGGGTCGGGCGAAAAAATTCGGTTGTGGACGATTGTTGGCTGGATCATGAGCTTTTGAAAAATAGATTCCCAAATATGTTTGCTTTCGAAAAAAGTAAGAATGTGCTGATTAATGTATGTGCGGAAATAGTGAAATCGGTGATTTCGTGGAAGTGGAAGTGGGTGTTTGTTTTTTTAGAAGCACTTCTTGACCTCTTATATCTGCCTCACGCAGAACATGCGCAGACGTTTGAGTCTGCAGTGTGTTTGTTTTCTCGAAGTGATTTCATTAAAAAAGGTCCACCAAACCTCTTTTTGAGGTAGATGTGGACTCTCAACATCTTGCATCTTCTCCTCTTTTCTGCCCTATTTTCAAAACACAATCCTCAAGCCTAGTTCTCCTCCACCCATTCCTCCTCCCAGCTGCCTTTTCCACATCTCCGCCACCAGGCCGTCACCTCCCCCACCTCCACACCCGACGGTACTGGCTCAGACCTCCGCCGCAATCGTCACACATCGACCTGTAGACCAACCTGCAGACCGCTGCCACGTCTCCTCCAGTGAGACTAACTAGCCACCAACGACCTCCCTTTCGCCACCCAATTGAATCTTCCCTCAACATCTCATCTGGGTTTTCTTCCATTCATCCATTTCATACAATAAACCAAACATTACCAAAATTTGAGATCTGGGTTCAAACAACTGATGATGAACCTGTGCCGGAAAGACCCCGGACTACCCGCTGATTCGTTCTATGAAATCTGAGCTAGATGCACCGATGTTCCTGCAATCAAGTTTAGGATCAAGGTTAATTCTAAAACCCTTATGTAATTTCAAGAACCAGATCACTTTAATGCAGATTCTCTTTAAAGATCTTGAATTTGTGGTCTTTGGTTTGTTCATTTTATTGTTTTTTAGCTTTCTTGATCTTTATGTATGAAACTTTTGATGTTTAGTGCCATAAAATACGTGATCTCTGATTTGTTGAATTCTTGATCACCTTTTTTGTTTGATAAGATACAAAGTGGATGATTTTTGGCATGAATAAGTTTTTATTTATTTCAGCAGTTTGTAGAAGTTAAAAAACAAGCAGTCAACTTCTTGCAGCAGACTACAAAGGTTTGGTCTACCTCTTCTTCTACAGATGTCTGCAGATGTGGTCCGTAGACTGCAGACGTTTTACCTCTGAGAAAACAAATAGCACCGAAGTCTGCCTCTATGAATCAAGTGGAAAGGGAGTAATTTGATGAATTGATTAATATGCTTAAGGGGGTTTGTTTTTCTAATCAATTTGATCGATGGGAATGGATCAAAGAGGAAGATGGTTTGTTCGAAGTTGCTTCAATGAAACAGATTCTATTCAAAATATCCAATGGCGTAGTTGATTTTATTATGGATTGGAACAGCTGGGTTCCTAAAAAGGTTAATCTTTTATGTGGAAAGCGGAGATGAATCGTATTCCGACTTTAGTGGCGCTTAGAAACAGGAACGTAAATATGGAGTTGGTGGTGTGCGGTTTACGTGGCGAGCAAGATGAATCCAGCGAGCACCTTCTTATTTTGTGTCAGTTTGCATTTTGCCTCGGCCGTGTGTAATTATATTAGTAGCAGGTGTGGTGTATCTCCAATCTTCGCATTCTCGGTTCGAAATTTATTAACTTTACACCATAATTCGAGACTTAGGAAGCAGAAAAACAAAGTGTTCCAAGGCATTATCATGACGGCTGGTTGGTCATTGGAAGACGAGAAACGACAGGCTCTACTTGAAAAAATCAGATACGTTCACTAAAGTGGTGGAAGACGTTAAATGTCACACCCCCATTTGCGGTGGGCCTAGACTTAGGACCACGTGATGGTCGAATAGCAATTATCACAATTTACGGCAGAAGTATAGATATATCCAAAAGGTAGGATCCAAATAAAATGCACTTGAGACTATTTTGGGTCTTTTCGAGGAGTCGCAAATTCCATGGTTTAAGACCAAGCACTATCCAGCCTATTTCATTATTCACCACCTGTAGATTAATTTTTAAAAATATGTCAGCTTTCGCTGGTAAATACAATTAACCGACTCTTTTGGAAGTCTTCTCAAAATATATATGATACCATTTGGTATATCATTGTTAAATAATTTGGGACAAACTGTATCTTTTGTTACCGGTTTTACATGCTTGTCAATACAGTCAGGGACCGGAAACTAAACACATATACATGATTAATCAAAACACCACATTTTTAATATCATATAAGTATAGCATTAGCATCTGTCAAGTGTATGCCTACACCCTGCGCTTAGGTCGTGGTCATTTGCAATTAAATGAGTTGGGATATCCAAGAAACGATCGTATTAACCCCTAATGTTTAAGTTATCAAGCAAAACGGGTTAAACGGGTTATTTGAATTTCTTTGACATCATACGCCCTTTATTCAATGCCCGGCCAAGTGGCTAATTCCATATCCCAAGCCTTTATAAAATAAAATAGGTTAAGAGTATTTACATGTGCTAGCTACATTGTCACAGTGTATTTGGTTCTCGTAGCACAGTCGTATTCAAAGTTTATTAGTACACATAGGATTTACTGGAGGCTCTATAGTCTAAAATGGATGGAAATATTATCCTGTAGAATGTTCACAGGTCATTATTTATCCTTTGCACTTTGACCGGCTAGTTAGAATTACACTCGGTTTCGCTAGATTAAGCATTGACCGGATAAAATATGGTTTATACCCTTCTGGGTGTAAGGCAATGGTTTCAATCAATAACATTTCACCCTCCTTAAAGGCCAAAGTCCTCGTGTATGACTGGCTTCTTTTCAGGCCACCACTACGAGTTTGGCTCAAATACCATTGTTACAGACTAAAAAAGAGAATTCAACCCAAAAGACTACTATGGTCGATGAGAGAGCTCATTTGGTCTATAAACCCCATATTTTTTGCACATAAAACCGATGTGGGATAAGTCTCATACCTTTCAATAGTTTCACTCCAAAACATTCAACCCTCCTTGTCACACCCAACCGATGGCGGAAACATCAAGGCGGGACGAAATAGATTGTCCATTGCTCACAACGTTAATGGTGACAATAATTAATTAAACCAATTTTCATTTCATACGTAAATTGTCATTACATTACAAAGGAATTTCAAATACAACAATAATAAAGACAAAATTTGATACAACATGAGTAAACCTAAAACGTCTATGTGTGTATCTAGTCTCAACGCTACTTCGATTTTATAGCATCATTCTTCTCAACCTGTAACATGTTTAAAATAAAGTTCAATGCAAAAGCAAAGGCGAGTACACAAGTTTAAGCATAAGCATACGTATACGAATAAGGTTTAAAACGAATCCACATGGAAACTAAGTTTATTATAAGGGCATTATACACGGCATGCAATATTTCTAGTCAAACATCTTGCTTACGCATAATAACGATAATTTAACATGATCCCTAATTCACGAGCGGGTGGTGCATTACTCCTACAGCGCTATACATGTCAAATGGAGGCTGAAGATAAGCTAATGACTATGGTATTACATAAGAATGGTCCAAGCATAATCAAAATGTAATGTATCAAAGTATTCATGTATAATGGATTGTTTTCGTGTATTTAGAATAAGCATAATTTGTGTGATTTTTGATAATGTTAACATGTTACAACCCAAAGTGACGAAAATGTAAAATGGGTCATGTGTACTCACGGTTTTGCAAGCTTTCTGACTTGTTAGTTTCATGAAGAGTTGTTTGGTTACGGGAGGAACACCGAGTTATCCTACAAGAGGAAACAAAGTAATGTATACGAAAATATTCACCAAGGTCTAGCAATCGTTTTGACACTATAGGAACCCGTTAGGATTTATGTGATTTCATAGGTTATAACACCTATTAAAATCATAACGAGGAACTAAACACTCTTAGTGATTAAACTTAGTAACTTGACACATAATTATATAGCCATTATCAAGGTTTCGGTTTTAAGTATATATTATATAGTCCATATAATTATCATAAGTCTACTAACAATAATATCATGGAAGTCATGTAGGAGGTAGGTGGTATAACCATCCATTTAGGAACCTCATGTGAGTTCACCACTACACAAGTTGTCATAGACAACAAGGAGGGTCAAGAACAAGATTAATAATAATAAAGGAAATGAGATACATGTTATAACTACACTAAGTAGCCAAGTAAGCTACAACCCGGTGAGCTGACGTCAACACAAGTCGAAGGCTAGACGGGGTTGTGTTACTTTCAAATAGCAAGCTACTTAGGATGGAATAAGAAAACATCAAGTGTTGTGTGGACTTGGATGTAGGATAGCCTAAGCTAACCTTGTAGTCACACTAGCTTCAAGTTCAAGACTTGGCAACACTTTTGAGCTTAAAGCTCATGTAAAACAGAAAGTTTAGAGTGTTAAAACCACTCTTATTACATGTGCAACAACCTTGGTTAGGCTCACTAACCATAAACTTGGTTAGGGGCATAAGAACACAAGCTTGTTTGAAGAAAACATAAGATTTAAAGGAGTTTTGTATAAAACAGAAACTTCAGTCCACTATGGAGTCTTTTTGGTGAATTCCCAGGTCTGTATTTGCCATGGCAAGTCCGTGGGAGCATACCTAAGACTTATCCAAGTGTTTTGGAAGAAGAATCAAGCAAGACAAGTAAGAAATGAGCAAGTTATGCTCACTTTGGTGAAGGAGGACGAATATGCCAATGTTCTTGATTTCTAACAGATTTGAGGATGGTTGAAAGAGATTAGAGGGTGTTTAGCAAGTGGAAAATATGTGGAGAAGGGTTGGTACTTATGGGGAAGAGTTTAGGGTTTGTTGGGGGTGTTTAATGAAGGCTTAGAGGTGATTGGGGAGGGGTTTATGTTGGGATTTCGTGCAAAATCGCGGCTGATTTGAATCTGCTGCCCGCCCAGACCCCATGCAGACCGTATGGGGTTCTCCATGTCACACCCCGCTCGAAGGCGGAAACTCAAGGTGCGACCATGAAAGGTTTTCAAGCATACGATAAGCAAACAACTAATATGATTAAGCATCAACGATACCAAAGGTTAAAGTTTACAAACCATGACAACATATTTAGTTTACACAACCCAAATATGTTACACTAAGTCTCAAAACACATACGACCAAAAGTTATAACGTTTATAAAGTTCCTAGGATTTGTCAAGTATATTTCTAGTACGATGGAATATACAAGGCAAACCCACAAAAAGGTATCGTCCATGATGCATGCAACTTCCAAAAGCCGTGAACCGACGTTCACTTACCTGAAAAACATGCTTAAAAACGTCAACATAATGTCGGTGAGTTCACAGGTTTAAATAACACAAATGAATTTTTAAAAACATTTGATAAAAGTCGGTATGTGTAGCCTAATGAAAATCAAGATAGTCAAACCATGGTCTTGCAAAACAATGACCTATGTGTCGACATAAGCCTGTAACCAACCCATAACAATGATGCCTCACCACACCGTACACCATGACGATGTCTAACAAATTCGAACACAATTGCACTCCCACATGGTCACGACCGACCTGGAGCGGGGCTCGTTAAACCCAATATATCTATTCGACTGTTCTACGGTCATTACCATGACTAATGGTTACTATACTAAAACGATACCACGAGGACTTCCGAGCTCAAAACCAACCAACTTATGCACACATAATAGACCGAAATGGATTTCATTTCTCACTACCATACCTTGTAACCAAACATGAATTTCCCCCGATTTAAATAAACATTTAAATAAAGTAAAAGGGGCCGTGAAGACTCACAAATTGTGTTCCGTGCAAATGCTAGCAAAAATCAAAGTGCCCGAAAAATAATTCCAGCGACCTACACGTGTCCAAAATTTAATAAGACACTAGGTCTAAATACGCATCTACCGACAAGTCGTTCACCAAACTTGTTTAGACAAATCGAGATGTTAATATCATATTAAAAAAAAATGTTACAAGTTACGATGTGTTGGTGGGTGATTATCCAAATATTTCTATACATGTATACATACTATCACCAATATATATAATATCACACATTGTCTCATAATACCAGGACCTAGTCCCAAAACCACAAATATAACTAAATATATATGCTTCAATACTAAAATATTATATTTATTCGTGTAATACGACTTCTATAAAACACGTAAGTCGATCTACAAAACACGTGAGTCGATCTCAACTAAATATATATATTCATTCTTAAAATAAATATATGTTCCCAAATACGATAAATAGTCGTAAAATTTTATCTTAAACACTATTTATGTATTTATTGAAAACTCATTCGTTGACACGAACATTTTATTTTTCATTGGTGTACAAGTATACACATGTGTTTGTATCCGCTAAACACGTTAAAAATATATAATCATACATATATATTTTTACATCGACTTTAAACTATATATTTTTACCTCAACATATATATATATATATATATATATATATATATATATATATATATTTATTGTAAACATCAAGACTTGACTATTTTTATTGAAAACCCGATTTTTGTTGAAATAGCGTATTTTATACTTTTTTGTCCAAAATCCCAATAAGTGTATAAATCTGTATAAGTGGGAAATAGTAAATTTGTATAACTGGTGAAATAACTCATATACTTGTAAACACATATATAGCATAGATGTTCTAGAGTTTTTAAACCATAAAATATGATTATTAGATGTGAAAAAAATGAATGACGAACCATATGGTATTTATTTATAACAGGATATGGCAAGTTATATAGTTCTTGAACTATTCAAATGCTAATATACTTCTATACGAAATAACCATATAATCCATGTATATCAAGAAGTCCATACATGTAACTTTCTAGATAATCCCAAAACAATACTTATTATAAAACTCAAGAAAGTCCATGCCTTTTAATAAATGAGCTTTTACAACTTACGTTTTAGAAATTTAGCTCATACAATATGTAGATCTTTGTGAAAATCCATGTACTTTGGTGCTTATATAAACGTAAAATAAATAAATGAACATGAATGTGTAGCACTAAAACACATGGTTTATACTAGTAAGCTTGATTGAAGAACTTTCTAGTATCATTCTAGTTTTAAATCTTAAATAAATCTAATATATGTTCAGTGAACAAGGCTTGTTTATAGATAAAGAAAAAATCTAACTAAAAATAAGGGCATAAAACTAAAATTAAAAGGGTTCGTACCATTTGGAATATATGGAACAAAATGATAGGATGATGAAACTTGAACTTGAAAGTTCAACTTGGACTTGAGGCCCCTGTTTTGTGTGTTTGATATTTTCAGCCATCAAAGAGATGGAGAGGCCGAGAGATAGAGTGGGGAAATAGAGTGTTATTGATGATGGTTTGAAGATATTAATTCTTGTGATCACACCATGTGTTAGATAAAACAAATATATGTTACTTGCAAGAAAAATCAATTAATAATTATAGGGATGGGGGAGCCGATTTGGATGGATCCTCAAGTAAGTGAGATTATTTATTTGACTTATTTGATAAGACACTAAAGTTGGTGGAGTATGGTTCTAGTAAAAAAAAACATCATGTACCCATGTTTTTAAAAGGGATATAAAGAGATTAACAAAAAAAAAGTATATGCCATGAGAAAGTAATTGGCCAAGAGTATGGATTTGCCGGTCCCGAGTAAGTTCGGTTCGGTGTTAAAATTCGAATTTTTCTAGAAAATATTACGTGTTAAACATGAGGTTTCTAGCAGATTTTGATTTTATAAAATAAAACAGAAACACAAAAATGTATCCTTGTACGTATCGTGTATACATATAATATTCGTCCGTGTTCCGTTAACTAAAAATTTTCATTAAATGCATACACGTATTAATGCGTAACGATGATATTAGAACATGATTTGTTAGCTATAAATATAAAGATGTATGTGATCCTATACATATATCTCGTGTATGTGTACACCTATATATGTACGAGTGTTCGTGGTATCGAGGACCTTTAGAAAATGTATACACATATTAAAGCGAAGAGATTTTATAAAAAAAAATCTTCAAATATCAAATGCTCAGATATAAACCTATACATAGAATAATATGTATCACATATTCTGAAATTATAACTTTCCTATCACCGACGTTAGTTAAAATTTCATCGTACGCAACGAGGCGAATACGATTATGTTAAATGCAATATTCTTGCATTTCCCCAGACATTGCTAGACTTCATGGACTTCATTAATACATAATATAGTCTAAATGCATGTAATCATATAATTAATCTGTGATTCGGCTGTACAGATATACCCGAAATTTTGGCGTTTGGTCACACTCCATGCGGTCCGCAAGGCCTTGTTCAGGACACCAAATTTTTGTTTTTTGTTTTGATGGTTGGGCCTTGTCTAGATGATACATGTTACGTGTTTTAGATCCATTTTAGGATATTTAGGCATATATAACATGTACAAAAGTTTACATAAGTATAAAATGAATATGAATAAGTATAAGAATCATGTTTACGTTTCGTATGAAGCTTAAGTGTCACGTATTTGCAAGTTGTCACACGTTTATGAGTATCAAATAGTACGAGCATGAATGTATGAAGATGTATATGTACAAAATGATTACGAATAAGCATAACACGAGTAGAAATAAAATACGAGTTTTCATTTATTATTCAAGTCCCGGATTACAATGATTACAACGATTACAATTAAAGGACGAATACAAGATACAAAGGTTTCCAAAAATAGAAGTACAACACGAGCTTTCTAAATATGGAAAGTATGAAAAAGCCGGGCGTTACACTCCTTAAAGGCCAGTGTCCTCATTGGTCATGGCCACGTCGGTCACAGTTGGCTTCTTCCGAGCCACCGTGTTGTTAAGTACCAAATTGTTGATCTTTTACAAAAGAAAAAAAGAAGAAGATTAAGGAGGAAATATTCTCAAATTCATCAATGCCTCATTCATACAAATCTGATTGTTTAAGTACAATTAGGTTAACCCCAAGTTACATCATAGAACCTCGACTATTCAACTATTACAATCCTAATCCCTCTAGTATTTCTTACGTAACAATACACCCCCCATAAAATATTTTTATTCCAAAAAAATCATAATAAGGAAATTGCTATATTAAACTATCAAATGCAAACTGTGAAAAATCTTTTGCAACATCACCCGGATAAGATTCATTCATGTAACCAAGTGCCTTCTTCAACCTCCTTACTAGTTCCACCTTTCCAAAGAGTTCAAAGAAAACTTGAATCAAAGTGTTTAGCAAACATTCTTTGATTTGGAATCTCAATGACACATAATTTGATACCCCTATATGAAAACAAAAATGTTCTTCTGTTGTAACCAAAGAGATCTTAAGCACGATATCATCCAATGTACAAGACACCTTATCAATGTTTAGACTCCTTTTATTTTGAATATTAATAATTTCATTAATTGTTTGGGACCTTAGGTTTCTTGAAGCCTCAACTTACACATCACATGCTCATGGGACTCTATAGAAGCATCAGCCACCTATATGTTAGTTCTATTCGATTGCTACACCTACTTGACATTTGACCCCCGTGTTCCAATTAATTTACAATTGTTTTATTTCTTAAAATATAAATATGAGCAAAATATTTATAAAGTTTGTTAACAAAATATAAGTTATATAAATATATTGGATTTATTTAGTAAAAACTTATGCGTGGCATATAGGGCTATATGACATGTATAAGGAAACATATTTGATAAAACAACACCCAAGTTTAGTTTTATAAAAGCATATTTGTCTCATACGATGTGTATTGTTGTATAAAGCAACAACTAGACAACACTAGACACCACACATGCATTGATTTTCACCAATAGGTCTATATGTCACGTATAGCTTAAGAGTGTTGAAGGAACTCAATGGGGTGTCCAAAGATAAGGACCCTGTATTAATAGTCTCATGACACATTGCCATGTGATATTGCCTACTAAACAAGAGTAACATGCAAACTTATCAGTATAACCTTTGTACTTTTATAAACTCATTAGAATTTTAAAAGAGTAAATTACAACTTAGGTCCTTGTGGTTTACACGCGCGAAGATGTTGAGCCCCTAACTTTTATTTTTACTCCTTTGAGTCCCCGTGGTTTACACTTACCTGCGCTTTTATTCCTTCTTAAACACATGTTACATTATGTTTTAAAATGTTATGTACAATCCAAAATGACCATGTTTTTATCTCATAAACACAATGAGTCCCTGCCAATTTTAAACCTCCCAACCAAATTGGTGATTCCCTCCAAATAGAAAACAAGGGAACCTGTACCAAATTATGAATTTGCACTCAACTAACATCAAATTTACTCTTACATAATCAGTTTTGTCGCAACCTCTATGAAACTGATTATTTGGCCCTTAAACAAGATCCCTAGAAGCACATCAATTTTTACCAAATCATCCAAACGTCAATAAACAAATCAGTAAATCAATTCCATAATGCGAATTACACTACACTGAACATAGATTCAATCAACTGACTTGCAAGGAGTCCCATAATGCAAATTTATGTGACCATTTAAACAAACAATAAGATGTTTTGATGAACATAGATTCCTACAACCATTAACATACCATGTACCATGAACATTTTTATAAACCTAGATTGGGGACTTAACACAATTATTACAAACCATGAACATAGATTCCTACATTGAGGACTTAGCCCAATAACCATACACATTACATTGATCTGGAAGGAGTATAACCCATACATTCCTATAAACCATCAAGCTTCCATTCCTGCAAGAACTGTTGCATACCATAAATTGTTTAAATAAACATGCATTCGGCAAAGCAACATTTTACAAAACTTTGTTAAAGACCTGAGCAACCAGTTGTCAGAAAGGGAAGATAAGTTGCTCAAAAGTGAACTCTTTGAGTATATCATGGAGAAGAAGATGTATAAGGCAACAAGGGCACAGTTCAGGGATTGGAGCATAGATGAGCTAAGAGATGAAATCAACAGAATGCAAGAAATTTGAAAGACCCTCTCAAAAAGCCAACTCCTCCTAACTGGGATTCATACAAGAAAGATATGCCTGAAAAAGACTTAAAGTTGAAGAGAATGAAGAATGAACTAATTCATAATCAACTTGGTTCAAAGAACCAAGTGATGAGATGGGGTGAGATCAGGGTGATAGACACTTACAAAAAGTTGGAAGAAAGGATGAAAAAGGATCCATCCATGCCTCCTAAACCTGATTATTCAAAAGAAGATGCTATTCTCAAAGCCCAACTCTCCAAAAAGTCCAGCACAACATCTGTCCATTCTACACTTGCCCTGTTACACAGAAAGAGGCAAGGGGAGATGTCTCTAAAGACTGACAAAGAGTTTGAGGATACATTTATCAAAGAAGGTATACAGAACATGATTGATTATCCAACAGATGATTCAAGTGCCAAGCTGGCTAAAGATTTATCACAAATATCTCCTTCATAATCCTCAGCAATAAAAGCTCCTTCAAGAAAACCTTTAGTCCCAAAAATTCTAAAGTGGAAGGTCGACAAAGACACCCATGAATTGACACTGCTCAAGTCTGATGGTAATGCCACTAAACTATCCATGGAAGCTGCTTATGGGCTTACAGTAGAAGAATTCCTTAAGAATTATTATGTTTAGAGAGGGAGAAGGATGCTGATGACATAGAATCTCTTAACTTTGAACTTCAATTCAAAGGTCAAATAAGAGAATTCTTCCTGAGGAATAAAGACCAAGAATAAAGTGTTTTTGGCATCATCTGTTCCAGGGGAGATTGTTGGGATTGAACCCTATGAAAGGAACAGATGATACAAAGCCAAATGACACTATCCGAGCTTTGGTTAAACTATCAGAGGTTACAACCTCTGTTGTACATACACTGCTTTTCCTAAAGACTGCTCTCCTATCATCTGACTTCACAAAGTTGCAAAGGTCTTCCAGTGTTACAAGGATCAGAGGATAGAGATCAGAGCTTAGCCATTAGTTAGATAATCAATGTAACAGTGCTAAGCACTGATAGTTAGTATTAGCAGTGTTTGTAGTTAGTTACATTTAGTTTCCTGTCACTATCAACCCTGACGTCATCAAAGATGCTCAGTGGTTAGATAGCTTAGTATAAATAGGTAACTTGTGTAACAGTTTAACTTGTCTATCAAAAGATCAACTTTCGCATCTTATCTTCTCTGCATTTTCTTACTACCAAACTTCAATTACGAAGGCTGAGGGGGAGTTTGTGAATCACATGCGAGTTTACCAACTTGAAAGCATGATGATGATGAAAACAAACGACCATTGCTTGTAGAAAAAGTTTTCCATCTATTTCCGCTGCAAATCTCTTTTAAAACTCAATCATTTTTCATTTTTGAAACAAAAACTACAAGTAATTCAAACTCAGATCCTAACAATTGGTATCAGAGCTTTATTCATCAAATTTGATCTAACAATCGATTTGATTTGAACAGATCAGCTCTCTGCTATTAGTTTGGTTGTTTTTGCTTGATAAACAGAGTTTTATTACGTTCAAAGTTTTTGAAACAGAAATCTGTGTAAAATCAATTGAAAATGTCTGAAATCACACATGATGCCAACTCTGGATCCTTATTCAAACCGCCGATGCTCAAAAGAAATGAATATTTCATTTGGCAACGACGAATGGGTCATATCCTTGCTCAGCAAAACACCGATTGCTGGAGATCTGTTGCTTATGGACCTCATGTTCCGATGGTTCCAAGCGCAGAGGATCCAACTAAACAAGTGCCAAAAAATCCTGAAAACTTTTCGGAGCAGGATTTCCAGAAAATTGAATTGGATGCTAAGGCATTTAGCATAGTTGCTTCGGCCTTACCCAATGAGATTTATGCTGGTCTACTCCATTGCAATAGTGCAAAGGAGTTATGGGATGCACTAAAAGAGCAATTCGGTGGGACTGAGGAAGTGATAGAAAGTAGCAGAGAAGTTCTAAATCAGCAGTATGAAACGTTTTGTCACTTGAAAGGAGAGTCTCTAACACAAGAGTTCGAACGTTATAGCTGTCTCATCAGTGAACTTAGACTGGTTAACGTGGTTTTTCCTAATTCGACTGTCAATAGTCGTTTCCTTAGATCGTTACTAGATAAGTGGGAGACTGTAGCTTATGTAACACGAAAATCTGTTGGGTTTAAAGAAATGTCGCTGACACAACTTCATGGGATACTCCTCATTTATGAGAGAGAGTTAAACCAGAAAAAGAAGTTGCAAGATTCTGGCAAAATGACTGATGATTACTCATTGGGTAATACAACTCTTTTTGGCCAAGAAGAGGGATCTGACAGCAGTAAGGACCAAAGTTATGATCACTATATAGATATTACTTCTGGTGGGAACTTTGGATCTGAAACATATGCACCCAACTATGCTTTCACTGCTAGTGGGGAAAGCCAAACCTCTAACAATCTATCATTTGAGCTGAATGACTTGCAACACTTTGAACCTTCTAATCTTGAAGAAATGGATATTTTGCACCAACTGGCCTTGTTGAGTGTTAGGGCTAGTAAATTCTATAAGAGAACTGGTAGGAAATTCCCAGGATTGCATGGGGGGTTGAAGGTTGGGCTGGATAAATCAAAAGTCAAGTGTTATAAGTGTAATAGGTTAGGACACTTTGCCATAGAATGCAGGTCTCAAAATTTTGGACCAATAGTGACTCATCTCGGCCCTAGACCTCAACACACACAAAACACTGTTCATTATTCCCAATATGCCCCTAGTCAACATGTTCAAAACAATGCCCACTTTGCACATCCTGCTACTACTCTTCCAGTGCATTATGTTCAATCCACTGCTCCACAAATTCAATATGTTCAGGCACCATCACATCCTCAAGTGCATGTACAACAAGCACACATTGTCACACAACCTGCTCAAACCACTGCTAGTCCAGCAGAGGTTGGTCAACAGAGCTTTTTCACACAAAGTTATGTTGACTGGAGTAGCTTGCCTGAGGATTTGAGTGATGAGAACTTTGCTTTAATGGCCAAAAATGATGTTGAACAAGAATTTTGTTTAATGGCCTTAGAGACAATTGCTGAAGGTGTTGAATCTGTGGAGATAGTGTCAAAACCGATGAAGTTCAAGTTTGTGATAAAACAGTGGTTTCAAGTGAAGAAAAGGAAAATGCTGCTGATAAGGAAAAGAACTCTCATGCTGCCCATGGAATGTTGATGCGTGTGAAGATGAGTGTGATTGTGCTCTCATGGCTGCTACAAAGGTATCACCTCAGATCCTTAAAGATCTATGTTCTGACAAATGCATTATTGCTTTTGCAAACATTAAGCAGGTGAATGAAAACCTGAGGAA
Source organism: Scalesia atractyloides (assembly GCA_947069175.1). Classification (NCBI taxonomy): domain Eukaryota; kingdom Viridiplantae; phylum Streptophyta; class Magnoliopsida; order Asterales; family Asteraceae; genus Scalesia; species Scalesia atractyloides. Next base: position 28,363,088 of record CAMTDV010001633.1, read on the forward strand.
CAAAATTTTAGAAGATGAACTTAATTTTGAAAAACTGATTAAAGAGTTAAAATCAAAGTTAAGTGAAAAAGATTCTGAAATGAGTAGCCTGAGACATGAATCAAGCATAACCAATGACCAACTCCAAACTATGGTAGAAAAATACCAAGTTTGTAAAAAGGAGTTAGAAGAAACCCAAATCACTTGTGAAAATGGGTTGAGTCCTGTAAAGGTTATGAGATTATGCTCGATGCTCAAATCAAGAGCAACATTAAGTTTGGTGTAGGTTTTTAGAACCTATGACCAAAATGAGAAAAATGGTGCTGAAATTGATTCTGAGTTGGTTGAAATTGTCCCAGCCAATTTGGCTGGTGAAGAAATAAAAATCATAGATAAATGTGGAAACAAAATTGTTTTGGAAAAATCAGAGGTTTCAACAAAAGATAAAGAAATTGAAAAATATCAGTTTAAACCAACCTGGTTGATATTTTAGAAAACTTTAAGCCAATGGACTTTACAACCTCTGATGGTATTAAAGCCCCAAAAACACTGTTGATCCCTATTAAAGATGTACCAGCAGAGGTTATAACCACTGCTGATAAAAACTCTGATAGGAAAAGAAGAGTAAAGATTAAAAACTTGTTTTGTGAATTTTGTGAAAAAAAAATCATGTGGCTGCAGATTGTTTTCTTTTAAAAGCCCTATGACATTAACAAAACTTGTGTTATCAAAAATTCTTAAAGATGCACCATCTGCAACAAAACAAATCATTTAACTCAAGAGTGTGCCTATCTCAAAAACTATGAGCAAAAGGTAAAAGAGATCAAGGCAAAAGCACTAGAAAGAGAATGTTCAAGTTCTGCTAGAAATAAATCTAAGCAGAGTTTTGAACCAACTGAAACATCTGTTACAAAAGCTTTAAATAAAACCTCTATTCCTAGAGAGGTGCAAGTGACATATGCCCCACCATCAAACGCATTTCCAAGAGGGTATGGCCAACCAGCCTATAAAAAGGTTCCTCTTACTTAAGAAGGATACAAAAAGCCTTCAAAGCAAAGAGTGAATAAGCATCCCTATGGATACAATCATCTGATAGGAAATGGTCAAGAGCAGATGTTACAAGAAAAATCCAAACCACTGACCATTGTCCTAAACTTGAGGTTGGACCATCTGTGATCCCATCCAAAGCCATTCTGGCTTTGGAAACCTATCTTAACTGATCTATTTACTTGATGTGCAGGGACCCTCTACTTGCCTTGATAGCTTATGGTATGTAGATAGTGGAGGTTCCAGGCACATGACAGGATGTAGAGCCCTTCTCAAGGACTTCATGGCTCATGGGGTGTGATATATATTTTGGTAATAACTCAAAGGGAAAGGTTTTAAGGTCTGGGTCGGTTCTGGCTGGTAAACTCAAGTTTGAAAATGTGAATTTAATTGATAATCTGAAATTTAACCTGCTGAGTGTCTCACAAATGAGTGACAGAGGGTATGGATCCTTCTTCACTAAGAAAACTTGTCAAAATGTGGGACCAAAGGTTGTTAAAAAGATTGATCAAATCATTGTTGAGAGCAAAGCACAACTCACTGCACACAGAAGTGGGAATGTGTATGTGGTAGATATGCTAAAAGATAATCCTATGTCTGGAACATGCTTATTCTCAGTTGCTTCTAGCAAAGAGACTGAGTTATGGCATCGAAGACTTGGACACACAAATCTTAAAACTATCACCACACTCTCAAAACAAAGTCTTGTAAGAGGTTTGCCTCACAAGCAATTTTCCTGTGATGAACATTGTGTTTCCTGCTTAAAAGGAAAACAACATAAAAGTTCTTTCAAATCAATTGAAGAGTCCAAAACAAGCCAGTGTTTACAATTGCTTCACATGGACTTGTTTGGTCCAGTGCAAATCATGAGCTTAAAACACAAAAGGTATTGCCTAGTGATAGTTGATGATTTCTCTAGGTTTACATGGACCTTTTTTCTCCACTCTAAGGATGAAATTGCCATCACTTTGCAAAACTTTGTTAAACAAGTAGAAAAGCAATTTGATCTTCCAGTAAAAATCTTTAGGAGTGACAATGGAACAGAGTTTAAAAATAGGGAGTTGGATGCTTTTTGTGAGTCAAAAGGAATTGTTAGACAATATAGCATTCCAAGAACTCCAGAGCAAAATGGGGTGGTTGAAAGGAAAAAGAGAACTTTAATTGAATCAGCAAGAACTATGCTTGCAGACTCTGGTTTTCCCTTGTCCTTCTGGGCAGAGGCTGTAAACACTGCTTGCTATGTCCAAAACAGAGTTTTGATTAACCCCAGGCATCAAAAGACTGCCTATGAGATTTTGTATAAAATCAAACCTCTGATTTCCTATTTTAAAGTTTTTGGCTGTCCATGCTTCATTTTGAACTTAAAAGATTCTATATCTAAATTTGCAGCCAAAATTGACTGTGGTTATTTTCTAGGATACTCAACCACTGCTAAAGCCTACAAGTTTTTAACTCTAGGACCAAGTGTGTTGAAGAAACTTTGAATGTGAAGTTCAATGACTTTCATCACTGAAAATCCCAGCAAATCCTGCAGAGCTTTTTGATTTAGATAAATTCACATTTGCTGATGTTTCTATCAAGCTAGACAATGCAGGTACACCACAATCATCTAGAGAAGATCAAGATCAAGAATATGATTGTGTGCTTCCACAAACAAAAGTCAATTCTTCCAACAGAGGATCAAGTGCCACAAGCTCTTGTGTATACTCTGCCACTTCTGGGTCAACAATGGTTGATCCTCAAACCTCTGCCAGTTCATAAAATCAAACATCTGTTGATAAAAGTCCTACAATTGGGAAACAAAATCATCAGAATGTTGCCTCTATACCCCCAATACCACCACCTCCATTTCCATCAGCGGCTGATACTTCAAATTCACTAGCAGAGGTTAGCTCAGATGATACACATTTGCAGCCATCACCTCAAAATGCTATTGTTCCATACCAAGGTTATTTGATTTATCTCAAAAGCCATCCAGCAGATCAAGTTATTGGCAACATCAAATCTGGGGTGCTCACACGGAGCCAATCCCAAAATATTTGTCTTTTTGCTGGTTTTCTATCACTTACACAGCCAGTCAATTACCAAGAGGCACCGAAAGACAACAGCTGGGTAGAAGCCATGCAAGAAGAACTCCTTCAGTTCAAGAGACAACAAGTTTGGGAGCTTGTGCCACTACCAAAAGATGTAAGTCCAATTGGCACAAAGTGGGTCTTCATGAACAAAACTGATGAAAGGGGTATTGTTGTCAAAAACAAAGAAAGGCTCGTGGTTCAAGGCTACAGGCAGGAAGAAGGTATAAACTATGATGAAACTTTTGCTCCTATAGCAAGGTTGGAAGTTATTCGCCTGTTCTTAGCTTTTGCTGCTAACCACAACATAAAGGTGTATCAAATGGATATAAAGAGTGCATTTTTGTATGGAAAAATCAAAGAAGAGGTGTAAGTCTGTCAACCTCCAGGTTTTGAAGATGCATTCCATCCTGATCATGTCTACAAGCTCAACAAAGCATTGTATGGCTTGAAGCAAGCACCAAGAGCCTGGTATGAAACTCTATCCACTTTTCTCTTATCCATTGGGTTTACTAGAGGTAAAAGATAAAACCCTATTCTTAAAATGGAAAGGAAAAGATTTGATACTTATCCAAATTTATGTGGATGACATCATTTTTGGATCCACAAGCACTGCTATGTGTGAAGAGTTTTGAAAACTCATGGAAGCAGAGTTTGAGATGAGTGCAATGGGTGCTCCAATGTTTTCTTGGTCTCCAATGTTTTCTTGGTCTCCAAGTTAAACAATTGCAAAATGGTACATTCATCCATCAAAACAAGTATGTGAAAGAACTGCTTAAAAGGTTTGATATGGATGATCGTAAACCATGTAGCACACCCATGGCAACCACCAAGCTAGTCACCATTGATGGTAAAGATGACCTTGTTGATCAAACTCTTTATAGAAGCATGATTGGGTCTTTATTGTACCTAACTGCATCAAGGCCAAACATCATGTTTGCAACATGTGTTTGTGCCAGATCACAAGCATTACCTAGAAAGTCTGATCTTATTGCTGTAAGAAGGATATTCATATGCATAAAAGGTGCTCCCACACTTGGTATCTGGTATCCAGCTAATGGGAATATTGAGATTTTAGGTTTTTCAGATAGTGACTTTACTGGGTGCAAAACTACAAGGAAGTCCACATCAGGAGGATGTCAATTCCTAGGTGATTGTCTAGTGTCTTGGCAAAGCAAAAAGCAGGTTGCAGTTTCAACATCCACTGAGGCAGAATATATTGCTGTTGCTAGCTGCACTGCTCAACTCTTGTGGCTTCAAAACCAGTTGCTAGATTTTGGTGTAACTGCACTAAAGACTCCACTTAGATTAGACAGTCAAGCTGTTGAAAACATCATTAAAAATCCAGTTTCTCATTCAAATACAAAGCACATTGACATCAGACATCACTTTATGAGAGATTGCTATGAAAAAGGTTTGATTTCTTTGCATCATGTCCATACTTCAGATCAGTTGGCAGATGTTTTAACCAAGGCATTGGATACATCTACCTTTGAAAACTTGATCTCAAGAATTGGAATGCTAAACATGGACTAAAAACAAGTTTTCTTGTAAATCCATGCGTACATAGCATCAAAATGTTTTCAGAAAATCAAAAATTCATCCTTAAAAATAGTTAAAGTTGAAATTTTTCAATAAATCTTTAAAAGTCTGCTCATAACATCTGTTTGCTCAAAACCTCTGATAGGCTTCAAAATCTTGTCCACTGTTCAAGTGTATCCTCTGACTTCCATTTTTACCACTTTTTCAAAACACTGATAGCTATCCTCGATAGTGTTAAAAATCAGTACTTTTATCATCAGATGTTACACGTGGCCAGATGTTAGCCATCAGATCTTGCATCAGATGCCACGTCATGTTCACTTTTTCAAAACCCTATAAAAACCATGTTTATCCCTCACCAGTGTTTACCCTAAAACTGTGTCGATTTCGAAAATCTCAAAACGGTTTTTCTCTCTAACACAATGGCTCCCAAATCAAAATCTACGAAGAAATCCACAAAAGCACTTCCACCCTTCACTCTCATAATCAAAACCCCACACAATTACACCGCCATACTTGAAGCAAACGACGCAAATACTCGCTATCATCCAATGATTCGAATTTTGTAAAAGTCGAAATTCAAGCACATGTTAGAAGTCAAAGCCCCAATTTACATTGATTCTCTTCGTAACTTCTGGAGTAATGCTAAGGTTCACTCAACTGCTGCTGGTGTTCCTTATACAATAATCTCAAGAGTAGGGGGAGTGTTGATGCAAATTAGCCCCCAATCGATCTCTCAAGTTTTCAGGTTAAATGACATAGAACACCCTGTGTCATTTCCCCAAAATGAGATCCAAGCAGAGTTTTTGGAAAGAGGTTATATAGGCCAGATGAAAGGTATAACCATCTTTAAACCTAACTTTCCTACTGAGATGAGATTTTTCTTTCACACAATTCTAACTTGTCTCTTAGCAAAAACCACTGCTTTCAATGAAATTCCATTGAACATGCAATATCTGGGGTATGCAATTTTAACTGATACAGATTTTAACTACTCCCAAATACTGTTCAGTGATCTTGTGAAATAATTTTCAAAATATTGCAAAAAGAAAAGCTTTTTTGATTCATCCACGTTTTCTGAGTGTTTACTTACAAGATCAAATCAAAGGTCCTGAAAGTAAAAAAGTCGCCGTGACTAAACCAGGCTGCCTCACTCATGAAACCTTCACCAGAATAACAAACCAAGATAAAGTTGCGAAAACACAAGTAGAGGAGGCTGAGCAAGTGTTACCTGAACAAAATGTTCAAACTCATCCTCCTACTACTGAGCCCACTACTCTTGGTGATCAGGGCACCACAACCGTTGCTCTGAAGCCCACACCAAAAATCCTCAAAACCCAAAAAGCGTCCTCTGGAAGATGAGATCCAGAGGTTAACCCAGTGATAGCACCAAAGTCACCAACCACTGCTGCTACTTCTTCACACCAAAAATCCTCAAAACCCAAAAAGCGTCCTCTGGAAGATGAGATCCAGAGGTTAACCCAGTGACAGCACCAAAGTCACCAACCACTGCTGCTACTTCTTCATAGCAGATGGTTCAAAGATCTTCAATCGGCTTTGAAACTCCTCCTTCTTCCTCCCAAAAGGAAAAGGTTTTAGACACAGGGACACCAAATTATGAAGCTCTAGATCCACTTGGTTCTATCTTCCACAGCCCCTCTCCCAGGGCACTGTCGCTTTCTACACAGCCACCTTCACCAATGACTACACTTCCACCTACTATTTTACCTTTGCTGAATGCAATTGAATTAGTCCAGACACAAACCAGCACTTCTCAACAACCTATTACTGAGAATATACTTCATCAAGAGGCTGGGTCTGACACTTTATTCATTGTTAGCCCATCGGCACATGAAGAGGCTACATCCCTTGGGTTACATGTAACCCTTGGTGATAGTTCAACTCAAGCAGCCACTACAATTGCTGAACTCCCAAGTTCTCGGTTGGACAGTGGTTTCATTACTAAGACTTGGTTGAAGGCAACCACTGTTGAGGCAACAACTGTTACCTCTGTTGTGGGAAGTCCCCAGTTCCAACACAAAAGGGGCATCTATGGTTGATGCGGGTACTAAAACCACTGCTAATGATACCATAGCTACAACTACCACTTCAGGTAGGAGTTCAGATGATCCTATTAAATTAGGTGATGAGCTAAAATACCAGGATTTGACGGAGAGAGTGACAAAGATAGAAAACTCTGTTGATGAAATCAAAAGTTTACTGACACAGATGATAGCTACAACAAGTCAACCCTCTGTTCTATCCACTGTTGATCTCAAAGAAGCTCATAACCCTTTGTTTCAACATCAACAACATTATTTGGATCTACAACACAAGCACCAGATGAATGATGTTAGAAAAATGGTTGAATCAAGGTATCAAGACACTGTAGCAGACATTAAAGCCATCAAAGCTCATCTACTCACAACCACTGGCCATGCACCTCCAACGGTTATCTTTGTTACAATAGATGAAGCCAAAAAGGGGGAGAAACCTTTGGGAAACAAAAAGCTAAAAATAGATGATGATAAGGCCAGACCTACTTTAAATATTCCAAGGCCTGATGGTTCAAAGAAGATAGATTTAACTGATGAAATTATGGCCAAGGCAAGGGCTAGTCACAAGAAGACAGTGATCAAGGAGAGCAGAGTGTTGGTTGAGAAAAAGATTGAACAGTAAAAAGAAAAAGGAGAGGTTGGTACTTCATCAAAGAAGATACATGCTAGAAAAGCTAGGCAACCAACATCCGCACCTCCTAAAACTAAGCTTGCAACCAATCAAACCATTAAAACCTCTGCCTCTCAAATATCTATCACATCTTCAAAACCATAACCCACATCCACACAAGCAGATGTTACAGCACCTGTTGTATCAACATCTGTTGATACAGCAGAGGTTGCAACAGATGCAACTCTATCCACTGCCATGATCACATTTCCCACATAAACTCATCCATTATCCACACCACCTAAAATCCCACTACCACCATCACCCACTTTAAGGTTTAAAAGGAGAAAAATCACAAAAGTGATAAATGATGATGAGATTCCTGCACCTCTTCCACTATCATCACAAACAATGACCTCCACATCAGAGCTTACAACATCTTCAACTCTTGAAGTTACTCCTGCAGCAAAGTTATATCCTCTTGATTTACCAGCAGTCAGGAAAGAGATCCTAAGTTTCTACTCAGAGGAAGACCCAGACAAAAGAACAATCCCATCCCTTGATGGCTATCCAAGACCTGCAAATGTTGATGATTACCTGAAATTGAAACAGAAGCTAGCAGATGATATTGCCAAAAAAGAAACAGCTGGTAAAGATGATAGAGAAATACAGATTGCCATGTCCTTTCAACTAAGTAAAGCCAACATTTTACAAAACTTTGTTAAAGACCTGAGCAACCAGTTGTCAGAAAGGAAGATAAGTTGCTCAAAAGTGAACTCATTGAGTATATCATGGAGAAGAAGATGTATAAGGCAACAAGGGCACAGTTCAAGGATTGGATCATAGATGAGCTAAGAGATGAAATCAACAGAATGCAAGAAATTTTGAAAGACCCTCTCAAAAAGCCAACTGGGATTCATACAAGAAAGTTATGCCTGAAAAACACTTAAAGTTGAAGAGAATGAAGAATGAACTAATTCAGAATCATTATGGTTCAAAGAACCAAGTGATGAGATAGGGTGAGGTCAGGGTGATAGACACTTACAAAAAGTTGGAAGAAAGGAGGAAAAAGGATCCATCCATGCCTCCTAAACCTGATTATTCAAAAGAGGATGCTATTCTCAAAGCCCAACTCTCCAAAAAGTCCAGCACAACATTTGCCCATTCCATACTTGCCCTCTTACACAGAAAGAGGCAAGGGGAGATGTCTCTAAAGACTAACAAAGAGTTTAAGGATACATTTATCAAAGAAGGTATACAGAACATGATTGATTATCCAACAGATGATTCAAGTGCCAAGCTGGCTAAAGATTTATCACAAATAGCTCCTTCACAATCCTCATCAATAAAAGCTCCTTCAAGAAAACCTTGAGTCCCAAAGTGGAAGGTCGACAAAGACACCCATGAATTGACACTGCTCAAGTCTGATGGTAATGCCACTAAACTATCCCTGGAAGCTGCTTATGGGCTTACAGTAGAAGAATTCCAAGAATTATTATGTTTAGAGCTGGAGAAGGATGCTGATGACATAGAATCTCTTAACTTTGAACTTCAATTCAAAGGTCAAATAAGAGAATTCTTCCTGAGGAATAATTACCAAGAATAAAGTGTTTTTGGCATCATCTGTTCCAGGGGGAGATTGTTGGGATTGAACCCTATGAAATGAACAGATGATACAAAGCCAAATGACACTATCCGAGCTTTGGTTAAACTATCAGAGGTTACAACCTCTGTTGTACATACACTGCTTTTCCTAAAGACTGCTCTCCTATCATCTGACTTCATAAAGTTGCAAAGGTCTGACAGAGTTACAAGGATCAGAGGATAGAGATTAGAGCTCAGCCATTAGTTAGATAATCAATGTAACAGTGCTAAGCACTGATAGTTAGTATTAGCAGTGTTTGTAGTTAGTTGCATTTAGTTTCCTGTCACTATCGACCCTGACGTCATCAAAGATGCTCAGTGGTTAGATAGCTTAATATAAATAGGTAACTTGTGTAACAGTTTAACTTGTCTATCAAAAGATCAACTTTTGCATCTCATCTTCTCTGCATTTTCTTACTACCAAACTTCAATTACAAAGGCTGGGGGAAATTTGTGAAGCACATGCGAGTTTACCAACTTGAAAGCATGATGATGATGATGAAAACAAACAACCATTGCTTGTAGTAAAAGTTTTCCATCTATTTCCGCTGCAAATCTCTTTTAAAACTCAATTATTTTCCATTTTTGAAACAAAAACTACAAGTAATTCAAACTCAGATCCTAACAGAAACAGATGAACATACTTCTATTTAAGTGAAATGAACACACATTCGTACAAATCGGGACATGAACATGCTTATGTTTAAATGATCACACATTCCTGCAAACCATGATATAAACTTGTTTAAATGTACATACATTCCTACAAACCATGATATAAACCTGTTTAAATGTACATACATTCCTGTGAACTATGACATGAACATACTTCTAATGAACATACATTCATGCAAACATTTTATTAGTTATACACATAATTTCATCATCTATTAATTAAACATAATCATTCATTAATTAATATATACACCCGGGTATAATACATGATTATAAAAAAAAGGTTACAACAGATCATAACCAAATCCCCTATCTACTTAGTCAGGAACTAAACTATATAGTTAACCATCTAACTACCCTATTTGATTCTATCAGCCTCGCCTCGTTCATACATGAGCTCGAATGGGGCAATGTTTCAAAACAACAGAACAACCCTTTAACGCACGACGAGGTGTCGTATGGATGCATTAACCTATATCGCAGCTACATAATTCCAAGTACAAGTTCAAAGTGGTTATTAAATTACGATTAAATTCAAGTAACAACAAATAAACAAGATTCAACACTTACCTTTGACACGTTGTGTGTCAACACTGGCACTGAGTTCGACGGAAGGCATGGCTGACAATTGGGAGTTGAATCATGGCTGGAGATGGAGAATCAGTTGGGAGTTGTGTTACCTGCACTCGGGCTCTATTCGGGATGGGTAATGAGCGGGTTTTGAGGGAAGATCGGCTTCTAGGTGATAATCATGGTTTGGAGATGACTGGGGATGGAGGTGTGGTGATCGGAGAAGACAAGTGGGTGATTGGAGGTGACGGGGTGGAGGACTCAACCAACCGGAGTTGTGGGGGATACAAAATATGGGTTTGGGTTTTTAGGTAAGGTTTGAGGGTGAAAAGACAAAAGTACCCCTCATGGTAACGATCAAAGTTGACTAACTAACGGAATATACCTAAGATGTTTCACCGAAGGACTCAAAATGTAGGGAAGTGTAAACGACATGGACTCAAAGGAGTAAAATAAAGTTAGGACTCAATATGCTAGCATGTGTAAACTATAGACACTCAGGTTGTAATTTACTCATTTTATAATTAACCTATAAAGAGACAAAAATATTTATGATAAATCATCTTCAACACAACTACATAATATAAAGATAAGCAAATTTAATAATAACTATTTTTTAATCGTATTATATTATTATTATTATTATTATTATTATTATTATTAGAGTTAATTACTGTTTTCGTCCCTGTGGTTTGTCAAAAATCACTATTTCAGTCAATTAGTTAAAATATTGCGACTTCAGTCCCTGTGGTTTCACTTTCGTAACCATTTCAGTCCACCTCGCAACCATTTCAGTCCCTGTACTTACAGAATAAATGGATTGAAGTTGTTACGAAAGTGAAACCACATGGACTGAAATGGTTACGAAAGTGAAACCACAGGGACTGAAATCGCAATTTTTAAACTAATGGACTGAAATAGTGATTTTTGACAAACCACAGGGACAAAAACAGTAATTAACTCTTATTATTATTATTATTGTTGTTGTTGTTGTTGAGGACCCAATCGACAACATAGGCAAACTACAGGGACCTTTCTTTTAATGTACTCTTATTATTTTTATAGTTAATTTCGAGTATGTTTTGGTTTTCTCTTGTAACTTTTAAAATACAATATTTTATGAAATCTTAGTATGTCGTTGTGACGTATGAGTTTTTATACACACCTTTGTATAAATTTTACTCAAAACTGACTTGTAAATAGTAATGTGCAAGTTCTCGGAGCACAAATAACGCTTTATCATTTTAGTAATATCATATAATGCTTTATAATTTAAGTAATATCATATAACGCTTTACAAAAATCATGAATATATTGTTGCCACATGCTAATTTTTATTTAGGATTCGATAAAAGTTTTATTCGAACGAGTGAAATTTAGCTACTTCTCGATTTTACTACATGAACACTGATACTGTCATTGTATTCGTTTTATGGTTTTCTCAATTTTACAGTAAAAAACTCGAAGAAAACGGAGTTGTATCAAGTGCCACTACGGTAGCGGTACCATAACGAACCGATATAGGCCGAACTACATCGGTAATAGTATTTCTCTATGGTTTTCGTTTAATGTAAAACATATGTCTGTATCCTCTTTGGCATATCTTTTTCATTTGCTACATAGAGTGTCGGTACTGTGCTAAACCGAACAGATACCGACTGAAAGTCCGCTACGAAGCACAGATAATCCCACTAGTATAAATAATTAGACATATTATTTTTTTTACTATTAGTTCTTTTTAATAAGTTTTTTTTAAATAGAATACGAAAGGTTAATATAAAAAAATTGTGAAAAAAAAAACCTTATGTGAATATAAACACCGATTTACTTATCAGGGATTAATATAATATTTGTATTTTTAATACATAATTACTCACCCTTACTTCTACAGAATTATTTTACATCCTCAATCTTATTTGTATAGAACCAGGTTAGAATCCCGTATAATACACGGTTTGAATTAGTAAATTTTGTTGTATTTTTGTAAATTTAAACATATGGGATTATAAAAGACAAAGAGGGAAATAACAATCCCAACTTTTAAATATATAAATTATAGAAATAGAAACAAAATAACGTTGATTTATTTTTTTTATAAAAAAATGTAAAGTTTAAGTAATAAAAACGTGCGAGGTTGATGAAAAATAAATAACTAGTCTATTAAATGTAATATTGAAAGGGGAATCAAGTAAATCTGAAACGGGTAAGGATGCGCGTTTAAGTTAAATGGGTATACGATTTAGGTGGAAAAAAAATTAAGGATGCCTAGAATTATGTCATATGTCCCATAAGATTTTTATTTATTAGTTATAGATGTCCCATAAGATTTTTATTTATTAGTTATAGAGATAGAGATTATATAACTTAAACAAAGTTAGAATGTATTTCCTGATAAACTTGATGATAGTAACCGTGATTTGAGATTTGAACTAATTTTTCAGTAATTATATAATGATTTGAGATTTGAATTAGAGTGAACAGTCAAATTACTTAAATTCTCAATGTTATAATCTGTTATATAATGGTGCTAAGTAGTTTGGAGAAAACAATATTTTTAAGGGTGGTATTGTAATTTTCTGAAAGTACAACCCTAAATAATAATAATAATGATTTAGAAACTATGCTTATTATATTTTTTATTAAATCATAGACTTCTAATTGTAGCTTTTAGTAATAAGTTTACCAAATATATAACGATGTAGATTGCTTATATTGTGAGATTAAATAAAATTTGGATAACCCTAAAATTTAACATGTATTTCAATAATGTAGGAGTTAAAAACTATTACTTAAAATAAAATTAGTCCAAATATGAAAAACTAATATTTAAAATAAAATTAGTACAAATGTTAATATAAAAAAGTAATTCTGAAAATAACAGGTGACATTTTTTAAATTATTTACTATAATAAGGATGATAAAAATTGAAATTTGAATTTAAAATACAAACACACCATGTGCCATATCGTGATTCGTGAGTCTTATTAATCATAAAATGGTTTAATTCAAGGTATTAAACAGTGCAACCGATATTTCGAAAAAGAAGGATTTAGCTAGTTATATTTTTCTTACATATAAAATTCTAAATTGCAGAAAAACTTCCCTCTAAAATGGTGCATTGTGAAGGGTGCCACATGTCAATCCAAAATCTTTATTTATTAGATAGGATAGATTAGTTTAGATTCGCCACAATGTGATTCAACTTCAACGTACACAAAAGTTTCTGTGTTCCGTAATTTTTTTTATTAGAAATTTACTGGCAGTATGGTTAACCGACTCAAATTATACGATAGGATTAAAGAAATTTATCGTGGTAAAAAAAAGTTTGGAAAAGTCGAATTGAATCCACCTGGTTAAGCCTACCATTTGATACATGTTGCCGTGCTTTGCACTCGAAGCAAGTGTAGGTGTAAGGAAGCAATCGCTTGTCACCTGCCACCAAACCAACAAATACAATAATGAAATTGATAAAATCACCCTCAACTATTTATCATTAGCAGTTTAGGTCCAAACTTTTAGTATGTTTAATATGATGTTCCAAGTACAACTATTATACAAGGTTAAGGTCCACATAAATTTTAAAAAATATACATTTCAATACTATAATTTCATTCATATCATGGAATATTACAGGTTGATGACATCTCATCCTTCTTGTCTTTGGCAAACAATGGAACAGGGTTGACTCAAGGTCTTAAACAAATTCCAAAATTAGGGCACAAGTAACTCTTTCTAATATGTTAACAAGACATTGAATTGCATAACCATGTTCAAATAATTGGAAAAATGATGTACCGGTTTAGTATATAATTAGAAAAAAAGTGGTTTTATCTGTTATCTCAATAGCAGATATACGAACAAGAAGTCACATGTCAGGCTAGAAGATATTTCGTCACTGGAATCAGGGTTTCAAACTTCTTATGGTTCCAGTACAGCGGTTTTATGACCGAGAAGTCAACTAACATTTCCTAGGATACAAGGCTCAAACATGACTTAATCTTGTACAAATGACGGTTTACCACAATAGAACTATCGAAATGGAGACTCTTTTCTTTCTAAAGCCACATACATATTCTTTGAGGATTTGTCGTTTAGTCTTTATTCTCAATTTTTTTTTCCAAAATTTGAATCGAGAAGGTGGACAACTCAAATCTAGCTTGTAATATGTAATATGTAATATGCGTCGTTTTACTCTAGCTCCTAGCTCAACTATATTACAATACCGCTACTTAAAAAAACCGAAAAAATAGTGAATAATACAAGGGACCGATTATACCATTCTTCAATATTATAGGGGGTGAAACTAACACATGTATTTAGATAAAATGTCACCACTCACCATTGAAACTAGTTGCAAAAAAGCAACAGCTAACAGACCAACTGTCTTCATCTCCAAGACTCACCACCCAATTTTCTATCTTGTTTATCAAGTAAACCATTGATTAACATCAACATTTGACTCATAAATTGCAGAAAGACAAACAAGCAAGATTGTGCATACAAAGATCCAAAACAACCCCTGACCATTTCACATGTGAAACAGCTTCTGGTTTCAAACTTTGTGATCAACTGAATTTCAAACATGTTTGGAAGAGATCCATGGGGTGGGTCATTGGAGATGAACCATGCGGATTCAGAGACAGCGCATGATGAGCACAACCGGAACGTGAACGATTTTGATAAGGCCGCGGTGTCGCGGCCTTTAGACGAGACCCAACAGAGCTGGTTGTTGGGTCCCACAGAAAAGAAAAAGAAGAAGTATGTTGATTTGGGTTGTGTTATTGTCAGCCGTAAGATCTTTGTTTGGACGGTTGGATTGGTGGTAGGAGTAGGGTTTCTTGCTGGATTCATTGCATTGATTGTTAATACTGTTCCTAGGCATCACAAACACCCCCCTCCTTCTGATAATTACACTATTGCCCTTCAGAAAGCTCTCATGTTCTTCAATGCCCAAAAATGTAAGTTTTGTTATATTGTTATTTTCCCATGTCACAATGATTTAAAAAAGTGCGCATGAAGTTTTGGCCCTCAAAAGCCAAGAGGAGAGTTTCACGAACACGAGGCGCTACATGTACAACCGAATAAACTTTATGTACATGTCTCTTGTGTCTTTCACATATCAGCCTATTTTTATCATATAAATCATTTATAATTTGCTTTTTGCATGAGGCAACGTTTTTTTTTAAAACCAAGCTTGTGAATTATCTTTCCATATATCATATATGCAATCTTTAAAACTTTAAGAAAAATATAATAAATGCATGAGATTTTGTAAGGGTAAATTATTTGAATCAGACTCGAAAAAACCAAAATGCAAAACAAATGGGTTAATATCTGAATCAAACTTCGCTGTAGATTTTGACCCGAATAATTTGAATTATAAAAATTTTGATTTCTTTAAATATAAATATATTTTTTATTTCATTTTTTCATACACAAATTATTTACTTTTTATTTGATTTATATTTTGCTTCTTGTAACTCTAGTTGGTTACTATAATCAACCCAAACCCGAATTTCGTTCCAATTAGAACTCAGTTTCAAAAACTTTAAGTTGGAATAACCGAGAACCAACCTGATGAACACCCCTACTAGTAAGTTACTGATACTCATCAGATGATTAGATTAGTTAAAGGTACTAAAAGATCGAATCGTCATATCCTGAATAAGTTTCTAGCTTGCAGACTTGCATGATCTTGCAACTTATCATATTGTTTGTGTTTAATACATGCAGCTGGAAAACTACCAAAGCATAACAATGTATCATGGAGGGGTAACTCATGCTTAAATGATGGGAAGGCTGATAAATCAGGCGCGGTCATTAAAGATCTGGTGGGCGGGTATTATGACGCTGGGGACACCATCAAGTTCCATTTCCCGAAAGCTTTTGCCATGACCATGTTAAGCTGGAGTGTTATCGAATACAGCGCCAAATATGAAGCTGCTGGCGAGCTCGATCATGTCAAAGAGATTATCAAATGGGGAACCGATTACTTCCTCAAAACGTTCAATTCGTCCGCTGATTCCATCAACCAGATCGTTTCTCAGGTCACTTGTTGTTTAAAAATGGGTTATTTAAAAAAAAATAACTATGACAAGTGGAGTTTATTTTTATATATGGTTTGAATTATGGGTTAAGATAGCAACTTCAGATTTATTTGAGATGGTGACTTAGGTATATGAACTATATTTTTTTTCTTTTTTTTTATTTCATTTAATTAACTCAATTTAGTTTTTCTCTAACAAAATAATCTAAATGCACAGTTTTGTTTTAATTTTTTTCCACGTTTCAATATAAATATTTTTTAAATCAGAGTTGTATCAAAATAAAATTGTTTTTTGTCATGTAATTAAGAAAAATACATGATTTTGGATACAACTTGGTTTCAATAAAAAACAATTATTGAAATGTAGACAAAAGGAAAAAAATAAAACAAAACTGTGTATTTAGATTTTTTTTTAACCATTAGATATTACATAGTATTAGAGAAAAAAAAGACTTTTATGTTAAATAAAATTGAAAAGAAATTGATCAGGAGGGACAAGTGACTTCCATTTTTACATTTTTGAACTTTAAAAAGTACCTATCTGGAATAACAAACTAACACATAATTCAAACTTAACCAAAAAAAGCTACACTTGTGATCACCAGTTTCCAAAACAACCACTTTTATGTAATAACAATAAAAAAATCTCTTCTAATGTTTGATGAAAAGATTATGATTTTGATGATCTGAACAATTTATGTTGTAGGTTGGGAAAGGTGATACATCAGGAGGGGCAACTGATCCTAATGATCATAGTTGTTGGATGAGACCCGAAGACATCGACTACCCTCGCCCTGTTACCGAATGCTCTAGCTGCTCTGACCTTGCAGCTGAGATGGCAGCCGCGTTAGCTTCTGCATCGATCGTTTTCAAAGACAACAAGCCCTACTCAAAGAAACTTGTTCGTGGCGCTGCAACCCTTTGGCAGTTTGCAAGAGATCAACGCGGGATTTACAGTTCTGGTGGAGCTGATGCTGGAATGTTTTATAATTCAAGTATGTATTGGGATGAGTTTGTATGGGGTGGAACTTGGATGTATTATGCGACTGGCAATCAATCGTATCTTTACCTTTCTAGCCACCCTAAACTCGCTAAGCATGCTGGCGCGTTCTGGGGTGGGCCCGACTATGGTGTTCTTAGCTGGGACAACAAGCTTACTGGAGCTCAAGTAAGTTGGTCAAATCTTCTTTGATTCGTATAATGACACGTCAGCCTATCCTGGTTGGGGTGTTACGGTTATGGTATCAAAGCTGAGGCTCTTTCTTGTAAAAAAATTAAACTTTTGAACTAAACCTGTCATTGATTCTGTTCATTGGTTATTAACGATTTATTTTGTTATGTTTTAAGGTGTTACTGACGCGATTGAGATTGTTTCTGAGCCCGGGTTATCCGTATGAAGAAACATTGCATACATATCATAACCAGACAAGCATAATCATGTGTTCATACCTGCCATACTTTAAAAGTTTCAACAGAACAAAAGGTAAGTAGTGATTGCATTCACTTGTCACTAAAGTACCCAAATCTTTTTGATGGTCATAAAATCATATGGTTGACGATGACGATGATGATTATTATATTATGTTGTAGGTGGATTGATCCAGTTAAATCATGGGAGACCGCAGCCACTTCAGTATGTTGTAAATGCTGCTTTCTTAGCTACCCTCTACAGCGACTATCTCGATGCTGCAGATACCCCTGGGTGGTATTGCGGGCCTAATTTCTATTCAAGCAACGAGCTACGCAAGTTTGCAAGGACTCAGGTATGCATTATAGCTGTAGGTGGCAAAACAGGTGGGTTAGATAACAGGTCAATACATTGGTCAAAATGGGTAAGTTTTAGTACATGTTAGGTTGGGTCGGGTTGATCAGAAACACTCATTTCTCAAATTTGAAACTTCCTTAAACCTACTCACATAACATGCATTAATTAAGTTATTAATGCAATGTTTCGCTGGTGTGATAGATTGACTATATCCTTGGAAAGAACCCGAAAAAGATGAGTTATATTGTCGGTTTTGGCAACCACTATCCAAAACAAGTCCATCACAGGGGTGCATCTATCCCCAAGAACAGAATCAATTACAGCTGCACAGGAGGGACTAAGTGGAGAGATGCTAAATCGCCGAACCCAAACACTATAGTTGGTGCTATGGTTGCTGGGCCTGACAGACACGATGGTTTCCATGACGTGCGTACAAACTACAATTATACAGAACCGACTCTTGCTGGAAATGCTGGTTTAGTTGCAGCTCTAGTGGCCCTTTCAGGTGACCGAACAACAAAGATTGATCAAAAGACCATCTTTTCAGCAGTTCCACCAATGTATCCGAATCCCCCACCACCACCGGCTCCTTGGAAGCCTTGAGAACACTCATTCGCCTCGTGATGGTTGTTTTATTTTATGTTGCTTTTGACTTATAGTGACAAGATTTTGCTAGGAGAAAGGTAAATGAAAGCATATGGATGTGGGGGTACCAGGTGATTTACTGCTGAGAATGTATCCTGTGATTATACATGTATAGTTAGTATGTTTGTTTTGGCACGTGAACAATTTAATGTATGTACAACTTGATACAATATTGGTTTTCAAATTAATCTTTCTGATTCCCTTTGTTTTCAAGTTTCTCAATTGACTTTCCATCAAAATGAATATTTGGTGATATTAATAATTTAATGTTATCTAATAACAGCATAGTAAATTAAGATCAAACAAATTCAAGTTAAGTTATAAAAGTTAAGTTATAATTCAAGTTAGAAGATGAGTAAATGACTGCATGAAAGTTTGAATATAACCTAAGTTGACCATTTTTGGAATAATTATGGCATAGCCACTGATTTATTTAAGGCGGTTATAATTACGTATGTTCTTTAATCCTGACTTCATACGTAATGGTGGACCCATAAATCATTTTCACGGGGTCATAATTTTATGAGTCGGCTATCTAGCGCTAAATTTAAGGTTTTTTTTATGTAGGTGGTGTGCGTTGAGCCTACTATAATTTTTGTTATTATTTTAAGTTCATTTTATGCATTAGTCTAAGTTTTAAATTTATAAAACACGATATTATACTAAAACTAAACTCACACTTGGGCAAGTGCATAGTATAGCGTTGGTAAGATACCGAGATCGTCCAAGGACACAAGAGCTTTTAATATCGGTTTATCGTCAACGTCTAATCAATCTAATTTTTTTATAAAAGTTTCAAATATAAAATTAAAAATAAAAATAAGAAGATAAATAAAATAAAAAGAAAAGATAGACAAGATAGAATCACTCGGATCCAACTTATCTTTAATGTATCATTTGATGATTTTGGCATTTTCGGACTTTTTAAGAGATTATCTTAGTTATAGTAGTAGACCCCTCTTTTGAAGGTGACGTTACCCTCAACCCAGTGGTTTGAGTCAGCAGGGATACAATCCCAAAGGTCGGAATATTGGAAGATAGTTAAGTAAGTTATTAATGCGAAAAGTGGTAGGCCCCTCTTTTGAAGGTGACGTTACCCTCGGCTAAGTGGTTTGAGTCAGCAAGGATACAATCTCAAGTAGCCGGTTTAAAATATTAATAGTAGTTTACATATGAGGGGTTCAACCCGTTCGCACCCACGCCATCCAATACCTTTAGGGTATTGAAGGAGGTCCTAATAAGCTCGAACCAAGTCATCGCAGGATCTATACACTGAAGGAGACAAGAATTTTACCAAACCACCCTGCTAACCCCCTACCAGGTTAGTTAACGCGCTTTATATAGATCGTAAAGACACGAATGAGCAAATCAATGACATCATGAAGAAATAGTAGGAAAATTCACTTTCAACATAAGAAACTAGTTATTAAAGTCATTAACACAAACCCAAATAAAAAGTACTGAAAGATTAAAAATCAAAAGTAATACATTAAAGACTTGTCTTCACCAAGTGATGTAAGAGATTAGCCAAGCATGGCCTTTGATTGACAAAAACCCTTACAATCAATCTTGGATCCCGAGACTACTACACACTCTAAAGATGGGTGATGGTGGTGGGTGTTGGTGTTGTAGTGGTGGTGGGGTGGTGGCAAAGTGAGAGAGAAGTGGTTTGCCAAGGGATGGCTTTGAAGGGAACCAAGCACCCCTATTTATAGTCAAAACAGAGGCTCGGCCACGGCCCTGTGTCCAGTGGGCACGGCCCGTGGCCATCATCCTTCTCTTTCTTCAGTAATTGCATCTGACAGCAGAGGGGCCCACACGACCTCGTGGCCTCTGGGCACGGCCCCGTGGTCAACTGTTCGCTGTACTATCTGGATCCTGCAAATATTATAGTTGACCACGCCCCATGTTGGCCTGTGCACGGCCCCGTGGTGGGCGTAGAAGCTTCTGCGGGTTTTGTCTTAAGTGTAGGGTCTGACCACGCCCCGTGTTGGATGGTTACGGCCCGTGGTCGTCTTCTGTAACTTTGTTTTTTTCTTTTTGGGGTGTTGCTAAGGGGTTTAGGGTTTAGGGTGTTGCTGAGGGGTCGGGCATGGTTCATTATCCCTTCTTTTCGTATTTATGTTAGTTTTGGCTTCTTATTTGCTTCTTTCGTTCTTTTATGCTCTTTTTATCCTGAAAATACAAAAGGAACAAAGAAACGTGCTTTTTCCAACATTAGTACTAAAAAAGGTTAGTTTTGTGCCTCAATTGATGTAATTTATATGTTGCATTTGCACACATCAGTAGGTTAGGTCGCCTAACAAACGGAAAATAATCTAGATTAAATTCTAAATACATAATAAAAATGCAAAGTTTTTTTTTAAAAAAAAGCTAGTCATCGCAATGATTCCAATGAACTAGGCATTTAAAGGGGTATGGTCCCAGATAACATGTGCGGACGCGCATTCGTGAGACAACACCACTCCAAAGACACGACCTCGTCATCTAGAAGAATCTAGAAGGACAAAGGATACACCTGGCGATAGAGAGGATATTACCAACAAACAAGGAAGGACGCCACATGGCACCAATCATGAGATGTCAGCCCTTGTCACAAGTTCCTCAAAGGACAGCCAAGGAAAATTTGACAGGAAGTACAAAGGACGCTGAGGTGGAACGAGCAATCGTGCGCCACGTCAGCCCTAGGACGGGACAAGAGCCTGATCGTGTCAGAGGAGACAAAATGGATATTCTTCATGATTGGACAGCTGACGAAGGACCAACTGGCGCACTTTTTCTCCTTCACAAATCTTCGGCTAAAAATAGAGGACTTCACTTCCAGGTTTAAGGATCTCTTCTTTCACACTCTCACTCTATACACACACTTATATCCCTAAAACGATTATTTATTCTCACATCGGAGGGTGGTTACAAGGAGAACCCCCCATCTCTCCTGCTTGTAACGAGTTCACTAGTGTTATTTCGTTTAGAAGAGTTCATTAGGAAGGATCAGACTTCATTCGTGAGGGAAGAATAGAGATTGACTGATATTCACTAGACGAACCGGCTAAGTCTGACTATTGTGTCACTTAGTATTTCTTCTTTGATGCCCACCGTGGTAAATACGGCCCCGGGCCCAACAAATTAAAGTAATACAAGAAGTGTTGTCTACATTATCTCTTATGCTACTCTCTTTACGAATTTCATTTACAAATGCATGTACCACTTTGGGTACACACGAAAACATCATGACCTACAACGACTAAACAAGTGAGTTGGATCTCCAAGGCTCGTCGCACCAAAGTGCACAGCCGGATCCAATTTTTCAACTTGCCCGTCTTCGCCAATATTCATTCGCGTGACCTGTACAAAGCAGTTTACACATGCACAAATTGTAAATAGTAAATTCTAACAAGCGGCCCAAGGCCATTTAGATTAAAACTATCACATGTATTCAACTTTCATAAAGTTGTATAACCAAAACATGATCGTCGGAATGATTAAGAGTGTTCAAACACTTACATCTAAGGAAGAATAGTTCATAATGATTCAACAAAAGTTATCACAAGGTCATACGACCAATACACGGCATGTAAGCCGGTCTGGTAAAGACCTTCACCCATCCACCAGTGCACTTGACCCTGCACGATCACCACTAGCAGCTCCAGTATCTGTCCCTTCTTCTCCCCAAACGGTGCGCAATACATCCACCGCTACTCCCTTTCAAGACAACTTTTCGATGGCCTTAAGAATTCCAAATTCCAGGTGGTCAAATTTGCGACGCTTGTCTCGGAAGCGAGTGGCACAATCTGTTTTGAAGAACTCAAACTCGTGATCGGGTTTCTTGTCAAGCACAAAAGCTTTACCTTCAGCAAACCCATCTTTTCTACCATTATCATATGCCGCTTCAGCAAGGTCAAACATATACTTCGCCAACTCATCAGAAGTCATTAGAGAGCCGGCTAGCTGCAAGCACAAAAACGTCGAAAATTAAGTAACATATATAATAATGTATAATGTTGCAAAAAAGGGAAGAATATCATACGAAATACTGACCAAAGGTATTCCGCGGTTGACAAGCCACTTGCAATCTTGACCTAGCTCATAAGCCATGGTTTCAGTAGCCTCCACATGACCTTTGTGCTTACCAATTGATTCTTCCAAATCAGTGACACATGTCTTGGACTCATCATGTTCTCTTTGAGCAGCGTTCACTTGAGCTTCTTTAGCTACATGTTGCACTTCTAACTCCTTTATGCACGCCTGCAACGTGGCAGTCTCAACACATTGTGTTTCCAACTCTTCCACGCGCGCATTCCTTTCCATTTCAACGTGGCAGTCGGGTAACTTCTTGAGCATTTTTCTCACTTAGACCTTTCCATTTCAAGGTCTCATCACGAGCACTCTTCAACTCCCAGTTTGTTTTTGCACAAGCCGCGGTGCATTCCTTTTGCCTGTCAGTGTTCAGTTTTTGCGCTTTAGTCAACTTGTCCTCTGCACCTGTCACTCTCCAATTGAAACCTTTCTCATCAGCATTAATTTCTCCTTCGCAACCACAAACTCTTTCTTTTCACTTTCAAATCGGTAGTTTGTTCGCTCATCCATTTCCATTCAAGAACAACTTCTTGAGTGGTAGAAGAGAAGTTAACAGCATGATGCACTTGAGCATCAAACAGTCGCTAGCAATCCGTGCGCTTCTAAAACAACCACTCGACAAGCGGCAAAGACATCGAATAAAATTCATGATAATGTTCCAAGTTATCCATTCGAGAACCTTGGACGAGCGACAAGTTAGGAGTATGTGGTAGTTTATCGCAGGTAGGGCGATGCCCCATCGAAGACTTACCACCATCCTTCTTCCTAGAAACAGTACCACCTTGCCCACCAGAATAACCACGACCTTCAGTGTCACCTACAGACGGTGCACCTCGCGTGTATTTTGTGACTAGGGAGGAGGCGTCTCGCTAGATTCCACATCCGTCTCCAAACCTTCAACCCTCTCTCGTATGCTCACTCCAAGAAGAGTTGTTTTCGCTCCTTTCGCAACAACCACAGGTTCTGCAATCTTTTCCGGACCCTTACCCTTATCATCCTTAGGAACAATGGCTTCACCAACGGGAGTGTCAGTTAACACTATAGCAGGTGGTGATTCTGGACAGGGGATCGTTAAAATATCTGGCACGGTAGGCTTCGAATGCCGAATGGTCACTTTTTATGACTTTGGAGCAAACACTGTCGTTGAACCTGTATACACAATACATGTTGATGATGCACCAATTAAAACGTTGGCGTTAAAGAAAGAAAAACACAATACATTTCTTCCCGGTCGGGGAAGCGTACATTTCTTTAAATTTGTTGATTTATTTTTTCTTGGTGAACACACTAAGATCCTCACTTTCAGACGGCCTCCGACCCTCAGGTTGGCCCATTAATCGCCTATTTTTCTCTGAAATATCAAGCGCCGCCTTAGCATCCAACTTACGTTTGGCGTCGGCCAACCCTTTCCTTTTCTTTTCCATTATCTGACTAATCATAGCCTGATCTTCATCCATTTCTTCTTCAACACGCCTAACACCAATGTCCAGACCAGAAAAGGTGTCAGAAACGAAAACATAATCCACGTATCTTTAACGAGAAGAATTCTTACCGGCCTATGCGCCCGGTTGAACTTGAACGTCGGGTTCTCCCGCGCTAACTCTTTAGCAACAACCTCGGGGGCAGTGGTCACATGCTCTGCATCCGTAGCGATACCAGACCCACCTACTAGATCAACGTCAACACCTGCACGGGTTGAACGGGATCGATGCATGAGGCCATCAGAAGAAGCAATAGACTCCTTTCTTGTGGGAGACATGATAGTTTTGGGTCTTGCATAGGCAGGAGGTTTCGCACCTATGTGCGTGTAATGCCCACATTTAACTTGGTCAAAATTAAAACTTTAACAATGAAATTTTGAGACCGAATTCAAACTTTTACACATTACTAGAATAAACTAGTTATAAATACAAGTTTAACTATTTCTAACTAGGTTTACCATCCGACAGTTACAAAAGTTATGAACATAAGTATTGGTTAAGGTTTAACAACTATACTTTAGTTAAATGACAAACAAAGCATTTTGACCCGTTTACAACATTTAAAGTTCGGAAGAGCATTGAGGGCAACAAGAGTATGTTCATTCCGAGCGTAACGCAATCATCTAGGTTTGAGTTTTACCTACATCACAACAACAAAAACCCTTACTAATTTACATGTAAATATATCATACTAATTTCCAACAAACATGATACGCATTCATTGTACATTATCCTTTTGTTGGCCCATTCACAACAAATCACATACACAACCATTCTTTAATATAACATTCTAATTCGTTGACCCGTTTGTAACGGGTCAATTACAATTTCATTCTTTAACTTTGCATACTATTTTGTTTTGACCCGCTCACACGGATCAACATCGTGACCATTCATAAACATCACATTCTAATTGTTTGACCCTTCATAATATGTCAAACTCAATAACTAAACCTCTACTTATCTAGCGGTTTATAATATTGGGAATGCTAACTTTAGCTTAACATAAACAAAACAAAACACTATAAATTTCTAGTACTTTAAGTAAAAGAACTTACCCTTGTCATGTTTCGATTGCGATCCGGAATGACTTCAACACGGATCATCATCATACATTCTCTTTTATGACATCCTTCCATTTGACCCGTTTGACACGATGCAATTACTTCCAAGTGCTAAAAACATGTAAGCAAGGGAACTTACCTCGATCTTGAGCCGTTCGTTGTTTCCCGGAACGTGTCCCTTCTTCCTTCAATCCTACACATAATCCATTCTTATTTAGATTACATTGTTCACTTGAATGCAAGCACCTTCAAACATAGTTCGCATTCCACGTCATATTTCATATCAATTTCGATTACCATATCATCCTTATGCAACAAAACGCTCAATTTCATTCAAGGCTATATAATTTACCATTTAAGCATTTTATCGAACACCTAGAGTGCGTACAACATTTTAAGCATCATGTACATGTGTTCTATGCATAACCTACTAGTTCATATCATAATTCATCAAGTCAACTAATTTCACATCATTCCTTCATTCTACATCAAAATCATCTATCAATACTCTAATACATATGCATTCCCACATCAATGCTGCACAATTTTCACTAATACAAGATCCCCTTTTCTCATCATACTATTAAACAAATGGGTTTCACTTCAAGTTTTCAACATAATCAAATTCAAGCATAAATTACATTCTACATGATGATTACAACTCATAATCACACCAATTTCCTATCTACTCAAAGATTGATTACAACCCACATTCTACAAAAATCATCCAAATCAGGAAATTCAACTTACCTCTTGTTAGACTAGTTTAGATGATCGAAATTAAGTGTTCATGCAATGAAATTGGCCATGATTTCCCTTCTAATTTTTTGAGTTGGTGAAGATGATGGTTTTGCCCTCTCTTTCTCTTGTTCCAGGCGACACCTACACACACTAGTGTGTGTGTGGTGTGTTTTTATTGGTTTTATTAAAATAACTTTCATTCCTTCTCTTTTGCCCCCCTCAAGTATGAACACTAGTTATTAAATAGCTAGAAGTTTAAGTTTTGTTAAAGTTCCAACTTACAGCCTAACTAGTTAATTCTCCTAGTTATTACTTGTAATATTCTTAACAATTATTAACATTCACACACACACACACACGTATATATATATATATATATATATATATATATATATATATATGTGTGTATATATATGTATATATATATATATATATATTCATAATATAGACACCTTTAAAGCAAAAATGTACCTAATTAAATTTTGGGGTGTTACAGCGTGCTAGAGTGTAAGCCGCCAAACTCTCTTCAGAAGGGTGATGAAAGTAGTCCCTTATATGTTCTAGCCAAGGAATCTCTCCGTCATAAAGTATCCAGGCCTTCATCTCCCTCAAGACTTTAGTGTACAAAGCATTCATCAAAGCGTAAGCTGCAAACCAAATCACATTCCACAATTAAAACACATTCGTATAAATAAAAATGAGGTCAAAAGTAGAATCCTTATATCTGCCCTTATACCCAAAGGCAGTAGCATGCCTTAGATTCTTGCGTGTCTATAACATACACATCCCAGCAGCCACTAAAGTTGGCTCATCAAGTTGGAGCATGGGAGTGGATCGTGCAACTAAGGTTTTGTACCATTGTTGATCAGTAAACGACATAACTGGCACTTTGGGAACCTTCTCATCTGGCCTTCGAAAGTGCGTCTCCATGGGAATCACACCATGACGAATGTAGAAAAACTTGTGTTTCCAATCGTGTAGACTCTTAGGAGGATCCTTGCTACAAGGTAACACATTCTCGGTGCGAGAATTGAATGAATAGAAACCGGCAGTAGCAGAGACATAATAAAAGACCTTGAGCATCTCAAACGACGGGATTGGGTTTGGGGCTCGACAAATAAACTCAAAATGAGTAAGTCGAGGCATACCAACAGGACTGATCTGAGAAATATGAAGCCCATATCTTGTGAGGACATCTCCAAGAAATTTTGTAATGGGCAACCGAAAATTACCCTACTTGAAAAACGCCGCATATAGTGTCATGTACCCAGGAGGCGCATCTGTTTCCATGCTACCGGGCGAAGGGAACATCGCCCCCCAACTCGCCGGAAAGTGGAAGTTCCGACATATTTGCTGGAATTCATCTTCCTTCCAGTTGATAATCGCCTGATCGACCTGTAACATCCGTCAAAAAACGGGTTTCCAAAACCCGCTTCATTTATTAATCGAATATCCAGTTAAAAATTTTCGTTGCTCATTTAATGCTTGAATTAATTTTAAACGATACATAATTAATATATAAACTAGAATCTTAAACCATAATTGTTAAATAACAAAAAATAACGAATTAAAAAAAAAAGTGGAGACGCCGGGTTTCGAACCCGGGTCACCCACTAACTTATACACACACCGTCTTCACCACTCCGCCACACGCTCATGTTGTGAAGAAACTTAAGTAAATAAAACCTAAAGTATCACCCGCGAACAATCCGATTTCAACCAAAAACTGAAACCGCCATTTTCAAGCATAACCGAAATCAAGTTTCCGTTCAGCGCACAATCTGGTTCCAGTCATTGAAATCTCTGACGGAAACCCAATGAATACATGTGGTAACCGATTGAATTTAATGGTGCGATAAACAGAGATTGAAACCGCCAATCAATCTTCAAACTATCATTAAATTTTCCGATCATCCTGAGCATAACAGACAACTGGGCATCGGTTATAATCAACCCATTGACTCAATTCGAATCAAAGCTGATCAAATCGTATGATTTTAGAAATCGAAACCGAAATGTAATTAAATTCGAGTTATACTATATATATCGATGTATTCATCATTTGAGCTCGCGAGTCTATCAAACTTACACTCTCAACACTCTCGCTAACCTCTCTACAAGTCCGTATTCAGCAAGAACACCTCGCCGGAAATTTTCTGCAACTCGCCGGAATTCTCTGCAAGTCGCCGGAAAACCGAACCCATTTCATCTCTTTTGCCTTACTCTATAAATAGGACTTCTAGAGCTTCGACAGAAGTCACCCACACTCACCTCAAACTTCCTGAAGATCCTCTGTCGCAAATTACACGTCGCCGGAAAAGTTTCAGTCACCGGAAATTCGTCGGAAATCACACCTGTTCGGTACAACATCCTTAAAACCTTTCTGTTTAAATTAATTTCGTTAATCAGTAATACTCAATCAACTAATTCAACAAGAATTATTGATTAAACAGTCGAGTTGATTCTCTGGTTTCATAAACTGAAGAAGATGAAGCACTGTTAATATATAAGTTTAATTTAAAACGGATTTTTAAACGGGTTAGACACACAGTCTAGTGGTGGACTGTGTGCAATTTTAAACCACACGTCCCGAGTTCGATTCGTGCACTTAACCGGTTTCCTGTGATAAATCCCAATTTTTTTGAAAGGCCCCAGAACACTTTCCAGTTAGTATTTAAGTTTAATAAAAACCAGTATTCTAATCAGGTTAGACACACAGTCCAGCGGTGGACTGTGTGCAAAGTTAAACCACAGGTCTCGAGTTTGAATCCTGCTTCTGTAACCGGTTCTGGCAATTATCAAGTTTTTAAATAAAGGCAGAAATGAATTAAACTAAAAAGTATATAAATATAATTAAAATCAGAAATATTTCGGGTTAGACACGTAGCTCAGTTGGTAGAGCTGCGTGCACGCGTACGGGAGGTCACGAGTTCGAACCTCACTCAGCGCACATAATTAACACGGTCCGACCGGTCAAACGGTCAACGGTCAACTGGTCAAAAAGTCAAAAGTTTTTATTTTCTTTTTATTTATTTATTTTATTAAAAAATCAATTAAAAACATTTAAAATAATATTTTTAAAGTTAGAAAATGACCTTAAACTTACAAAAATAAATCTAAAAATCCTATTAAAATTGTTAATAAAATCCACTTATTTACCGAACCATTATGTTATTATTTAGGTTAGTTTCTCTCGTGGTTAAATCCAAATTCGTGCGCATTCATCATCAATCCAAGAAACGCAACCACTGTGAGTGAATTCTTACAAATTCCCCTTTTTACTCATGTTTTGGGGTGTATCATGTGTCGCTTAAACTAAGTCGCTTATTCAAACTCGTGCTATACCATTATATGATCTAAACTTAGGATGTAAATATTGTTTGTTGTGATGTATTACATATTGTCAAGTTGTATGCAAATTATTTATTAGGCCCATCAGTTTCTCGTGGGAGACGAGTTGAACAACGCGTGCCTCAAAACTCATTCATTAGGCCCATCAGTTCGTTGAACAACGCGTGTCTCAAAACTCATTCATTAGGCCCATCAGTTCCTCGTGGGAGACGAGTTGAACAACGCGTGCCTCAAAACAATCAATTGTTGTTTGTGTGTGCAATATTTAATATTATGTGTTTTGTGAATAAATTTACATCTACATTTACTCATATGTGGTTATGCACTTTATTTTATAATCAATACAATAAACACGTTTAAATGTTTTCATAGGATTCACTCGCCAAATTTTTGTTGACCCAAAAACCATTTTTACATATGATACAGGTGGACAGGTTGAAGCAAGGAACACATAGGAAATTGCCTTAGAAGAAAAATAATGAAGTCTTGAAAAATGTATAGAACATGTTGTACTAGTATGATTGATTGTAAACGACATAACTGGCTCTTTGGGAACCTTCTCATCTGGCCTTCGAAAGTGCATCTCCATGGGAATCACACCATGACGAATGTAGAAAAACTTGTGTTTCCAATCGTGTAGACTCTTAGGAGGATCCTTGCTACAAGGTAACACATTCCCGGTGCGAGAATTGAATGAATAGAAACCGGCAGTAGCAGAGACATAATAAAAGACCTTGAACATCTCAAACGACGGGATTGGGTTTGGGGCTCGACAAATAAACTCAAAATGAGTAAGTCGAGGCATACCAACAGGACTGATCTGAGAAATATGAAGCCCATATCTTGTGAGGACATCTCCAAGAAATTTTTTAATGGGCAACCGAAAATTACCCTACTTGAAAAACGCCGCATATAGTGTCATGTACCCAGGAGGCGCATATGTTTCCATGCTACCGGGCGAAGAGAACATCGCCCCCCAACTCGCCGGAAAGTGGAAGTTCCGACATATTTGCTGGAATTCATCTTCCTTCCAGTTGATAATCGCCTGATCGATCCTCAACAGTTCTTTCGATTTCTTCCCTTTATGGGAGCCCTCACGCTTAGACGAGGTTGACATGATGGAAGGTTGGTGATCGTGAGAAAAAATTGAAAGACTCGGATGAAAGAAATCCTGAAAGGATCAAGAGAGAATTTGCAATGGGAGAAGGTGGAAGGATTTTCTCCAAGTAGCAAAGACCTCTGGTATTTATACCCATCGCATTTAATGTGATGGGAACAATACTGACAAGTGGGGAATCCCATCCAATAGGCAATCAACACGTCGGGTGGGAGAAACTAAAACGACGTCACTTTAGGGCGCATGGCCTTCTCGCGCCTGACATCTCCGAAAAAGCAAACTGACACCCTGATGTAACCCCTGCAAAGGTGACTGTTACACTGCCCGATGCGACAACAACATCAACCATCAGTTCTACAGTGACAGTCGTCGCCATAAATCTCACCAACCATGAACACACGTGCTTAACAAAAACTTCACTTAGAAAAAACACAGATCACTGTTCCCATGCGTCGTTCTGGCTCAATTGAGTACACCATGCTCCATGCGTCGTTCTGGCTCAATTGAGTACGCCATGCTCCACGCGCCGTTTTGGCTCATTCGAGTACGCCGTGCCCCATGCACCATTTGACTCATTCGAGTATGTCGTGCCCTATGCGCCGTTTTGGCTCATTCGGGTACGTCATGCCCCATGTGTCGTTTTGGCTCATTTGAGTACACCATTTCCCCAGAAGCCATTTCAGCTAATATTTGGATGATGAAACACTGTATGCCAAAACGGAAAAATTGAGCACGCCATTTTTCGTACACAAAGTTGGATTATTTGAATAAGTTTTTTTTTCAAATGAAGAATCTCTTATAAGTCCAGAGTTGCTTCCAACAGACACACTCGTCTGGAACAAACATTGGACTGGGGGACTTAAATGGGGTATGTGTGACACCCGGTTATTTTGAGCCTGTACTAGTGTGACACGTGTTATGAATAAATAAAAGGCAAAATTTTATTGAAATTTATGTTATCTGATGATATTTGATGTGTTGATAAATTTAAAGTTTACTAAAAATTATGTTGGCAATTTTAAGATAAACGTTTATCGCGTGACGGTTAAAATACGAAATGAACGTCGGTGACCGTCCGATTAATGTTAAAATCCTAAAAATAGTCCTTTATGATTAAAATAATATATTTAATCATGTTCGTGAGGAAAATAAATTAAAACACTTAGAAACTCTATTTTTCGAGTTTAAACGCGTACCGCGCTACACAATGCGTATACTGCAAAATACTGTCAACGCAACCAGTCTAGGCAAATAAAATATTGTTCAGCAATATTTTGGTGAGTTTATTTTTATAGAATAATAAAAATTATTTAAAACGCCATAAAACAGGATTAAAACGCTAAATAAAATACCTGGTATCCAATAAAATACCAGTGTTTAGCCTATATATATATATATATATATATATATATATATATATAAAGGATATTGGAGAGAGAACTTAATTTTAAAGAATTTACCATGCATATTGCACAATGTACAACAACATCTTCTATATATAATAAATAAAAGTTATGGTGGGACATGTGTCAAGTTATTAAGCCATTATATTGTTGGGTTTCCCGCTCAACTTATTAGATCCATTTTTACGTTTGACCCGACCCTTTTAACTATACGACTTATTTTTTTTTCCTACTCTCTCTCTCTCTCTCTCTCTCTCTGTTGTTTCATCAATTGGAAAACCCTAAACTCAATATTCCATGGAAGACCACGCTAACACCCTGTTGATTGATGAAACAAGTTTGAAGACGCCGCTGATCGCCAATCGAGCATGAAATTTCGTCTCCATTCAATTTGATGAATTCGAAAATCCTAAATCCAATCCAAAATTGGAGACGCCCCTAATCTCCGATCATGCAGCGCTTTGATTCCAAGTGTTTACAAAACATAATGTAGCCGATATTGGTAAGTTTTTGTTGAAATTTTTTACATGAAATAGAAATTTGTATGGGTGTTTGGCTAATTCTAGAGTATAAACTTTGATTATTGGTGTTCATATGTGTTTGAAATCTGAGTTTTTTTTTTTCTAGTTTGAGGATGGATGGGTTTTGGTATCTAACATTTTTTTTGGTTCTATCTCCATGGTCGCTTTGTTGGTTCGATGCAAGCAATCCTGTAGTTACCATACGCTTCAATATTAACTTGATAAGCAACATAGTATGAAATGTCGTAAAGCTTTGGTGTTCTGTATAATATATAGATAATTTCAACTCTTATACATGTTGTTGTTATGAGTATCATGTAAACAAGTTTTAGTGATTGAACTAAGCACAGTTATTTTGATGATTAACAATAAAAAATATATCACTATAGTTATACCCTGATTATTTAGGCTTAAAATCATCAATTGAGAATAAATAATACTAAGAAAACACCATTTTGTCACATCCCTTCACCATATACATTAAATTTGTTATTTTATCTTACTGTTAGAAAACTCCTGAGAGGAAGGAAGCATTATAGTGTTGATTGTTGAACCATTTCAAATCACCACCTATTTTATAATAGTTATTCAAAAAGATTTGGACAATTTTTATATATTATTGAGTTAAAAGTTCTAAACTAACTGCTTGATCCTATTCTCTTTATGTGCAGAACAAACCCCACCTTGTAAGGTGAGCTTGCTAAATGCGAAAGTCCGAGGTCACCTGTTTTTCTTAATTATTGATTTCTCATTTTTTTGAGGTTGACATGTTCAAGTAAGTTCTGTCCTCCTTGATCTTTTACATAAAAGTTGTTAGTTTTAAACATTATGTTACAATAGTTAATATATTTCCTAGGGTTTTTATCTTAGGCATTTTTTATTTGGTTACACCCGAATACAATTCGGTGAGTTTTGTGTGCGCATTTGGTTCGGTTGAGGACACAGTTAAGAAACATGCTTTGGCAAGCATTATAGGTACATATATTATTTTGTGTGTGCATTCGGTTTGGTTGAGGACACATTATAATGTGAGTTTTCTTTATTTAAAACTGATTCAAGTCCAAATTAAAGGTACGGTTATTATTAGTTAATTATAGCTTCACATAAATCTAGCTTCACAACCCTAAGCTTATAGCTATATCATGTAATTTTAATTTTATTGTATATATACTACTACATATATTGATTTCAAATAACATAACATTTATGTTGCTTACATCTTATATTCTATCGTAATTAGATAAATTGCTCTAAAGTTTTAATTTTATTTTATCCAAATTTTAGCCTATTTAATTTTTTAAGGTTTTTAAGATAATCTTCAATTTTTTAAATTTTGGTCAGGGATGTTTAACATATCCAAATTTGAAGTTTTTAAAAATTTAATTTGTCATATAGATAACTTCATTTGACTTACGAATTTAGTTAAACAAATTAACATAAAAATAGGGATTAGAAATTCTATATAAACCTCTATAACCACATTACTAATTCAACATTCATTTCAATGTCTGTTTCTTTTCCTTCCTCAAATCGCTGTTAGTATTCTATTATCCTATTATCTTATATATCTTAGTTGTTTTTAGCATTTGAGGTTATTAATATTTGTTTTTAATACTTTATAAAATAGCAATGGCAAACATGAATGTCACTTTCCTGAATCAACTAAACGTTGATTCAAAAAACGTAACCATAAAGGTCAAGATTGTCAAGCTTTGGAGGAGACCCATGAAGGAGAACAAGAACGAAACCCGGTCTATTGAAATGATTCTGATGGATGAACATGTATATTTTGTTTGCGCAATTTATTAAGATGTGGTTTTATGATGATCATTTCTAATGTTAAAAATATATGATACATTGGACAAAAGTTACTGCAAGTTGTCTACAAAAGTTTTTTGAAAGGTTCGAGAAACATCTGATTCAAGATGATTGCCTCTTTATCCATAGGCCATCACTTGCCGAAAACAAGCTTAGCTTCAAGTTTGCTGAGAAAGAACAGAAGGTTACTTTTTTCTTCAACACTTTGGTCACGAAATGCAATAGCTGGTCAGGGTCTCAACATGGCTTCGTTTTTGCGGATTTTAAGTCTATTCTAGACGAATCCGGGTCCAATGGCAAATCAATTGCGTTGGGTTCAATTTTAGGTTTGTATTATATAACTTTGATATTGTTCTACTTTTCATAATTCATACAATTTTTTATCTTAGTCATAATTTTGAACTAACTGTTCATTGTTTTTTTTTTCTTTTTAAGATGTGATTGGATATGTTGTCATATGTTACCCCATTGAGGATACTATTACAAAATTAGGGCCTGGAAAAAGAATGACTTTAAAGCTAAGAGATTTAAGGTGAGTTTTCAAATCTTAAAGTTTGATACATACAACAGCCTATTTTTTAATTAATTACAACTTTTGATTCATTTGAAATATTTCAGTAATGAAGATTTGACTGTGACTTTGTTGGACGAGTTTGCTGAGGAGATGAACGCATACATGTCATTGAAAGATAAAGATATGCATGTGGTTTTACTTATTCAGTTTGGGGTTTTGAAGCTTTACAAAGGTGATATTATTTACCATGTACTTACATATATCTTATTACTATACTACTTTTTGATGAAAAGAATGTATATATGAGGTTATTTTGATTTTTTACTTCAGGGAAACAGATTGTTTCAAATTCATTTGATGCGACTAGGCTATTCATCAACACTGATATTGCTGATATCAAAGCATTTAAAAAAAGGTGCATTGTGTTTTTCAAAGTTTAATTAAATATGTTTTATAAACATTTATGCAGTAACTAATATCACATTTTAGTCTAACATAATTCTTTTTGTATTTTCAGTTATCTAGAAAATTCATCAACTGGAAGTTCCTCAACTAATCACCAGTTAGGTTCGTGCAGATCAAGTCTGTTGAAGACCTATTTATTAATGACACTGAGTTTAGCCCCATTGCTTATGTTCCTTTAATAGATGAGGTAATTTTATTTGATACAGAAACATTATTAATATTTATGATTATATTACAATATTTTGGTAATTAAAAACGTTCATTTTTAAATTACTGCTTTTGAAGGAGAAAAGTGTTGTCATTGTTGGTACCATCAAGTCTATTTGTACCGAAAAGCTCTGGTACTATGATGCGTGCAATGTTTGTAAGTTCAAAGTCCAACAAAAATACATCACTTTTGAGAAAGAAGATGGAACATGTGATGTTGGAGATAAGAAGGTGTTTAAATGTACCAATAAAAGTTGTAACGGTAAAGATATATATCCGTTTTTACAGGTTTGTAAGCCGTACTCTTATTATTTTTTATTATTACTTTGACTATGCAGCTTATTACATAATTTATTAAATTTGTTCGTAGATTCAAAATACCGATAAGGGTCCAAGACTCCACCGGTACCGTTTCGCTTACACTTTTTGATCATGAAGCTTTCAAAATGATAAGAAAACCTGCAAAGGATCTGGTTGAAAGACAAGAAAAGGTTTCATTCTTTAAACCAAATATTTTTAAATGTTTTTCATTTAATATTGTGTAACTTCCATACAAAAATTTCCATATTTGTATAACAGTCCTCTGAGTTTGAAGAATACCCGGCTGAGTTTAATGATTTCATTGGAAAAAACGTTTGCCTTTCACATCAAAATCTCTGGATATAATCTTGATGAGAAGAAAGAGTATTATGGCATTAACAAACTAACCAATGATTGTGCCATTCTTTCCAAACTTGAGAAGAAGATAAAGAATATTGATCAGGTAACTATTTGTCTTTGTGATATGTCTATTGTGACTTTTAATTTGGATTTATTTTCCTTTTGTATATTTATATAAAATCCAATTATTTTGTCATTTATTTATACTACTGCAGCATGATGAAACTGAGTCAATTGGTGCTTCCATGTCGGAGGTACAATCAAACATCACTATTGGTGTGAAGGTAGTATTTAATTAGAAAATTTTATATCTTTTTTACTAAAATGGTATAGGTTTTACTAAATTTCGTTTGTTTTTTTAGGATATGGTGTCATGTACGGGAGATAACACCATTCCATTGTCAAATGAGCACGAAGTTGTTGCAAAGCCATCTTCTCTTGAACTTAAACGTAATCTTGAAGAGATTTATGATGTTGAAGATGTTTCAGGTTGCTCTTCTACTAAAACACGTGCCGTTGACGACAGTGATGAAGCCAATGCAGCTGGGAAGTTTAAGTTATTAGTTCCAAACCGTGAAAAATAATTTCAAGCTTCGTAGTCCATGACCAATTTTTTGTTACGTTTCGTACTTTTGAATATCTTTTATTTGTTGCATTGTTGGTGACTTGTGTTTGTTCCCCATTTCTTTTTAGACGATTTGTTGATTGTGTGACGTTTTTAATTGGTCAATGGTTGATTTAATGTGTTTAGTTATGTTTTAATGTGAGTTTTCTGTATTTAAATGTCAAGCTATACTATGCATGATTCAATGACATACGTTTAACATCACTAAAGCTTCAAGTACATGTAAACTATAATGATGTTAAACGTCTTTAAAAACAAATATCTAACTCTGTCTATCGTTTCCATATATAATATCTTGTGATTAAGATCTTATTTATGTACATCCGGCACACTCTTTTATTTATGTAATATCCCTTGACCAACACAAGATAAATTTATAAAGTTGGTCTTAGATCCCCCTAATATAATATGGCTGGTTACCTTATGGTTTTCATATTTTATATTTTATATGTTTGACGATGTAATTATCTAAGGCTCTTTAAGTTCTTCCTATTTGTGGAGTAAATGTAAAATCTTAAGGTTAACCAAGAACATGAGGCTAACGATTGGAGCAAATACAGCTGATATGCAAGAAACAATAAATTTTGCAAAATGGTTGTTGGACATTGGTGAGGGAAAGGTCGAAGGTAACGATGATGGCGAAACAACTATAGACATTCCTGATGATTTTCTAATAAATCACTCATCTGATCCTGTTCAAAGTTTAATTGACTTTGTTTACCCGTCAATTCTCCAAAATTTCAAAAATCCAGAATTCTTCTGTGAACGAGCAATATTAGCACCTAAAAATGAGGTTGTTCAAGAGATTAACGATCGTCTGCTATCACTTTTTCCTGGAGAAGAACAGGAGTATCTTAGCTCGGATAGTATTTGTCCATCAGAACAGTTTAATGATCCAGCACAAGAACGTATATACTCTCTTGATGTTCTTAATGGACTTAAAATATCTGGCTTGCCAAATCATAGGTTGGTGCTAAAGGTTGGTATTCCTGTTATGCTTCTAAGAAATATTGATCAACAAAATGGTTTGTGCAACGGTACCAGATTACAGATCCTAACACTTGGTAAACGCATAATAGAAACTGAAATAATATCTGGAGGTACTATCGGTACTCGAACATACATTCCTAGCATTAATATGATGCCTTCAGACAAAAAAATTCCCTTCAAGTTTCAGAGAAGGCAATTTCCACTATGTGTATGCTTTGCAATGACTTAAACATAAGCCAGTGGCAATCACTATCTCGAGTTGGTTTGTACTTAAAGCAACCTGTATTCACCCATGGACAATTGTATGTTGCACTTTCGAGAGTAAAGAGTAGAGCCGGAGCAAAAGTACTAATTTTAGACAAAGAAGGGAATGTTACAAATCAGACGACAAATGTTGTTTACAAGGAAATTTTCAGACTTGTGATTACCTTTTCTTTATTTTATTTGTAATTTATAAATTTTTGGTTTTTGGTTGTTGAATGAAACTGTTTTATTAATTTTTATTATTACCGATCAAAATTGTATTTCTCAATCCGTGTTTTACACGGGTAACTAACCTAGTATACTATTATATAAAGGATATTGAAAAGAGAACTTAATTTTAAAGAATTTACCATGTATATTGCACAATGTACAACATCATATTGCATCTCTATACATGTACACACTTTAGAGCATAATGTATCACTCATAAAGCCTCAACAAGCAACAATTAAATAATCAATGGGAGTGCAACACAAGGATCACGATCTACACCGTCCATCCAAATCTCCATCCATTTGAAAGTCAATCCTGACCCTCAAAGCCTTTGACCCACTATATGTATTATTGCCAGAATTAGAAAGCTTTAAAAGTTCTTTCCTAACACTTTATTCACTTTGAATACAGATGGCAAAATCCTTTTCATTTACGATGTGTGAAAGAATCTTGATTGGATCTCCACCCTATTTGAAAGAATCTCTCAAAAAACTTATCCCCCAAATCCCTCTCTCTGCATTTTCAAATGTTTGAAAAGAGAGAAGCGGGAGATGGAGAAAGAACGAGAAAGAGCATGCGTGTGTGTGTGAGAGAGAGGCGATGGAGCAGGAGAGCCGGCCACCGAAGCAGTAGACAGACGGCGGCTAGTGTTTCACGGCTAACCCAAACGACTCTGGTAAGTTATTCAGTTACCCTTATGGCTTTGGTACATCCAATTCGAACCTAGATTCGACTTCTAATGTTTAACTTTGGGTGATCTGGAGACCCAGAGCAGTTATAAGGGGATTACTATATGGCAGCAGTAGGGATTGTTGGCGGTGGAAACGAGCCCTACCGTAAGTTACTAACCAGTTGAGCATCTATGTAATGTATAAAAAGTATTTGGTGTATAATTAAATATTGCAGTTGAACACTTGAAGGTTTGTGAGTTATATAAGTTGGGATTTATGCCAGTGAATGCTTATTAGGTGATCCACCGTGAATGTGACAGGAAGAAGAAGAAGAAAAACGGTGCTACTATCGGTTGTGATTTGCATACATTGACGTGAATTTCCCTGCCATTGTTCTTTGAAAAAAATAGTTATGGATTGGTTTTTGTGTATAGAAGCCTGATAAATGTCCTATTGTAGATTTAGAAATATGAAAGTACTATGTTTTCGCAAGTTTCAACGTTTGACTTTCATATGAGTTCCAAATTTTATAATTAGTAGGTGTTAAGGAAACAGGTCAAATAAAAAATAGGTGTTAAGGAAACGGGTCGAATGTTTGTTATATGTTTAATGAATGCACAAGTGTCAGTTCTTGATTTTGCTTGCGTATATGTTGGATGAATTTATATGGTCCATTTACAAAGCATTTCTGGAATGTGGTAAACACTTTCACCTTTTTTAGCTAACACTGAATGGGCTTGCTTTAATATATGATTTACCAGCAGCTTATCATGTTTGTTGGTTCAATTCATTAGGATATTATGCATCTTCAAAGGCGTTTTCCTGCGGGATCCAAAGAAAAAAAAAAGAAGGGAAACAAGAACATAAAAAGTAATTCGTGAACACCAGGTCTGGTGCTTCCAATCGGCTGATAACAACCTATTTTTGGTAGAGAAGATGCTACATCACTTCTTTTAGCTTTCTTGTTAACGACATTTGATATTATGATTTCTTCTCATATTTCAATTCTTTTATCCCGTTCAATTACAGTTCAAAGAAAAGGTTCAAAATTGATTCATGTTGTTTTTCTATCAGCATCAAAGATTAGTAAATTTTCACCCAAATTGCCAGTTTCTGAAACTGTTAAATGTGTCAATTTTTTTATGTTTTACGTCAACGGACTGAATCTTCAATTTTTTTAAATTAACGAAAATAAAAACGGGTAGAAGGGCTTGTCAGTTCGAATCCTGAGTCCATCCAGGTTTCTGTCCCACTGTATGTTACACTAGAGAGTTATGCTCTTGTGGTGGCACAACGACAGTCAAGTGACAGTCGGCGGTATGGTTTTCCAGGGAACGCCCAAGAGTTTAGACAAACTCTGAAGCCAGTGTAGGCCTGGCTAAGACAACATAGTTTGGTCGAAGTGGGGCAACGGGACTTTAAATTTGGAGTGTGCGGTGGCTCGAATTTTAATAAATGAATCGTTAACGGGCTTGATTCGATGGGCCTAAGAGAAGTTGCAGGTACAAGTCTAATTACTTGGTATTAGTTGTTGGTTTTAATATTATATTTAGAGAGTAATATTTCTTTTGTTGTTTAGTCTCTTTTTTAATCACTCATAAAATCACATTTAGTAAATAATGAAACAATAAATAAGAAAATTCATATTTATGTTATTGTATTTTATAAAATATTGGGTGATTTTGTAAAGTTTGATAGTTTGCCTTTAACCCAAATGGTTGAAATGGTGAATGCTTGTGTAATAGTGAAAGAACCATTAGTAGAGGGGCCTTTTGGTCGTGGTTTTACATTCAGTGGGAATTATAACATTTGTAGGTGAGTTTAATTTCAAACTAATTAGTGGGGATGATTACATTTTATGCGAGTTTAATTTCAAACTTAACAAGATTTGATCTTGCATAGAATTTGCTAAAAATGGGTCAACAATCCAAAATGGAGTTTTCATAAAATGGTGTTGTTAAGATATCAATTTATTAGTGTTAGAAGGATTAAACAAAACATTAATATCCAAATATGAAGAATTGAGAAATTAGTGAAAATGTAGAATTTTCACTTCCAACAATATTATGAAATCCCAATATTAAAAGAATGGAGTCACATTTACAATTTGTACATAATTCAATTGGACATATCTATTAACTATTAGCATTGTGGCATTGGTTATCCCACCCCGACCCGCAGCGGAATAAGATTCGGGGCATAATTGGGTTATCACCAAAGCTCATGATGTTTACTAATATGTTTCATATTTATTAAATTCAAAATTACATCCTCAATATTCCAAACAAATTCATACAATTATAAAGAAAAGTAACTACATAAACAATCCAAAATCTAAACCGATTTATTCTTCTAAGCCATCCTATATGTTTCTTGCTGCATCTGGATCACCTTTATCATGTGTAAAAATGGGGGTTTTTTAGTCAACAAAAGTTGGCGAGTGAACCTTGTTAGGAAACATTTATTATTGATTTCTTATTATAATTAATATGGAAAAATTGTGCAATAATCATATGTGAGCAAACGTAAATAATCATACAATAACATACGATAACATACAATAACAACCACCTTGCATGAATATATGACATGAATGACAATGTATATGTTGGCAACGTCACGTTCACGCTCATAGGTAATGGGGAACGGTTCCGCTCATAGGTAATG
The DNA here is from genome assembly GCA_947069175.1 of Scalesia atractyloides. NCBI lineage: Eukaryota > Viridiplantae > Streptophyta > Magnoliopsida > Asterales > Asteraceae > Scalesia > Scalesia atractyloides. The sequence goes on from CAMTDV010001633.1 coordinate 28,404,589, forward strand.
GGGAACAGACGGCCTATGATGAAATGTATGTGCGATCAAGGCTCAATCAAACGGAGCCGATCGTATGTTGGCAACGCCTCGTTCACGCTCATAGGTAATGGGGAACGGCTCACGCTCATAGGTAATGGGGAGCGGCGGCCTATGATAATGTATGTACTGAAAATGATAAATTTAATCTAAACATTAACCACGCAAACAGTTGATACATAATGAATACACATTTAATCATTGATATGATGGATGCACAATTGTTTAAATGAAATAAATAATATGACACATGATACACCCCAAAAATATGATTAAAACGGGGAATTTGTAGAGATTCACTCACATTGGGTGCGTTCGTTTGATGATGTTGAATACGCACGTGTTTAGAGGGTTGATCGACAAGGATTAACTAACCTAAATAATAACGAAAAGGTACGGTAAATAAGTGGATTTTATTAATAATTTTTTAATAGGATTTTTAGATATATTTTTGTGAGTTTAAGGTTATTTTCTAACTTTAAAAACATTATTTTAAGTATTTTTAATTGATTTTTAAATTAAATAAATAAATAAAAATATAAAAAAATGTTGACTTTTTGGGTTGACCGTTGACCATTGACCATGACTGTTGACTGTTGACCGGTTCGGTCGTGTGTTTGTTTGCGCTGAGTGAGGTTCGAACTTGTGACCTCCCGTACGCGTGCACGCAGCTCTACCAACTGAGCTACGTGTCTAACCCGAAATATTTCTGTTTTTAATTATATTTATATACTATTTAATTTATTCAAAATTCATTTATTCTTAAAAAGGATTTTAATTCTATCGAACCGGTGTGCATAACAGGTCTCGAACCCGGGACCTGTTGTTTAACGTTGCACACAGTCCACCGCTGGACTGTGTGTCTAACCTGGTTAAAACACTTGATTTTATTTCTCTTATAAACTAACTGGAAGTTTCCATATTTTGGTTTTATAAAAAGTCTGAATATTGTGACGAATCGGAACAAGGACAAACTCGAACCCGGGACTCTATGATTCAAATGCTCACAGTCCACCGCTGGACTGTGTGTCTAACCCGAGATATAACCCGATTTATATTAAGTATATACACAGTCTAAACTTCATCTTCTTCGTTAACAACACAGACCACGATTCAATCTACTGTTCTTGTTTAATTCGATTGACGGACATATGACTGATTAAAATGAAATGGATAGGGAAGGTTTTGGGAATGAACGTACCGGAATGATGACTTTTCTCAGAACTCCGGCAAAGTTGTCGGCTCTGTTTTACGAACTCCGTCTGAGCGGACCAATTAACAGTTTTGATTAACTAATTGTGGAATTGAATGACTAAACAAGAGTTATCAGAGAGTTTAGATGCTCATACCGATTCACAACGTGATTTAGAAATTTTCAGAAGTTTTCCGGCGATTGCAGATTATCCGGCATCGTCGTTTGGGACCGATTCTGATTGAAAGGTTTTAGTTAGTAAAAGTCTAACAATAGATAGAAGATGAAAGAATTAAGAAATTTACCGTTTTGATGAATGACACGGTTTTCCGACGAAAGTCCGGTGATATCAAATAGTGATTCCGACGATCAGAAATTAGAGTAAAAGTGAAATTAGAGGTTCTGTGAGTGTTTTTGAGTCACGAGATGATGATATTGATAGAGTAATTCAGGAAGTAAAAGATTTCGGTTTCTAACTCCCAAATCATATGAATCGAAACAATAAAGACTGAATTTGATTAAGAACGTGGGTCGTAATGGTTGCATCGGTTATAATCAGATATTCAGGATCACTCAAACGTCTGGGAAGTTGAAAAACCGATTACCGGTTTCAGTTTTGGCGCAAACAGAATCGATTCACGGGTGAACTTATGTTTTATTTGTTTCCTAGATTACACAAAGACATCAAGTGGCGGAGTGGTTAAGTGTTTGATCTTAAGGTCTTCCGGCTGACCCGGGTTCGAAACCCGGCAACCCCTTTTTATTTTTAATTGCTTTATTTTTATTTTCTAACAATTTTAATTTCCATATTCTAAAATGTTTATTAGTTATGTATTGTTTAAAATTAAAATAAGCATTAAATGAGCAACAAAAATTTGAAATTGATTATTCGATTAATAAACGAAGCGGGTTTGGAAAACCCGTTTTTCGACGGATGTTACAGTATCCCCTACTTTTAGAAATTTCGTCCCGAAATTTAAGTAGTAGTGGTAACAGGAAAAAGATGCGGGTATTTTTCGCGCATTGAGTCTTCACGTTCACAAGTAAACTCAGGTCCCCGTTTCGACTCCCAGCGTACCTTAACAATTGGAATACGACTCCGTCTTAAACGTTTTTCTCCGAAGTCCATGATCTCTACTGGTCTTTCAATGAAATGCATAGTTTCATCGATCTGAATATCTTCCAGGGGAAGATGGAGGTTTTCATCGGCGAGGCACTTCTTTAAGTTTGATACGTGGAATATGGGGTGAATTCTGTTGAGTTCTTCTGGTAAGTCAAGCTTGTATGCTACAGGTCCTACTCTTTCGAGTATCTTGAAAGGTCCTACGTAGCGTGGTGCTAGCTTGCCCTTCTGGCCAAAACGAACTACTCCCTTCCACGGTGATACTTTTAAAAGTTCATGATCACCAATGTTAAACTCCAAAGGCTTTCGTCGTTTGTCTGCATAACTCTTTTGACGATTTTGTGCCGCTAGAAGATTGTTTCGAATTTGATGGATCTTGTCTGTGGTTTCTTGAATCAATTCTGGACCGGTGATTTGAGCTTCTCCAATTTCGTGCCAACATACTGGAGATCGGCACTTACGACCATATAAAGCTTCGAAAGGTGCCATGCCGATACTTGAATGATAGCTGTTGTTGTACGAAAATTCAACTAATGGTAGATGAGCGTCCCAATTTCCCTTGAAGTTTATGACACATGCTCGAAGCATATCTTCAAGAGTTTGGATGGTGCGTTCAGATTGTCCATCAGTTTGAGGATGATAAGCGGTACTGAGATCTAATCGTGTACCCAAAACGGCTTGTACGGCTTGCCATGTTCGTGAAGTGAAACGACCATCACGATCTGAAATAATGCTTAACGGTACACCATGACGGCTTACAATCTCGCTGATGTAGATACGAGCTAACTTCTCGTTCTTGAAGTCCTCGCGGATTGGAATGAAATGAGCTGATCTTGTAAGACGATCAATGATAACCCATATAGTGTCATACCCACTGGAGGTGCGAGGTAACCCGGGAATGAAATCCATGGTTATGTTTTCCCACTTCCATACAGGTATTTCAGGTTGGACTAGAAGTCCTGAGGGTTTTTGATGTTCAGCTTTTACTTTGGAACATGTAAGGCACTTGGAAACAAAAACAGCGATATCCTTCTTCATGCCAGGCCACCAGTAGGTGTATCGAAGGTCTTGATACATCTTGTCGGCCCCTGGGTGTACAAAGTATCGTGTTTTGTGCGCCTCATTCATAAGGAAATCACGAAGGTTATTGTGATCGGGAATCCATATGCGATCTAGATAGTACAGAATACCGTCGGATTTAGTTTCAATTTTAAGTTCAGCTCCAGAAGACAGCTCATTGCGTACGTCGTTTTCTGTTACAGAAACAAGTTGAGCTTCTCGGATTTGATCTTTGATGTTAGTTATGATTTTATGCATAATAGTTTTGAGGGAATTGATACGTTTGAAATGATAAGGTATGTATCATAAAACAAAAACTTCAACCATGACGATATTTAAACCTACACGGAACTTCTCATAACCTCCTGGTAATGCTTTTGATCCTTTGCCAAGAATACTTATATATAGGAAGTACCAGCGGCGTATCCACCATATTCTTGTCAAATTTTCGTTGGCTTTATCAGTAAATCATGATCAGTTCTATGTGACTCTAAAACATAAACAAACACAACAACCAAAGCTTGAGTCTCAATTCTGAAAGGATACATGACTGAATGATGACAGTACCTCTCTCATTTGTTATGATGAAGGGGTCAGTCTATGTAAAAGTGAGACACAACCCAACTTCTTTAAATGATGAGATTGAGATAGGTCGAGATGTATGATGATATGAATGTTAAATCAATGAGTATAAAACAAAACTGTAATATCAATTCGCATTAAAATTCTTGGATACATAAATTCCCAATTTTACAACTGGGATACGGAAAGATTGAGATAACATAAAGAAAAACATTAAAACTAGACGATCGGAGTTGAGTCTTGATTCTTGGTGAGGAAAACTAGTTGGGTGATTCATTTGGGCCGTTATTATTTTCAACAGGATTGGCGTTGATGTTGTAAGCTCTTCCTCTTGCAGGTGGTGGAGCTTGGTTAGCTTGATTCACCGGATTTGCTTGAGCTTGGGCATGAATGATGTTCACCAAGCGTGGACAAGTGTTTCTAAAGTGGTTTGGGTCTCCACAGTTGTAACAAGCCCGCATAGGTTGTCTCATGGGATAGTTGGGTTGGTAGTAGGATTGGGCTACATGTTGAGCAGGTGGTAGGAGTAAAGGTTGTTGGGCTTGACCCACTATCTGATGGTGGGTCTGGGTTGAGGGCTGATTGCGGTTCGTTCGCTGAAGTGCGCGACAGGTTTGGATGGTGTGACCTGCGCGGCCACAGCCGGTGCAATGTTGGCAGGGATGATCAGGAAAGTGATGGTATTGGCAATGGTTGCATTTTGGGTATGGGCCGGAGTATGGCTTTTTATATGGTGCAGGTGAGGGGGCAACTTGGGTGATGGGTGCAGCAGGGATAGGGAAATTTGTTTGTGTGACAGCAAAGTTTCTGGTGTTTCGGTTCCTTTTACCAGTAAACTTCGAAGAGGAACCAGAATGGTTTGAAGTTTGAGCCTCAATGGGGGCTTTCTTTTTCTCCTCTTTGAATTTACCGTTTCGAATGCGATTTTCGGTAAGTTCGGTAGCTAGTTCCATAGCAGCTTCGAGTGTCGCAGGCGAAGTGCTTAGAACTGAGTCTTGAATTTTCGAGGGGATGCCTCGAATATAGTGTTCGACTAAGCGGTAAACTGGGGTGAACAAGTTGGGGACCATTTGGTTCAACTCTAAAAACCGTTTGTTGTAGGAAGTATGATCTCCCTCCTTTTGCTTCAACGAGTGAAATTCATCCTCTAACTTTTTGATCTCGCTTCTTGGACAGAAGCGTCTCGTCATGATTTCCCTTAACTCCTCCCACGTTAAGGCCATTGCATCTTCGATTCCTCTCTTACCTTTTTCAGTATTCCACCAGGTAAGAGCTACTCCAAATAGTCTCCCGATTGCGTAACGTACCTTGCGATCCTCGGGACAATCACAATTGAGGAAGGTGTTTTCCATTTCCTCAAACCAGCGGAGGAGAGCAGTGACACCTTCGGTCCCTTCAAATTTCGGGGGATCGCAAGACTTGAAGTGTTTGTAAGAGCACTTTTTGGAGGGAGGGTTGTCGACGTTCTGTTCCTCTTGATGGGGAGGATTGTTGGGATTTGCGGCGGGAGCTTGTTGGACTTGAATTATGATGTCAGGAAGCACCGCGGCCATTTGTTTTGCGATTTGAGTGGCCAAGCGTTCGTTTGACCTTCCCGACCTTCTACCCCCACGTTGCTGCCTAGCCGACATCTATAGGAACATACATAAGAAGATTGTGAGTTTAAGGAGTCTTTTTAGGTGTCATGTGTCTTAAAAAATAAAAATAACATAAACATCAATAATGCAGCTACATCCATAGGATGTCTTGGGTTTGCTCATGTTTGGGCCTCTAATGTCCCCCATACCTTCACCTGTATAGTCATGTGGGCCCCCATGACTATTGGCTTGGTAGGATTCACATTGGTGTTGGCGGTTTAACACTTGCATCACCCGAATGAAAACCATGAAATATGTTTGCGAGATGTATGGTCGGAGGGTGTCCAGGTGTAGACACAATGACAACTCAAAGTGTGGTTAGCTCACACGACGTTTGGTATAGCATGCTTTGGCCTAATAGGTCCTTCGTACTCTCATCGTTAGTCCCCAGGTAGGTAAACTGGTCCTTTATTTTGGATTTATACGAATGCCAAGCCTAGACAGGACGTTCCGACTACCGGTACTTGTACCCTTCCAGTTACTATATGCCCGTCATGAGAACTCACTTTGATGTGATTTGAAAATACAAAAATCATTGCAAAAATCATGGAAATGATGTGGTGTGTGCTCTCATGAATATGATATGTTATGAGGATATGATTCATGATAGGCATTGTATAATAATGTGTACTTATGAACATGCTTGCATAACATTGAATGTAACAATAAACATAAAGCATATAAACATCATGAATTTTGCATGTAACACACAAACAATTTAAAAATTCTAATCAACTATAGTATAGGCTCTAAGGGTCTAATAACCAATCCTATATCCCTATAGTCATGGCTCTGATACCAATCTATCACACCCCGACCCGCAGCGGAATAAGAGTCGGGGCATAATTTGGTTATCACCAAAGCTCATGATGTTTACTAATATGTTTCATATTTATTAAATTCAAAATTACATCCTCAATATTCCAAACAAGTTCATACAATTATAAATAAAAGTAACTACATAAACAATCCAAAGTCTAAACCGATTTATTCTTCTAAGCCATCCTATATGTTTCTTGCTGCATCTGGATCACCTGTATCATGTGTAAAAATGGGGGTTTTTTGGTCAACAAAAGTTGGCGAGTGAACCTTGTTAGGAAACATTTATTATTGATTTCTTGTTATAATTAATATGGAAAAATTGTGCAATAATCATATGTGAGCAAACGTAAATAATCATACAATAACATACGATAACATACAATAACAAACAATAACAACCACCTTGCATGAATATATGACATGAATGACAATGTATATGTTGGCAACGTCACGTTCACGCTCATAGGTAATGGGGAACGGTTCCGCTCATAGGTAATGGGGAACAGACGGCCTATGATGAAATGTATGTGCGATCAAGGCTCAATCAAACGGAGCCGATCGTATGTTGGCAACGCCTCGTTCACGCTCATAGGTAATGGGGAACGGCTCACGCTCATAGGTAATGGGGAGCGGCGGCCTATGATAATGTATGTATTGCAAATGATAAATTTAATCTAAACATTAACCACGCAAACAGTTGATACATAATGAATACACATTTGATCATTGATATGATGGATGCACAATTGTTTAAATGAAATAAATAATATGACACATGATACACCCCAAAAACATGATTAAAACGGGGAATTTGTAGAGATTCACTCACATTGGGTGCGTTCGTTTGATGATGTTGAATGCGCACGAGTTTAGAGGGTTGATCGACGAGGATTAACTAACCTAAATAATAACGAAAAGGTATGGTAAATAAGTGGATTTTATTAATAATTTTAATAGGATTTTTAGATATATTTTTGTGAGTTTAAGGTTATTTTCTAACTTTAAAAACATTATTTTTAAGTATTTTTAATTGATTTTTAAATTAAATAAATAAATAAAATATAAAAAAAATGTTGACTTTTTGGGTTGACCGTTGACCATTGACCATGACTGTTGAGTGTTGACCGGTTCGGTCGTGTGTTTGTTTGCGCTGAGTGAGGTTCGAACTTGTGACCTCCCGTACGCGTGCACGCAGCTCTACCAACTGAGCTACGTGTCTAACCCGAAATATTTCTGTTTTTAATTATATTTATATACTATTTAATTTATTCAAAATTCATTTATTCTTAAAAAGGATTTTAATTCTATCGAACCGGTGTGCATAACAGGTCTCGAACCCGGGACCTGTTGTTTAACGTTGCACACAGTCCACCGCTGGACTGTGTGTCTAACCTGGTTAAAACACTTGATTTTATTTCTCTTATAAACTAACTGGAAGTTTCCATATTTGGGTTTTATAAAAAGTCTGAATATTGTGACGAATCGGAACAGGACAGACTCGAACCCGGGACTCTATGATTCAAATGCACACAGTCCACCGCTGGACTGTGTGTCTAACCCGAGATATAACCCGATTTATATTAAGTATATACACAGTCTAAACTTCATCTTCTTCGTTAACAACACAGACCACGATTCAATCTACTGTTCTTGTTTAATTCGATTGACGGACATATGACTGATTAAAATGAAATGGATAGGGAAGGTTTTGGGAATGAACGTACCGGAATGATGACTTTTCTCAGAACTCCGGCAAAGTTGTCGGCTCTGTTTTACGAACTCCGTCTGAGCGGACCAATTAACAGTTTTGATTAACTAATTGTGGAATTGAATGACTAAACAAGAGTTATCAGAGAGTTTAGATGCTCATACCGATTCACAACGTGATTTAGAAATTTTCAGAAGTTTTCCGGCGATTGCAGATTATCCGGTATCGTCGTCTGGGACCGATTCTGATTGAAAGGTTTGAGTTAGTAAAAGTCTAACAATAGATAGAAGATGAAAGAATTGAGAAATTACCGTTTTGATGAATGACACGGTTTTCCGGTGAAAGTCCGGTGATATCAAATAGCGATTCCGACGATCAGAAATTAGAGTAAAAGTGAAATCAAAGGTTCTGTGAGTGTTTTTGAGTCGCGAGATGATGATATTGATAGAGTAATTCAGGAAGTAAAAGATTTCGGTTTCTAACTCCCAAATCATATGAATCGAAACAATAAAGACTAAATTTGATTAAGAACGTGGGTCGTAATGGTTGCATCGGTTATAATCAGATATTCAGGATCACTCAAACGTCTGGGAAGTTGAAAACCGATTACCGGTTTCAGTTTTGGCGCAAACATAATCGATTGACGGGTGAACTTATGTTTTATTTGTTTCCTAGATTACACAAAGACATCAAGTGGCGGAGTGGTTAAGTGTTTGATGTTAAGGTCTTCCGGCTGACCCGGGTTCGAAACCCGGCAGCCCCTTTTTATTTTTAATTGCTTTATTTTTATTTTCTAACAATTTTAATTTCCATATTCTAAAATGTTTATTAGTTATGTATTGTTTAAAATTAAAATAAGCATTAAATGAGCAACAAAATTTTGAAACTGATTATTCGATTAATAAACGAAGCGGGTTTGGAAAACCCGTTTTTCGACGGATGTTACATCGGTTAGATTTCATATTTTTATGAGATTACAGTCAAATACTATTTAAAGTGCAAAAAAAGAAAGAACCCCAAAACGGCATCTGGCTATCCTTCACTAACCATGTATATGTTATTGTGGTATAATATTATCCATTGAATATGTCGACTTCGCCGCAACGTGCGGGTTCCCACTAGAAACGAGTACCACAATGCAAAGTGTCATTCCCGCCGCATCGCGCGGGCACCCTACTTGTATATATATACGGATGTTTGTGTGTGTGGGCAAGGAGGTGGCGGCCTATGGGGCTCCCTCTCTCCTCTCTCTTCCACTTGTGGGTCTTGGAATACATGTATAATGATTAGTGCTTTTACAAGATCTTCTAAAATCTTACAATATCCAAGAAACAATTCAAAACAATTAAACTCTCTCTCTCTCTCTCTCTAAGCATAAGCTCGGCCGAACAACCCTTCATCCATACAATTTTCAAATTTCCAACTTTGTTCTTGGAGATTCAAGCTCATTTCAAGGTAATTTCAAGTCCGTTTGAAGGTTTAAAGGTGATTTCAAGGAGTTTCAAGCAAGAACCAAACTTCATCTCATCATTTATTCAAAAACCCACTTGAATCTTGAAGGTATAAAACTATGTCTTTTAAAAACATTCTTGATTCTTGTTGATGAAGATGATAGTAAAGGATTTCTCTTGTTCTTGAATTTAAACACAAACTTAAAAACTAAAACAAATGGGTTTGTGAAGAAAAATAAAATGGATGAATATATATATATATATGTGTGTGTGTGTCTGTGTGTGTGTATGGCCGTATGTATATATGTTTATATATGAGGTTGGATTTTGATTTTTTGATTGTTAAGAAATCTAAAAAGGTGAATGCATGCATATTTAAAATTTAAAATTTGTTTAGTGACTTGAGATGAATATATGAAAAGTGAATTTTTGGAAGCATATATACATATATGTGTAGCCGTGTGTGTTATATATATATATATATATATATGTATGCATGCATGTGAAATTTTATTGTTAGTTCATAAATATGTAGGAACAAGATTCTTGCATTTATAATAAATGATAAGGAAATGATCATATGAAGATTATGATGTTTTTGAATGTTTGAACATAAGTTAAATGTATGTTGGATATATTTTGGTTCATAAAAGATGATGATGATGTGAAATGAATGCATTAGATGCTTGTACTTAAGCATGCATGTGGGTATATAGTCATGAAATGATGAATAAATTATTGTATGATGAAGATGATTTTTAATCAGGTCTTAAAAACTAAAAATAATAATATCTGAAGTGTTAAAATATCATGAAACCTTGTCATAAAGTTCACTAGCTTCACATGTTGTACATAGTGCTTAAAGAGTTGTAAAATATGAGAAATTTCGCATGATTTATGTGACTTATATAAATACTGCACTAATTTGATTATAAGCATCATTTTATTCAGTATATAACATGCATTATGTTAAAATATCAAGTCGTTCCGATTTGGGATGCTTACGGTAAAGTTCGGTACAAAACTATGCGTTAAAAATGGTAAAAATCGCCTTTTAAGAGATATTTATAAAACTGTTTTAAATCAGTAAATAAACTGATATTTTTGGTATAAATATAGGTATTTTAACTTATATTAAGTATCTTTGGTGTTTGGTTAGTCATACGTGACTTCCGACACCCGAAAACGATACTAAAAACACAAAATATGCATATTTCAATGTACACGAACGTAGATTATTCAAGAGTGAACTTTGTGTGTATTATGATGTGATATGAGAATATGAGAATATGTGATATGATATGCTAAGTGATGACATGATAGTAGAAGATTAGACTATGCATGTACACTTAGGCGGACAAATCGGTAAAATCGGTGAATATCGCATTAAATATGTAACTTGTTTGTCGAGCATGAAAATGATACATAGGTTAACTTGATAAGTTATTTCATGTATGAATGCTTTAAAAATGATAGAATATATAAGTTAACAAAATGCGTGTATTACAATATTTGTTTATATGTTCACGTTTATGTATATATATTCGCGCAAATCGTAGATATATTGCTTATAAACGGGTGTGATAACGGATATAACATATTGAGGGTCACCAAATAAAATCGTTCAAGTCGCGAAAATCTTAATATATATGAACACATATATATAAACACGCCAACATAATCAAAAACAAATACTTTTCGAGAAAATCTCAAAGTTATGCGAAAATTCTAAGTATTGGAGAAACTTAGGGATTTTATAGAATATTGATTGTTAAATTGTTCCTATAATTATTAGGATATGTAGAATCGATTTGTGGGAATTGCGCTAATTTAATTGCCCAAAGGTGAGTGTCACTAAACCCCTCTTTTTAATTTACTGTTTTATAATTGTTTTGGGGGAAGAACACGCCTTAAAAGGATAAGTATACGCTTTTGTATAAAACATACCTTTGATAAAACTATGAATATATTTTCGTGGAAAAATATATGGTTTTGATATAAATATGTTTCGGGGAGAAACAGTTTTGATATAAATATATGTTTCGGGGAGAAACGGGATTTGATTAATGATATATGCGTTTCAGGGATGAAACGGGGATTATTACAGTGTTTTGGGGATAAAACAACCATGTAGATTTATAAATGCTTAAATCTAAAGTTGGGACGAGTTTGCTCGGTCTTAAGAGAGTAAGTGACGGAATAGGCTTACGTTTCGGTGGGGACGCGAGAAATTCGTACAACACTAAGTATTAAAATTTTCATTTTAGTAAGATATATGCATTAAATGTGAGGCAGGCAGTATATAAGAGACCCATTGCATGCCTTGATCAAGTATTGTCGTTTAACCATTAATATAATATGCGTGGAATTGTTGATAGATCTATCGGGTTGACTACCCTGTCGTGACCGGTAGCTCCGGGTCAAGTCAAGTGACGAATTTATATTCTGTATTGTCTAGCTTTGATTATACCTTAGTAGTAAATGTATAGCTCGTAACGTCTTGCAAACTTATGAATATGAACATTTGATGCTAGAACTTTAATACGCATAAACCTTAGGGAACGTGAGGATTACGTAAGGCTTTCATAAAGGAAAAATGCTTACGATGGCTGCCCTCGGCATTTTTATTAAGGAAAATTTAAATTGACTTTCTTAAGATTATATGGATGTTTATTAATAAACACGTAATATGAAAGTTTTTCCTTGGATCAAATTAATTATAAATAGAATTATACGTGAACCCACCCTCCTTTCTGTTGACACTTGATTTTAACGTGTTCTTCAGGTACATGAGTTCGGCTTCGGGAATCTTTTGCATATCTTATGGTTGTGATGCATGTTTTTAATCAATAATATTTTAGACAACTTTTAAAACTGTTTTGGAACCATGTTTGTATTAAGATCCATAAGGATCAAGACAACTTAATTATGTTGTGGTTGTGTTAAAACGTTAAACGTTTAAAATTATGTTTTAATTAAGTTAAATGTCCAAAATCAATGATGCATCGTCCACTAAGATATTTATGGGCACCAACTTCCGTCACCATTACGTTTGTATTTCCGCTGCGACGTTTTTGAGGTGTTACAGTATGGTCCCAGATAACATGCGCGAACGCACATTCATGAGACCACACCACTCTAGAGACACGACCTTGTTATCTAGAAGAATCTAGAAGGACATAGGATACACCTGGTGACAAAGAGGATATTACCAACAGACAAGGAAGGACACCATGTGACACCAATAATGGGATGTCAGCCCTTAACGCAAGATCCTCAAAGGACAGCCAAGGACAATCCGACAGTAAGTACAAAAAAGACGCTGAGGTGGAATGAGCAATCGTGTGCCACGTCAGCCCTAGTACGAGACAAGAGCCTTGTCGTGTCAGAGGAGACACAATGGATATTCTCCACGATTGGACAGCTGGTGAAGGACCAGTTGGCGCCCCTTTTCTCCTTCACAAATCTTCGGCTATAAATAGAGGACTTCACATCCAGGTTAAAGGATCTCCTCTTACTCTCACTTTATACACACACTTATATCCTCAAAACGATTACTTATTCTCACGCCGAAGGGTGGTTACAAGGAGAACCCCCAATCTCTCCTCCCTGTAACGAGTTCACCGGTGTTATTTTGTTTAGCAGAGTTCATTAGAAAGGATCAGACTTCATTGGTGAGGGAAGAACAAAGATTGACCGACATTCACGAGACGAACCGGCTAACTCTGGCCACTGTGTCACTTAGTGTTTCTTCGCGCTCATAACCGTTGTTATGACAATTTATACAGATATTCAGATCTACCAATTTAAATAAGTTATAATAGAAATATATATAAAATAGGGAAAAGCTGAAAATTACATTCCTTTTAAAGTGAAAAAGGTGTCATGTTAAGGTTATGGGGTGTGGGATACGCCACGTCAGCGTCACGTCAGATCCGCATCCGTCAGGATGCTTTATCACGCCTTCTCTTAACTTGCAGGGTGTGGGATAACGCTCCCTGTTAAACAAAATAAAAAAAGAAAAAAATTATTGGATGAAATGATGTGGGCCCCACCTGCAACTCACCTTCTTCCTCGTTACCATGGTGAAGCCCCATCAATGGCGCCCCTCCTTAAACTCATCGGTGTGGGTGGTGGTCAGTGAGGTGGCAGGGGTGGCGCCCTCCACACCCTCCGGCCTAATAGTTAAAATGATATAAACTAGTAGGATTCAACCCGCACGTTGCCACAAGGAAGCGGTGTGAATTTGATCGATATTGGTTTATGATAACCGACATATGCTATAGCAAGCGAAAAAAATCCCAAAGAATCAAGTTGTTACATAACCAAAACGATATATGCACATGAACATTCACTTAGATTTAATAAGAACTAGTCAATTTTTCCCCCGCGCTTCGCGGCGGGAATTTCGTCGTTATCTGTTCAGTTCGTTACAGTACCTACACTCGTTATAGTAATCTAAAGAGAACATCTTACATCGATCAAAAACAATATAAATGAATATGATGTTGTTTAGTTGATATCGATTCAGTTGGCTTGCGTTCTATGTTTATTTTTATCCTAAATGCAATGTAAATTTTATTGCAAACGAATATTGTTCCACTATCATACCAAACCTAACTAAAACTGACTTGGACAACATCTGTATTGGTACTGGTTATATTTTTAATGTTTTTGTTTTCTATAAACTAACACGTATCGCTACCTAACTATGTCAAACCGAACAACATCGATATCTTATCGCTACCATAGTGAACTGAAACAAACAACATTGGTTCGGTACCAATATTTATTTTTACTTTATGTTCTTTTGATAAACTGACACCATATCGCTATGGTACAATACCATACCGTACAACATCAATACCATTATTGTATTCTTTATTTCTTTTTATGGTTTCCGGTTTTGAAAATTATTCATTTATACAACTTCGTATGTGACAATAAATGAATATCGTTACATGTACCGTGATAATCTAAACTAATCGATACCGTTCGAACAACATCAGTGCCGCTCTACCGGTGTTCGTTTTTATCGTTTTCAAGTGATGTAAAACACGTGTTGATTTCTATATCCAGTGTATGTATTGTACCGCTACTGTAACGAACCGTATCGATACCAATCAAATGCATATTCAACTTCTTATGTGACGATAAATGAATATTGGTACATGTACCGTCACAATCTAAACCAATTGATACCGTTCGTACAGCATCAATGTCGCTCTACCGGTGTTCGTTTTTTTCGTTTTCTACAAATATTAAACACGTGTTGATTTCTATACCTAGTGCACGTATTGTACCACTGCGGTAACGAACCATATCGATACCAATCAAATGCCCGTGGAATGTTAAAAATAAACAATCATAGAAGCGGATTTAAATTTTTTTATAAAAATTGACGGACGCAAGTTATTATTATACCATAATTTTAACAAACTGTACCGATACCGATCCAATGCCCACGAAATGTAAAAAAAATAAATTATACACGGATTTTAATTTTATTTTTTAAAGTTAATGACGCAAGTTATTACTAAAATATCAAATCCAATTTTAAATAAATACTATCAATAAAAATAAAAAACAAACACTTAAATTATGAATTACTGTTTATTATTAAAACTAAATTAAATAACACATATATTACTAATACTCAAATTAAATACACATATAACATATTACTAAAAGTGAAAATACTTAAAAATTAGAAACACTATTCATGAGAACTTTAAACTCATATGTATAACCAATGCGATTCCTCCGTGCTTCACGGCGGAAATCAATCGGTATTAGTTTGGTTCGTCACGATACTGGCATTTGCTATAGTATTATTCCAAAGAGAAAACATTACATCCGTCGAAAACAAAAATAAAAACATATATCTACCGGTACTGATCTTGTTCAATTGATATCAATTATGTTCGTTTGCATTTTTTTTTATTTTACTTAAACATTGCAATTTTTTTTAAACGGACGTTGTGTCACTGTCGTACCAAACTGAATTGAAACCGATTAAACAACATGTGTATCAATCGGTACCAAAAAATAATTTTATTGTTAATACTTTCGATAAACTGTCACCCTATCATTACGATATCGTACCGAACTGAAACGAACAACATAGATATTGGTACGCATTCATTTTTATAGTATCTTATTTGATAACAGATACTTTGATTGTATCTTAAAAGTAATATTAGAAAAAAAATTACTAACATCAGTTAAAGAAATAAAACAATAAAATACTGAAAACTTAGGGGAAAAAACAATATTGAAAAATAAATATTGAAATACTATTATTAATACAATTATTAATACTGATTACAAAATTATATATAATATAAAAGAAGAGAAAATGAATAGTGTTGTACTACATCTAATGCATCTTTTATAAGTTCATCAATTTTTTTCGTCCTTTATTCTAGTTCGTCATTTAGTGTAAACGTTTTCATTTACAACTCATGTAGTTTAACTATTGTATTTTTCTTTTACTTTAACCAAATTATTTTTCTACCTCTAAATAGTTTTTTTAAAAAACACGTTAATACCGTTTTACACTTATATTTTAATTTTTTTTCTTTGTTATAACAAGTGTGACAAAGGTTTTTTTAGTTTAATATTTTTAACGAACACGCCGATACTCTTTGAACATATTTTTTAACTTTTTTTTTTGCTATAACGAGCGCGCCGAACTGACCAAGTTTCTACCGTTTTCTTTTTCATTTACCTTATTTTTATCTTTGTTATTTACTATATCGTTTTACCTTTTGTTATTATTTTGATGTTTAGGGCTGAGTTACGACGCAAATAACATATTCCATTAATATATCATTTTTATTTTTAATTAATTTTACAAATTTATTTATCTGTTATCATGGTTTTTTATACGCGAGTAAGTACGACTCTACTTTGATTTAAATAATAACAATGATTACGCGTTTTCTTAGGTAAGCCCAATGGGAAAGAAATTAATCAAGTATTAACAATATTGGGATATGCACTTGGTTTGGTGGTAGTTAGTTTTTCCCTAAAAATATTAGACTAATAAAAAATCGCCCTTCGAGGGACTAACACGCCAAACTCTAGTAAAGCACGTTTCTTAACCGATGCCCTAGGTGCAATTTTGTGTTGGCTATCCATTTCAGTGTGTGTATATATATAGGGTAGGGAACCTAAGAGAAGTCCACCCTATTTGAGAAACTTGAGAAGTATTCTGGACCACACATTTCCATAAGCTTTCCGTAATACACACATATGTATAGTTTAAAATTGACTATATACACATATGTATATTGAATTATACACATATGTATATAGTCAATTTTAAACTATACATATGTGTATATTACGAAAGGCTTTGAGAAAATGTGTGGTCCAGAATGCTTCTCAAGTTTCTCAATTAGCCTAGTGTTTCTCACATGATCCTAACCCTATATATATATATATATATATATATATATATATATATAGTAAAAACAAAAATAAAAAATATTAGTGGATGCTATATAATATCCACCCATTAGGGAAAGAGTTGGTTGGAAAACGGTTGGGTTTGAAATGGTGGGATTAGGTCGGCTTCGTCATGCAAGCGAAATCTCGTCGGCTCGCCAAGATTAAGTCGAACTTTTGGCCGTGTTTGCTTGAACCTTCCATTTTTGGTTTAGAATGTAGAGTGTAGAGATTGTATTTTTGTGGGTTGAAAGGTTAAGGTATTGTTTATGGGTTTAAAGGTTAAGGCGAATGGTATATATATAGTGTTTAATTTAAAATTTTTTTTTAACACCCAATAGTCCCCTCCAACGTCCATCCCAAGGGTAACATTTGAAAGTTTCACGCGTGATCACCACAACGCGTGATCACCAACACGCGTGATCACCATGACCTGCAGCGGTGTTCCACGCGTGATGAGCCACCAACCACACCCCATCACGGGGCACCCCCACCCCCTTATATAGAGTATAGTTACTTTTCATGAATAGTTACAATGTCTCATGAAAAACAGTTTATTTTAAGAAGATACAGAACACACATCAATAAATAATAACATACAATTTATCTTACAATATATCTTTTGGTGTTTTTACTCAAATTATCGTCTTATACTTGATTTCATGGACCCAAGACATTCAAACAATAAAACTCATTTAGGATGTTTTTAAAACATAAAAGTCAGAATGGGACGAAACTAAAGAACTTAAGCTCAAATTTATTCCTAGGTAGTCGAAAATGACAGAAAAGATGCCAAATGTTGATTTTGGTTAGAAATAGTTGAACAAACAGTGGTCCTTAAATCAACAACTTGTAGGCCATGCGAATCTGGTTCCTAACCAAGAAAGCATCCAAAACTTACAAAACAATCTACCATTACCATTGTACCACTCACCTACCTGTAAGTCATTTTCTTATTTTATATTTATTTTTTTATAAATAAGGCATTAAAAGTTAAAGAGTAAAATGCACGCATAGTCCCTATGATTTTGTAAAATAACACCTATAGTCCCCAGCTTTTGGAAATTACACCAGTGCTCCCTGTGGTTTGACAGTTTGTTACTCAGATAGTCCCTGGAGTGGAGTCCGTTAGTTTTCTCTGTTAAATCTATGTAAAATGACAAAATTATCCCTTTCTTTTATTAAAATATAAGAAAAACTAATTAATCATTTAAAATACCCACAAGTAATTATTAATTATTAAATATAATAATATATAACACCTCACCCACCCCCCACAATTAATTATTAATACAATTAATTATTCATGTGCAGTTCATCTTTTTCATCTTACACCACACTTAACCTTCTAACCACCACCTCCTTAAACCACCGCTGAAACCACCACTCCCTACAAATCGACTACACAACTCTCTCAATCAACTACACAAATCGAATCAAAACCTCACCAATCGATGCATACAACCGTCATTTTCAACAATTTTCCACAACAAATGCACAATCGATCAATTTCCGCATATCTCACCAACAAAAGTGGCTATTGATGGTCAAATCAGTGCTATATTCAGCTTCAATCGATCAGTATTTCGGACTTACGAAATCAGATGCATCAGAAACCTAATCAAACGGTGTCAGAAGCTAAGTCTAGGGTTTGTACTGGACCGACTAGACTAAATCGCTCACTGAAGAACAAGCGTTTAAAGTTTTGGATTCTATATTGAGATCTGGTATAATATTTTTGGATGTTTCAGTTTGTGTGATGAGGTTTTATCATTTTATAGCCTGCAAAGTTTTGCCGCCGGTGGTAGAGGTAATGGTGGTGGTGAACTGAACATTGTGTTTGATATTTTTGTGGATCTGGAATGGAGGAGGGAGTTCAGGTGGCAGAGATGTTGATGTTGGTGGAGTTGCAGGTGGTGGCGGCTGGTGGTAAGTGGTGGAGGTAGATGGTGGTGAGTGAGTGTGTGTGAGAGAGAGAGAGATACAAGGGTTAAAATAAGAAGGTTGGTGGTCCACCTTTAATTGTAATACATCTATTTTAGTGTTTTAGTTTAATATTAAGGGTATGTTGGTCATTTTACATGGAGTTAACGGAAAAAACTAACGGACATCCACTCTAGGGACTATCCGAGTAACAAACTGTCAAACCACAGGGAGCACTGGTGTAATTTCCAAAAGTTGAGGACTATAGGTGTTATTTTACAAAACCACAGGAACTATCCAGGCATTTTACTCTATTATTTATTAAACATTAACCAACTATAACGAAACAACATTAAACTGTTCTATCAAAACTGCTATCGTTATGGGTTTTTGTACCGGCAGCCTACCAATACGGTAATAAATGTATCAACCAATTTTTTACCGCAACGACGACAGTTCCACCGGTTCAAATATATATTTTTGTTTATGTGGTTTGTCCAGTTATATTAGTCTAGACCAAATTTCAAATTTTTAACATTTTCATTCCTGAAGTTCTTGAAACATGCCAATTCATCCAAAAAATCTAAGGTTGACTTGCATAATTGGATAAAATACAAGCACGAAAATAACAGTCAACTCATGTTTTTTTGGACGAAAATGACAATTAACTCTGTTATTTATTTTACCTGCCGTTTTTTTATTCTAAAATGTCATTGTTAATTTTAAGATTTATCATACATTAATATTTCAAATTCTTTCAATTTGTTTTTATGTCATAATTTAAAATGGTTGGTTATTTTATGCCAAAATCTCAAAATAAAAAGGAATTGATACCAACTTTTATAAGGTTGTGTGGTATGGTGATGATGCAAAATGACCACCACGTCTGCGCCATGTCACCCCATCCTCATCCACCACCCTATAGGTGTGGACCATGACCTCCGCTATCATTCACTATCCTCCCACACCAATCAAAATCCCCTAATTAATGAAAAGAGGGCCATCGTTGCCATGGATTAAACCATGCGAACCACCATGGTTTGCACAGGGGGCGGTGTAGTAGTGATTCCATTGTCTTACGAGGCAATTCATGACCCAAACCACCATCCCATAACCTAATTATTTAGACACTTAGTAAATATTTTAATATTAATTTGTATTTTTTGTTGTTGTTGAATGTAATTATAGATTATGAATGTGCATAAATAAAAAAATAATAACTTTTGGGTTAGACAGGTCGTGTGCATGTGAATATTCATGGTGTGTTCAGGTTCACGTGTCCGGTGACGAAGCTTGAGATTTCCGACCGGTGTCGAAAACGTATATACCTAAAAAATTATAAATCCGGGGGTCGAAAACGTATATCCCCAAAAAAATTCTACACGAAAACTACATACCGGGCACTACTGAGCGAAAAGTTTGCTCCCCCCTCCCCCCCCCCCTGCCCCCCCACAAAGCTGTGCCCCTGCACGTGTCTGTCATGATTCTGGAGTTTGTGTTGTGTTTGGGTTTGTGTCGTGTTTGGGTTTGTGTCAAGTTCGACCCACGAACACACACTATTTAACACCCTTACAATCTGCCTTAGGAGAAGAAAGTTGATAAATAGCTTCTGTTTGAGAATTAGATGTTTATTTTTGAATCTGATAGCTCAAAATGCAGTTGGTCAAAAATGCAATTAGTATGTTATCCTCTGTTACTAGCTAATTACGGGTCTCTACTTTTTCGTCACGCTTATATGCAGTGTATCTAGAATCTTGAGATCCTTTTTCTAGTTTCACAGTTTATTCACATTAATATGCATTCCTAAAGATCCTGAAAACTTTTGTCACATAAAAGGGGTGACAACCAAACGGGTCAAATGGGTTGAAAGTCACCAAAAATCTATCTTTGATGCTTACAACCTCCTAAATCATTTTTACCCAAACATTAAGAACTTTAGATAATTTGTAACTAACATTGTCTTTTTTATCGATCAACCCGACCCGTTTTGGGTTTTGACCCGTTCCAACCCACCCATATTGCCACCTTTAGGTGTGAGTATTTTTTTTTCATCTATTCTGATTTGCAAACTTCTGCACAGATTTCTCGTCAGATGGATCTATGTCAACTGTAGCTTCTTGTAGGGGCAACTTAGAATTAGAATTGTGTAGCACAAGGCTAAATCTCCTTGTTGAGATCGAGAAACGGAAGGCTGCTGAAGATGATGTTGCTGCTATGTTTCCTCACTGGCACAGAGTCAGCAACTTCCTACTCGCACCTTCATCAAGTGATAGCAGTTCTACAACACGGTTTGACATTAATGCAGTGAAGCAGTTATCTGAGGAAGTTATTGTTGCTAGATTTGTCGCGGAAGCCTTGGGGAAGGCTGAAGCAAAGGCAGAAGCTGAGCTGGCTGCACAGGTCATCATAGCGTCAAAAGATAAAGAGATTTGCAGGCTGCGAGACAGGATGCAGTACTATGAAGCTATGATCCATGAAATGTCCCAAAATAACCTTGAATCTATGGGTATATGCTTATTCTTTTCCTCTCTTTTTCTCATGATGTAAGTGGCGTAATCTTATTTTTAAAAAACACGCAAGAGGAGATTGCAAAAACACCTTAGGGTCTCAAGGAATTTTTACATCATTTTTTAGAGCAAGAGTAATATTAGGATTATTTTACGACATGGTTGTTTGGTGTGAACTTGTGTAGATGTGGCACG
Source organism: Scalesia atractyloides (assembly GCA_947069175.1). Lineage (NCBI taxonomy): Eukaryota > Viridiplantae > Streptophyta > Magnoliopsida > Asterales > Asteraceae > Scalesia > Scalesia atractyloides. Next base: position 28,426,267 of record CAMTDV010001633.1, read on the forward strand.
GAGGCATCGGGAAAGGAAAAGGGGGCAGATGAAGTGGTTATGGGGTTGCATTGGGATGTCCATTGCGATCGGAGCTTCTGTCATAGCGTATTCATATGCTCCAAACAGTTACGCGTTGGAAAATGTTGGTAATACACAGCCAGAGGCTGCTTATGATTGGGGGTAGTCTTACTTGTTTACATAAATAATACATCATTGATATCAGATTGGTTATATGACCAGAAGGTTTATTATTGGAGATAATGAACCTACAAATTTGCTACTTGTTATACTAGTTGATTCGGCTTAGTCTGGTTCTTGAAGAGATTACTGATGATGAATTTAGGTTGAAGATTTAATGGTTTTAATTAAATCCTTGTCATGCATTACTTATTAGTCACATTCTGTGGGTGATGTGTACTCTCTTTAATGATTTTTCAACTTCTTATTTGTTGAAAGAAATGTCACATCTAGTAGGTATTAGACCAATTGTAGTGGGTTGGGTGAATAATGCCCCACCTTTGGGCGTTTTTCGTCATGTGACAGTACAGTCAGCAAGAGGCATTATTGGACGTTTTTCTAAAATGGGTGAAGTGGGGATGTGGGCATTATATTAAAAGAGTGTAAAGAATTAAATAAAATAAAAAAACTAACCAAAAAAGGGTATTGGTCAAATCTAAAGAAGATAGATGTGATTGGTTGGTGTTTAATTGTTCCAGCGTGATTTAAATAACGCCAAAACGAAAATAGTGATGAAAAACACCCAGGGGCGGGGGCCGGGAGTGATTGGGCGTAATTGGGGAAGAAAACGTCAGGATCTAGCCCACTACGGGTGGTCTTATAGTGCAATATCATTCTCTGTATATGGACTCTATCTAAGGCTAATAGAAAATCAATAGACAAAAAAAAAACACTACGATATTTTTACTAAAAAAACTAAAACAATGAAAATAATCAAATTTTAAACTAGAAACACTAAAATTTTAAACCGGAAAGACTCTAATTTTAATAGTAAAAACCCACCACAAAGACGACATTAAGAACTGATGCGGGCCCAAGTGTGGAGGAGCGGGCCATGTTATATTTGGAGGCCCAAGATCGCGTGACAAATGGGGCTTCACTAAAATGGCTCTAACTTGGGCTACGGGGATCCGTTTTGGGCGTGCGGCCAGTCAAAACGATCGTAAGGAAAATCCCATTTTGCTGCAAACGGCCTCCGGCGGTTTGGGTGGACGTTCGGGCCCAAAAAAGGCTTATTTCTATGAGTATTTTTCATTTTTATGTTTTTTTGGGTTTTTTGCCAACTTTTGTTTTGTTTTAGTTTTTTGCCCGAGTGTATTTTGGGGACCGTTTCGAATTTATAACTCTATTAATATGTTGGTTATGAGGTGATAATGATCAGATTTCAGTTTTGGAAAAAACAGTTTTTCACTTCAAATTTCGTGCCATTTGGGTTGAATTTTAGGGTTGGTACAAGTTCATCACGGGTATTAATAGAATCAACGTGATTGATCTTACTTATCGTTTCTACTCAGATCAGTTGGTATCAGAGCCGAATTCCTGGCTCAAAATGCCTCCGAGAAGAAACAGACTCGATGAAGTTTATGAACGGGAGTTGGAGCAGCGGCTCATGGCCCAAATGGATCAACGATTGGACGAGGTGGTCGATCAGTTGACTAACCGGATGGAAGGCTTGATGAATCGTAGGAGGCAGCAACCCAATGATGGGTATGGTTCGGATTTCAGTAATCTGTTTGGCGATGGTTCGGATTCCGATGGTGATCAGGAGGATCGGCCGAGGAAAGGGCAATCGACGTTGTGATTCTGGGATAAGGGTTGATATTCCGGAATTCGATGGGGCTAGTTTGAACCCGGAGGGGTTCATCGATTGGTTGTCCACTATCGAGGAAGTGTTTGAGTACGAGGAGGTTCCTGAGAATAAGTGGGTGGCTTTGATTGCTACCAGAATGCGTGGTAGGGCTTCTGCCTGGTGGCAGCAATTGAAGCTTACACGAGAAAGGCTCGGGAAGTCGAGAATCGTGACATGGACCAAGATGAGAAAGTGTTTGCGGTCCAACTTCCTGCCACATAACTTTCAACGGTTGATGTACCAGCGTCTGCAGAACTTATAGCAGGGGGCTAAGTCGGTTGATGATTATACAACCGAGTTTTACCAGTTGATCGCCAGGAACGATATTCAAGAGGCGGAGGAGCAACTTGTTTCTCGGTATATTGGGGGTTTGAGGGTGTAAATCATGGAGTCATTGAATCTTTTTGATCCATTGATCATTGCAGAGGCACACCAACAGGCGTTGGCCTTTGAGAAGCAAAACCGACGGTCGAGTGGTTCGTATTATAACGCCCCTAGTGGGGGAAATGTACAGTTGGGTGGTGGGGCACCTCGCAAGGGGCCTAGCCAACAGAGACCAGGGGGTAACAATACCGGGTCAGCCTCTAAAGGGGCTAGTAGTAGTGGTCCGAGATGTTTCAGTTGTGGTGAAACGGGCCATCGACAAGCTGAGTGTAAAAAAGCTGGTAAACGACACCTGTTTGCCGAGTCTGAGGATGAACAACATGAAGAATACGAGAATACCCCGGTGTATGATGAAGAAACTGAATACGAGGAAGAGTTTGTGTCCGGTGATGTTGGGGTAAACCTAGTGGTCAGACGTTCTTGTTATACACCAAAGGCAGATGGGGATGATTGGCTCAGGCATAATATCTGCCATTCAACATGTACCATTTTGGGGAAGGTATGCACGTTCGTTATTGATTCTGGAAGTTGTGATAATTTGATATCTGAAGAGGCGGTACAGAAGTTGTCTCTGAAGACAGAGAGTCACCCGAAGCCTTACAAGTTTCAGCGGCTTAAGAAGGGTGGAGAGGTCTCGGTGTCTAAGCGAGCCCTTGTTTCCATGTCTATTGGGTCCACATACAAAGATGATGTTGTGTGTGATGTGGTCCTATGGATGCGTGTCACTTGTTGTTGGGTAGGCCTTGGGAATACGAGTGGAACATAGAGCATAATGGGCGATCTAATACGTATAGTTTTCTGTTTGGCGGTGTGAAGATCACTCTTGTTCCTACCAAGCCTAAACAGTTAACCACAAAACATTCAGGCACTCTGTTGACTATTAGCCAGTTTCAAGATGAACTGGAGGAGGGGGATAGTGTTTTTGTGTTGATGGGGAAGCCGGTGCCTGAGGAATTTGAAATTCCTGATACTATGTTTCCTTTGCTTGAGGAGTTTTCTGATGTTTTCCCTGATGAGTTTCCTGATGGATTGCCACCGTTGCGTGACATCCAACATCACATTGACTTGGAGCCTGGGTCACAGTTGCCCAACAGACCACATTACAGAATGAGCCCTAGTGAGCATGAGGAGTTGCGGAGGCAGGTTGAAGAGTTGATTTCTAAGGGTCATGATCGCGAAAGTATGAGCCCTTGTGCTGTTCCTGCTTTGTTGACTCCAAAGAAATATGGCACCTGACGTATGTGTGTTGACATCCGAGCAATAAACAAGATTACTGTGAGGTACAGGTTTCCTATTCCTCGACTTGATGATTTGCTTGATCAGATTTGTGGTGCTATTATTTTTACAAAGTTAGATTTGAAGAGTGGGTATTACCAGATTCGTCTTAGGCCGGGTGACGAGTGGAAGACTGCCTTCAAGACTCGTGAAGGGTTGTATGAGTGGTTGGTGATGCCATTTGGTTTCTCAAACGCACCTAGTACTTTTATGCGTGTGATGAATCGGTTGCTTAGGCCCTTCATTGGAAAATTTGTGGTTGTGTATTTTGATGACGTGCTTCTTTCAGTGACCACGTTGTGCATGTGAGGAAGGTTTTGACTTTGCTTCGAAAAGACAGTTTCTATGCAGCCATCAAGAAGTGTGTGATCATGACCCCTAAGGTTTTGTTCTTGGGGTATGTTGTTTCTAGTGATGGGATACAGGTTGATGAATCCAAGGTGGAGCCTGTTAGAAATTGGCCAACTCGTACTACCATTACTGAAGTTCGTAGTTTCCATGGGCTTGCTTCATTCTATAGGCGGTTCATTCCTCATTTCAGCTCTATTATGGCCCCGGTGACAGATGGTATAAAGGGGAAGACGTTTGTATGGACAGAAGAGGCAGAGTTGGCTTTTCAACTTGTGAAAGACAAGCTCACTTCAGCACCGATTCTGGTATTGCCTGATTTTTCTCAAGTTTTTGAACTTCATACTGATGCTTCAAATGTTGGAATTGGCGGGGTTCTCAGTCAGGGTGGTAGGCCTGTTGCTTATTTTAGTGAGAAGTTATCTGGGCCAAAGTTGAGGTACAACACTTATGATCTGGAGTTTTATGCAGTGGTCCAAACTATAAAGCACTGGCGTCATTATTTGTTTCATAAAGAGTTTGTTTTATTCACTGATCATGATTCCCTAAGGCATATTCATACTCAAGACAAGGTATCTCATAAGCATGGGCGATGGTTGGCCTTTCTTGAGAAGTTTACTTTTGTGGTCAAGCACAAGACCGGTGTTTCAAATAGGGTTGCTGATGCCCTAAGCAGGAGGAGTAATCTGCTTTTATTCATGAAGGTTGTTGTGCCGGGTCTAGAGGTCATTCGTGAGCAGTTGGCCACTGACCCATTTTTCTCAGTTATTTTGCAGGATGTGGGTGCTGGGAAAAAGTCAGACTTTCTGTTACATGAAGGTTTTCTGTTCAAGGGGAATCAACTATGTATCCCTAATTCTAGTCTTCGCTTGCAGATTATTAGGGAGTTACATGGTGAAGGGCATGTTGGTCGTGATCGTACTTTAAACCTGGTTGCAGGTTCTTATTTTTGGCCTACTATGAGGAAAGAGGTGGACCGTTATCTGAAAAGATGTCGTGTTTGTCAGGTTTCAAAGGGCACAGCTACTAATGCAGGTCTTTATATGCCCTTGCCTGTCCCCTCACAACCATGGGTTGATATTAGTATGGATTTCGTGTTGGGATTACCGCGTACTCAGAGGGGTAATGATTCTATCTTTGTGGTGGTGGATCGGTTTTCCAAGATGGTCCATTTTATTCCTTGAAAGAAGACGATTGATGCTGTTAATGTGGCCCAACTCTTCTTTCGAGATGTGTACCGTTTGCATGGGCTACCCTCTTTTATCGTGTCTAATCGGGATACTCGATTACTGAGCCATTTTTGGCGTAGTTTGTGGAAAATGGTGGGCACTCAACTCAACTTCAGCAGTGCTTATCACCCCCAAACTGATGGCCAAACTGAAGTTGTTAATCGGTCACTTGGTAATTTGCTGAGGTGTTTGGTTGGTGATCATGTGAAGGCATGGGATCAAAAGTTATGCCAAGCTGAGTTTGCCCATAATCATGCTGTCAATCGGAGCACCGGATTTAGCCCGTTTCAGGTGGTTTATTCATGTCAGCCCCGGGGACCACTTGATTTGATGTCACTTTCTATTTCTGGGCCTGTCCCAAAGAGGGTTCAAGATTTTGTGGAAGGATTACATGAGGTTCATAAGGCTGTTTATGATAATTTGACCCAAGCTAATTCGAAGTATAAACAAGTTGCTGATCAGAGACGTAGGCATGTTGACTTCGAGGAAGGTGATTTTGTTTGGGCTGTTTTGACTAAAGATCGCTTTTCCGTTGGAGAATACAACAAGTTATCAGCTAAGAAGTTTGGACCAGTTGAAATTGTGGAGAAGATCAACCCGAATGCGTATCGTCTAAAGCTGCCTAGTCACATTCGTTGTTCTGATGTGTTCAATGTGAGGCACTTGTTGCCTTATTATGGGGATTCTTATGATGATGAACCTGTTGGTAATTCGAGGTCGAATTTTTTCTATCCAGCGGGGAATGATGTTGGCCCAAGTGTGGAGGAGCGGGCCATGTTATATTTTGAGGCCCAAGAGTGCGTGACAAATGGGGCTTCACTAAAATGGCTCTAACTTGGGCTACGGTGGTCCGTTTTGGGTGTGCGACAAGTCAAAACGATCGTGAGGAAAAATCTCATTTTGGTGCAAACTACTTGGGTGGGCGTTCGGGCCCAAAATAGGCTTATTTCTATGAGTATTTTTCATTTTTATGTTTTTTGGGCTTTTTGCCAACTTTTGTTTTGTTTTAGTTTTTGGCCCGAGTGTATTTAGGGGCCCGTTTCGAATTTATAACTCTATTAATATGTTGGTTATGAGGTGATAATGATCGGATTTCAGTTTTGGAAAAAAACAGTTTTTCACTTCAAATTCCGTGCCCTTTGGGTTGAATTTTGGGGTTGGGACAAGTTCATCACGAGTATTCATAGAATCAACGTGATTGATCTTACTTATCGTTTCTACTCTACATCAAGAACCCCAACACAACCATCGCAACCAAACACCATAATCACTACCGCCAGCACATACAAGAGTGACCACCACCACCAGCACAAAACCCACAAAAAACCCCATAAATAGGGATGGCAATGGGCCGGGTATGGCTAATCCCATACCTAGACCCGGTTGTAAAATCTTGTCTCATATCCGGCCCATTACCCGTTGGGTATTTGACGGGGTATCAGGTATACCCGTTAGGATTTTCATGTATATATTTTTTTACATAATTTTATGTTTTAAAAATCTATACAATATATTAAATTATGATAAATAACATACATATCTTTATCATCTTAATAATATATTTAAAAATATAAACATATTATAATATTAATCTTAAAAAATAATTTTGCATTTAATAGCATATAAATATAAATTGTGCCATCAAAATATATATTTAAATGGAATGTTCATTTTTCAAATAATAAAGCAACAAGGATGAAAGATTACTAAACTATTTTAAATGAAAATAAATATAAAACTTAAAAGTTTTCGGTTATATATTTCGGGTAAACGGGTATAAAGTTTCGAGTAATAGGGTTGGGTATCATTTAATCCCATACCAGCGAAATGTTTTTTTTCCATACCCATTCCCGGCCGATTACCTGTCAGGTATTGGGTATACCTGTCAGGTATCAGGTATACCCGTCCCAAATTCTTAAGGGTTTCGGGTATACTTGTCAGGCTCAGGTATTTTTGCCATCCCTACCCCTAAAAACCACAAAAAATACGACATTAAGAACCCATCACAAAACCCCAAAAAACTCCCACACAAAAAAACACATAATAGGAGATTTACCTTCAAAAATCTAAGTTCACACAATTTGAGGAAAATCGCACAACTTGAATCATTTGGCTTGGTTATGTTAACAGTTAGCACAAGAAAGGGTTTATTGGGTTATGGGTATTGATTTTTATGATTCTCGCACAATTGTCGTTAAATATATATTGTTTTGTTGGGTTTATTAAACAAGATGGACGGTTATTCGTGTTTGAAAAGTTGGACTCACCGGGTAGTTGCAGATTTGGTGAGATTATTTTTTTTCCATTATCTAATATAATATAACACTTTTACTAAATTACCCCACACCTTATTAGTATAATTATTAATTCTAAGGTTTTAAATTGTAATTAACACTGACCCTTGATTTAAAATTTGGATGGTTTAAATTTGTTCTTACAATTAGCACTGTTTGTACAAAATCTTAACTCCCTACTTCCTAGAAATTGTTGTGAGCGGTGTCTACGGTTTACAACGACTATTTTAAACGATAACTAGATTTCAAAAATGCAGACCGTGTCGATGCTGCTTGTGGCGACAACAAGCAAAAGGTAGATATTGTTTTGTGTGTTGTTGTCCAATACTGGAGTTAACTGGCATATTCGTCACTATAGTTTGTCTGGTTATGTCAGTTTAGGTCAAATTTCAAATTCGTACCATCTCTGTCCCTAACATTCTGAAACATACCACTTCCATAAAAAAAACATGAATTAACTGTCATTTCTTCCCTGTGTTTTGTCCAGTTATTCGATTCAACCTTAGTTTTTAGGACGGAATTGACATGTTTTAAGAATGTCAGAGACGGAGATAGTACAAATTTGAAATTTGGCCTAAACTGGTATAATTGAACAAACCACATGGACGACAAATGCCATTTAACTCTCTAATACTCAATACCAAGAGAAACCAGATATTGTTTTAATTAGTTGACTCGATGTTATTTTTTTAGATCTAATTGTGAGTAGTATGTACAAGTAACCGAAACATACATATAAATATTATAAGAGAGAACTAGTGCCCCATGGAAAAAGTACTTTGCCACACATGTTACATAATCTCTAGCTTCCCACCGCCAATTTTCTTTCCAGCAGAAATTGTTGGTTTGGACTGTCAACTTGAATAAATTAAACTCAACCATTTTAAGTTTCATCGTAAATCCAGTAGAACGCATGCTCCAAACTTCAGGTACTTTCTCTTTCATTATTCATCTTGCATGTTTCTTTATTTTTGTGTACTTCAAATACTAATTTTAACTTTCGAAGATGTAGTTCTGATTTATTTATGTAATAATCTTGGTGTAATTTATACATCTGATTATCAAAAGTTCTTGTGTTCAGTTTTCAAATTTAATCACTATGTCTACTTCAACCAGTTCTGGTAGATCAAAACACAGTGCTAGAATCATCCAACAAACCACTGTGGATGCAAAACTCCATGCAGATTTTGAGAAATCAGGGGAATCTTTTGATTACTCTAGTTCGGTGCATGTTAGCAGCAGCACCGCCGTGGTTAACGGGGAACCGCCTCGTTCCGATAAGGTGACCACCGCATACCTTCACCACATCCAAAAGTGCAAGTTGATTCAGCCTTTTGGATGCTTATTAGCCATAGATGACAAGACTTTTAGAGTAATTGCCTATAGCGAAAACGCCCCTGAAATGCTCGCAATAGTGAACCAAACAGTGCCCCCTTAGGTGAATATCCAGTTATCGGTATAGGAACAGATGTTAGAACAGTATTTTCCGGTCCCAGCGCGAATGCGTTGTTTAAAGCCCTAAAATTTGGGGAGGTATATTTACTGAATCCCATTTTGGTCCACTGTAAAACATCCGGGAAGCCGTTTTATGCGATTATCCATCGGGTAACGGGTAGTTTGATCATAGATTTCGAGCCTGTTATGCCTAATGAAGCCCCAACGACAGCTGCGGGTTCTCTACAGTCTTACAAATACACAGGCAAAGCGATAGCTAGGTTACAGCCTTTGCCTAGTGGCAGCATTGAACGGCTATGTGACACGATGGTCCAGGAGGTTTTTGAGCTCACGGGTTATGACCGGGTCATGGCTTATAAGTTCCATGATGATGATCATGGTGAGGTGGTGGCCGAGATCACTAAACCGGGGCTCGAACCATACCTTGGGTTACATTATCCTGCTACTGATCTCCCTCAGGCTGCAAGATTCTTGTTCATGAAGAACAAGGTCCGGATGATTTGCGATTGTCGAGCGAAAAATGTGAAGGTAGTTCAAGATAAGAAGTTAAAATTTGATTTGACGTTTTGTGGGTCGACCCTCCGGGCTGCACATAGTTGTCATCTACAGTATATGAAGAACATGACCTCCATTGCCTCTTTGGTTATGGCTGTTGTGATTAATGATGCCGATGAGGACTGTGAAAACTCTAGTCCTCAAAAAAGGAAGAGGCTTTGGGGCTTGGTGGTGTGTCATCACACATCTCCGAGATTTGTCCCGTTTCCATTGCGTTACGCGTGCGAGTTTTTGGCGCAAGTTTTCGCTACTCATGTCAACAAAGAATTGGAATTGGAGAACCAGATTCTAGAGAAGAATATCTTAAGAACACAAACACTTTTATGTGATTTGCTAATGCGGGATGTTCCTTTTGGTATCGTGTCACAAAGCCCGAACATTATGGATCTAGTGAAATGTGACGGGGCGGGTCTTTTGTACAAGAATAAGGTGTACCGAATGGGTGTGAGCCCTACCGGGTCTCAGATTCAGGATATGGTCTCGTGGCTCTATGAATACCATATGGATTCAACAGGACTGAGTACTGATAGCTTGTGTGATGCGGGATATCCGGGGGCTCTTGCTCTTCCTGATGTTTGTGGGATGGCATCGGTTAGGATAACCGAAAAGGATATGCTTTTCTGGTTTAGATGCGGCACGGCTTCGGAGGTTCGATGGGGTGGTGCAAAACATGAAAAGGGTGAAACGGATGATGGTAAGAGAATGCACCCGAGGTCTTCATTTAAAGCGATCTTGGAAGTTGTGAAAAATAGGAGCTTTCCATGGAAAGAGTTTGAGTTGGATGCAATTCACTCATTGCAGCTTATGATGAGGAATGCTTTGAAAGGGAATGAAGCTGCAGGTTTGAACTACACGAAGGTGATTGAGGATGGTTTTTATGAACTTAAGCTTGATGGGATGCAAGAATTACAAGCTGTCACAAGTGAGATGGTCCGGTTGATTGAAACCGCTTCAGTACCAATACTTGCAGTAGATGTTGATGGCTTAATAAATGGATGGAATACAAAGATTGCTGAGTTGACCGGTTTGACCGTGGAAGAAGCTATCGGGAGCCATATTCTCACACTTGTTGAAGATTCTTCAGTTGACACGGTCCAAAAGATGCTAAATCTGGCAATGCAAGGTATCCATATTATCTGATTATTACAACTTACAGCATAACATGATAGGCGTCCATTCATCTCGTTTTTTTTTCTATATGCTTAGGAAAAGACGAAACAGGTGTGCGGTTTGAAATCAAAACATACGGATCAAAGAGAGAGACTGGACCGATCACACTTGTGGTAAATGCTTGTTCAAGCATGGATGTAAACGGGAACGTTGTGGGTGTATGTTGTATTGCCCACGATATAACTTACCAAAAGACTATAACCGACAAATTCACACGCATAGAAGGCGATTACAACGCTATAGTGCATAGCCCCAACCCACTGATTCCCCCAATCTTTGGAACCGATGAATTCGGTTGTTGTTCTGAATGGAACCAAGCCATGACAGACTTATCTGGACTATCAAGAGAGCATGTGATTGGTAAAATGCTTTTGGGTGAGGTTTTTGGGACCCATGGAGCATGTTGTCAGCTCAGTAATCAAGAAACGTACATAAACATCAGCATTGTTCTTAACAAAGCTATGATTAGTCAAGAAGCAGAAAAGATTTCTGTCGGGTTCTATGATAAAAGTGGAAAGTATGTAGATTGTGTGTTGTGTGCTAGCAAAAGGGTGGATAGTGAGGGTACGGTTACCGGGATTTTCTGCTTCTTGCAGTTACCAAGTAGAGATCTTCAACAAGCTATCCATTTTCAGAAACTGAATGAGCAAATTGCAGAGAAACGACTTAAAACTTTAGCGTATGTACGAAGACAGGTCAAAAATCCGCTTTCCGGGATTATATTTTCAAGAAAAATGATGGAGGACACCGAGCTGGGAGATGAGCAAAAGGAGCTTCTTCACACAAGTGCTTTGTGTCAGCAACAACTCAATAAAGTACTTGATGACACCGATCTTGATGGTATTGTAGACGGGTAAGTTGAATTATGAGTAAGGGGACAGTACCCCGGTAAAATTTTATTAATGAAAAATATAAAGGCCCAACTGGACTAATTCTGAAAAGGAATTTATCATTGGGCCTGACATATGGGCTTAAAAAGCTGGGCCAATGAATCCTAACTATATTTAACAATCATTAACATGTGAATCTCTCATCTAAACCTTATGCAGTTATTTGGATCTTGAAATGACTGAGTTTACACTCCAGCAGATCTTAGGGGCCTCCATGAGTCAAGTAATGACAAAGAGCAACGAAATGGGCATTCAAATAGTGAACAATATAAGCAGAAGATACGTCGTATGAGAAACTATACGGTGATAGTGTGAGGCTTCAGCAAGTTCTTGCAGAATTCTTGTCACTATCAGTCTCTTGTACACCACCTGGCGGCATCCTCATAATCGCAGCCAGTTTGACGAAAAACCCTTTAGAAAGACTAGTTCAGCTTGTGAATTTGGAACTCAGGTATGCACGTTCGTGACGACTTATGGGCTTGGTTGTATCGACATTTGGCTTATATGAACTCGTTTGGGTACGATAACACACACTGGAGATGGGGTGCCAGAGGAGCTGTTAGGACAGATGTTTGGAAGCATTTCCGACGCAACGGAAGAGGGAATAAGCTTGGTGATTAGCCGAAACCTGCTGAAGATCATGAGTGGAGATGTGCAATATCTGAGGGAGACCACGAGGTCGTCATTCATAATAAATGTTGAACTCGCCTCTGCTGGTACAAAAAAGACATGAAAAGACTTCAGGTTATTCAGATGGTAGTCGTCTTCATAATGTTCTTGTGTTGATGAAAAGTAAAGGAAAATAGAGTGTGAATATGTTTGTATTGCAATTCTCTATGAAAGAAGATATAATGCAGAGAAAAATGTGGAATTTATATAAAGTTTATGGTCATAAAGAAATGAAAATAGAGGTGAAGAAGATATTACAACATAATATCAATCAATTAACAGACTACAGCTACTTGAATATGCCTTCTAAAGCTTGACATATTAATAGCTTTATTGAGTGTAAAGGGTAAAACCCGAAAATTGTTTGTTTCTCTATCCCCACTTTTCCTTCTATACGACCATAAATGCAAAATCTCGTGACCAACAGTCCCTCCTACCATCAACGGGTCTTCAATAGTAATCGGCAACTCCTTAGGACACAAGGTACTCGTACTTTTCTCTCTATTCATCTCACAACTCTCTCTCCTTCGTATCAGCGTCACATTACAGTATTTCGTTTTTATCTTTTTCTTCCCACGCATCCCATAACCAATTTAAACTTTTATTTTAAATCAACTGAAATTGTCTCGGTATCACTGGTGAAACACATCTTCCATCCTGAAATTGTTCGGTATCATGAGAAAAAGATAGTCCCTTACAAATTTTGATTTGGATCCTTGATTCCCGTAATCTTCTTCATGTGTCAACAACTTGATTTTCAATGTCGGATAACCACTGGATTAAATTAGGATCGAGAGTGATTCATGGAATAACGCTGTGTCAGGACGGTTTAAATTCAAAAAGCCAAAAGCCATTTAAAATCATTATGTACAGAAAGTAATATTTAACTATATGTATTTCTATTATACTAAGAAAGTTAATAATGATTAAAAGTCTGTTATTGGAGTCTGAAATTCAGACTTGATACCAAAGTACATGCTTGTAGCAAGGTTAATATCGAACAACTTCATTACCGAAGAGCTCATGAGCAAACATCGTTGATAGCAATGCTCATGTTTGTTACCGAAGAGCTTATGTGTTACCGAGCAAACATTATTAATAGCGATCAACATGTTTGTTACCACATGTTTGTTACCGCAGGTAGAGTGTGATTCCAAGAAGTCAAAGATCCAATCAAGATCAGTTACGATATTGTTGTGATCTTATCATAGTGTTTCTCTCTAATCATTTGACTAATTATACATTTAATATGTTTGTAATTAGTATAGGCGAGCAAGAAGGTGCTATCGCTATGTGTTATGGTCACGGGAAAGGCCACGTTGGCGGGACAAGGAGAACACTAGCTAGTCACCTTCGGTTAAACTGGCTGCTCACTGTGGTTGTCCACCATCTGGTTCGGTTCAAGATGTTTGCACCACCTTAGTTAAACTGGCCAGGTGGGTTTTTCTGTTTCGAGGTTGGTTTCTACGTTCCAGTTAAAACTTCAGTAAAAACCTGCACTTGTTAAAATCATTGTCACCTACTAACTTTGCATTTTACAATCATTCCTTTGTTCGGTTAACGAGTTCACAAAAAGATTACAACAAACTTAACACCTGCAAAAGCATAAATGCAATCATATGGCGGAGTGGCCGACCAGACCGTTTCAGCATCACGCAAGCAAACGGTTACTTGTTGTCGATTTTGACCAAGATTGAAAGCACATTGACCGGTCGCTAGCATGTGGGACAAACCGTGCCCCCCCATTTTAACGCTTCATCGATGGTTCAAACCTCCACAGCGTGGTCAACTAATAGTCTTCCTTCTTGGGGCATTCAGACGCCCTGTGCCCAGAGCGCCCGCAGTGGAAACACGATCCCGCATTTTTTCTGTTATATTTACACATTGATCAACCATCACCATAGAACCTATTTTTAAACAGTTTATCTAGATGGTGAAATCTGCACATGTATAATACCTGTCCCGGTTTCCAGATGATGGAGCACGTCGTCTATCACTAATCAACCAATCACTTCCACCGCTTCTCGAACCGCCACTTGACCAATTACTGCCACCACCTCTTCCGCCACTCCTACCGCCTCTCCTGAAGTTAGTATCCCCTTCATCACCTGATGAGAATCGACTGTTACCACCCGAACCACCTCGGGACCCTCTAGAACCACCTTCCCTTCTTCCACCCCGTGAACTTCTCTCGTTTGAGAACCTACCATAAAAGTCACTTGCCGGACCATCGTCTTCGAGTACAGGCAACTGCATGCAGTACACATGAGAGGTATTTTGAATGCATAAAACCTAGTAATATTTTATTCAAAGTTCAGATTATTATTTAGAAAAGCAAGATTTTTGTAACCATTTTTATACAATAAAATATTGTATCAAATATATTAACACAAAAATTGCCACCCATCCATTTTAATGCCCCACCTAGGGTAAGCTGACGAGCTCATAAGCTACCCGAGATCGGCTCGCTAAAAGCTTTAATCGACTTGAGCTTAAACAAGTCTCAAGACTAAATTGAAGATCATCTAATAAATGAGCTCAACCCCAAGTTTCATATACCAAGCTTGACAAAGCCCGCGAACCTAAACAAGTTTATTATGTACACAAATATAATACATTTTTATACAATAAACTAAAGATATAATTACATATAAATAAAAATAATTAACTAATATCTAAAACGCTGTATATATATAATTATAATCATAGGGCTCGGTTCAAATGAGAACCACCACGAGTTGTGAGAACTGTAAGAACTCCTTCCTGCGCGAGTTGGGCCAAAATTTTTTTGCACAAACGTAGATAAAAATATTATAAACACATATGTAAAAAAAAGTACAAAAAAATTGTCGAGTCGGTAGTTATGACTGATGCAAGTTTTTTTACGCGCTGGTGTAAATTTTGTACAAAGATAAATATTTTTACGCCTCATGTAAATATGCGGCATTTTTTTTTGCTGAAACAAGTGATTTTTTTATGACTTTTGAGAAACAAAATTCGGAAAAAACCTTTTGGATGGCCTAGTTTTCACGGTTCTCACAACTCAAGGTGGTTCTCATTTTAACTCATCCCTATAATCATAAATATATATATAAAAACTGTATATAATTAAAATAGTTAAATAACAAATGAGCGGAGTCCGAGCTTGAAAACAACTAAAGATCCTAAACAGATCGAGCTTTAGACATAGAGCTCGATAGGAGCCCAACTCGTGCTCTCTTAGTTTACACCCCCACCTCCACCCAGTATCATTCCTCATTCAGTATCATGGAAAATCAACAAACAACACATTCGAATGCTGAACAGAGTTTACCTTGCTAATTTTTGTAATGGTGGTGCCAGGAGGTATCTCCTTGGATAACAGATTTTTGGCAATGTCTTCCGGAAGATCAAAAACCGCACCTTGAACCTGATAACGCATAACATATATACACGTCATCGAAAGCAAAGTCTTGTGAAACATTGATAAACCATTAGGTGTATACCTTTTTGTCTGCTATAACATGTATCTTTCCAAGTACACCAGCAGCAGTAGCATAAACACTGGACAAGAATCCCGTGACTGTTCTAGCTGACATGTACCCTTTTATTGATGAATCAGAATCCCGTGTCATTTGTAACATTGTCCATCCCTGTTAAGCAACATATACAACCGCCCATTAGGCAAAAGTGTTTCGTGTCAACCAACCCAACCTCACATGTTTTGACCCATACAAAAGATGACCCGCCCGGCATCTTATCCGACCCACCCATGTTGCCGCCTCTTGGCGTCTCAAACAAGTGGTTATGAAAATATACCTGCTCGTGTGTGATAAGAGAACGGGAGGATGGAGGTTGGGAGAAACCGCTCATGTGTGCAAGGGCAGCAGCAAGAGCTCGTGTACCCTGTTGATCGTATAGCTTTTGTGCAGTTGGGGTGAAGAAGTCTATGGACTCATCATGAACACCAGAAAGGGTAGCAATCACTTGCTCCGCTGATGATCCCAATACATCGTCAACACCTGGAGGGCTTATGAATTCAAATTTGCATCCCACATCTTGTTCGAGAGTTTTGACCGTTCTCCTTTGACTATTTGTGTACATCAAAATGGCCTTGCCTTCCTTTCCTGCACGTCCGGTTCTTCCAGAACGATGCACAAAAGTCTCCGGATCATTCGGTGGTTCATAGTGGATAACCTGTAAAGCAATATCAGGTCAGAGGATATCTTGCCTCTTTTAAAATATAAGTAAATAACATCAAAGAGAAGGCATACTAAGTCAACATTTGGTATATCGAGCCCACGAGAAGCAACGTCAGTGGCGACAAGCACGGTAAATTTTCCTTGTCTGAATCCATTAAGTGTTCTTTCCCTTTGATGTTGAGATATGTCACCATGTAATGCCTCTGAAGCTATACTGCTAGTCAATGCCATGGAGACTTCGTCTGCATCCCTTTTTGTTTGAGTGAATATAATGGTCTTCCCACCCTTTGCGTATACCTAAAACCATTTCAAACCTTAAAACCATAAGACTTTCCCATCAATCAGAATCAGGGGTGTTCACGGTTCGGTTCTGACGAATATTTTGGGACAAATCACCGTGGTTTCAAATAAAACCAGGCGGGTCCGACATTCCGGCCGGTTAGGAATCGATTATTATTTCCAAAATAATATCGGACCAAACTATTTTTTTATAACATAAGAAAAACCAATAATCGTTGCCATAATTTTTTCCTCTCAGTTCTCACTGTATTTCAGCCTAATAGATTTAGCACCTGAAAACTTCGAAGGTTAATTTATGAATATATAGGTGTAAATCTCACTACTGAAGTAAATTGGTGCATAATAAAACGTGGCATGCTCCTTTTACAAAAACATGGCATACTTCCCTTGCTTGTAGGATGATTCATGGTTTTAATCTTATCACTAGATTTTAAATTTTCTACTTTCATGTTTTTTTCTCAACAGCAAGTCAACATATATGTTGTGACTTTCTAAACAGAACTCATAACACTTGCGTATATATACTTACATATGTATATTAATATAATATTTATATTTATAATATAACCTTTAAGCTAGTCGTATATACACATACATGTCTACACATTAGTGATAATTGGTGATTAATTTATTTAATAATTTATTTTAGTTTGATCGGTTACTAATCTGAATATGTATGTTAACACCTTACACCTCAAACGACTATTTTACTTGTTATTGTTATTATCTATTTTGTCTTAAATGTATACAACTTCAAACTAATAATTTAGACTTAAATATATTTGTTTCCTTCATTTTTGATGGTTAATTACATATTTGCTCATCACATGCTTCTCATGTGACTAGGATTAAACTAAAGGTGGATGGAGTTGGTCTGGTGGAGTGAAATTGCAATAAAATAGAAACTTGGAATGTATATTGCAAGACATTTAGATTTTGTAAAATATTGTAATGGGCTATAAACTGCAGGGACCAAAACCCCAACTTACTCAAAAAATAAAAAGTGATATAAGATGGTTATCAATATGATACGTGTACATAACTGCAGACTCCAAAAATGAAAAAATAAATAAATAATTAAAAAAGGCAAAATGGCCGGCCCTAAATTACAAACCATAGGTCGAACTGTTAAATCGTCAAACCGCCAAAACCAAATCATGAACCTAACTGCATAAATCTCAAACTGGCTGATGCGCTTTGGTTTGAGTGGTTTTGTCGGTTTCAACAGGTAATATACACCCCTAGGCAGAATGATATAAGATGGTTATGAATATAATACCGTGACAAGATCACCAAGCATTGACCGCTTTGTAGTTGAGGTGGTTGTTATAGCATAAAGCTTGATACCTTCTGCCAGCTTTTCATCTTGGTCACCAACCTTTTACACAGAAACACAATAAATATCACACAAACTGGAAAAAGTCAACAATGGGTTTTATAGGCAAAACATATGTATATAATTTCAAACTCACCCATAGTTATCGATAGCGAATAGCGACAACGTACCTATATGCTACGTAGCGATAGCGATGAAATAGCGCCCGCTATTTCGTGTTTAGCGATAAGGTAGTTAAAATTTTAAGAAATAAAAATAGCTATCTGTATAATTTTTTTATATATATAATGTTTATTTTATACCTTTTTATGTATAAAAATACAAGTTTAAGGACCAAATGTAAGCTAATGAAAATAGGGGGGGTTAAATGTTAAGATACACAAACTAATTTTATACTTTTTATGTAAATTTTACAAGTTTTAGGTGGTAAATGGAACTTAATGAAAGATAGAGGGGTTAAAAGTTAAAATCTATAAACTTTATTTAACCCTAAAAAGGCTCCAACTTAATAAACACACAGCCGCTTTTCTTCTTCTTCCTAAGTTTCCAGCAAGCTCCGAAAGAAATTGCAGGTTTCCGGCCATATTCGTAGTTTATAAAACCCTATAGAATAAAACACGCTTAAAACCCAGCCACTCACTTCTTCATCCTGCTTTCGAGCAAAAAGCATAACCGGAATCGGAATTTTTCGCCGGAAATCATCGCCGGAGTCGCTATATGGTCGATATGCACCTTGTAGCGGAGGTTGGCCGCCACGCCACGCTATTCGCTATAGCGTCCGCTATGGACACTATTGATAACTATGAACTCACCTAAGCAGTAAAATATCGGATATCGGTCAAGGACCAATATTTGAGATATAGGTTATCCCGGTGAGATATCGGTAATTAAAGTTGTCAAGCCTTCAGAGCCTCAGTCCCTACCATTTTTTTGAAGAAAATGAAACCTCGTTCGCCTAAGATCGAAATCATCTGTGATTGAGACTACAAACTCTGTAAGGCTAGCTATATGCTTAACACATGCATTTCGAAAGGTCTGAGACCAGAGTCTATCTGGGTGATGACTTCGGAAGATTCACTTTTTTAAGGGAGAAATTGTCTGTTACCTTTCTGTATCTACTCAATTAGACTACAGAATAAAGAGTCACTTCGTCCCTCTCCCTTCGGTAAAGACTTAGTAAGCACAATATATATATATATATATATATATATATATATATATATATATATATATATATATATATAGGGGAAGGTTCATTGGTGAACACTAAAAAAGTGGGGAACCGACTCAAACGAACTCCGATTGGACTCATCCCAGCGGCGTTGGAACCGGCTCGTCGAGCCCTAACTAGGATCTCTTAACCCCTCGGAAGCACGGAAACGCCATTGAGGTGCCGTCTCCCGTCCCGGGGACTGCTAGGGGACGGCCGGGAAACGTCCCTGGCATGTTGGATATGGCCTGGAAACGTGCTGCAGAAGGGTACGGGGTTTGGGGACGTGCAGGAAACGTTTCCGTCAAGTTTCCGTTCACCAGGAAACGCATACACCACCGGTCCGGTTGAGTGTTTTCTGACTATCCCCGGTCGACCCGGGCGGTTTTGGCGGCTAATGGCTGAACCGGTGAGCCGGAATGACGATCTGACCGGATTTTGTATTTTTTTTTCTTATTTCTAAAGCAAAATACATGGAGATAAGGATGGTTGCAGAGATAATTGGAGATGGAGACTATCGGAGAAGATGAAGTTAAATATCGTGAAGTATAGAAAAGTCAAAAAGTGAAATAGGTAGTGTAATTACTGTGCTTGGGGAATACAAAAGTTTTGTCAGACATAAGAAAATATAAAATTTAATATTAATAAAATAACATAATATATTTTAAGTAAAATAATTTATTAGAAGTTTGAAATTAAAAGTAAAATAATTTATTAAAAGTTTGAAAGTAACATAAAAAACTTATTATTATATTTACGTACAACACGAACAAGCAATCTTAAAACTAAAAGGATAAATAATTTATTTTTTTATTTAGTGTTATTAGAAATCAATTATTATTATAATTTCTTATCCGGTTTTTATAACGGTTCAACCGGTTCGACCAGTGAACACTCAACTGGTTCAATTACCGGTCCGGTTTTTAAAACATTGCTTTTGGGTTTGGTACAAGTTATTTCTTTGTTCACGTACAAAATGACAATATTATATTATTATAATATATACAATTGACAGTGACAACTTCTTGCTTCTTTTGTTATTATTAGTTTAATAAAAAAAGTTACTGGATTGTAGTATTTACTCATCTATAATTTAGTTACCATATTATATGTATTTATCATTTAGCTTGCTTTGGTATTTTCACTTAATAATAATTTTCGTCATAAAATTTGTCTTTATCATATTTTAAAAGTGTTTATTTAGATAATATTATATATTCATAATAATGTAAGAGATTTTTTTAGGAAATGTTCAGATAAAAAAAATAAAACCCAAACATAAGGGGTCATAATACACGTTAAATAATAAAGGGTTCGAGAATAAGTTGAATTATAGATAAACATAACAATTTAATATGTCATAATTATATTTGTTTTATAAATATATTTGATATATATTTATTTTTTTATATGTTTTTATTCCCGTACCCGTCCCGTCCATGCTTCTTGAATTTTTTAGTTTTGCCGTTTCCCGTACCCGTCCCAGTCCCCGTTCCCGTACCCGTCCCAGTGCATCATAGCTTAACCCTAAACCCTAAATCCTAACCCCTAAACCCTAAAGCTAAAAAATAAGGCTAAAACCTAAGCTAAATCGTAAAATCTAAGCTATAAACTCTAAAAGCTAAACCTTAAAGGCTAAACCCTAATATAAGACCCTAAATCCAAACCCTAATATATTTAGGGTTTAGGGGTTAGGATTTAGGGTTTAGGGTTAAGAGATCCTAGTTAGGGTTCGATGAGCCGGTTCCAACGCCGCTGGAAAGAGTCCAATCGGAGTTCGTTTGAGTCGGTTCCCCACTGTTCCCCACTTTTTTAGTGTTCCCCAATGAACCTCACACCATATATATATAGGGAGGGTTTAAATGAGAACGCTAAATATCGCGAGAACTGTGAGAACGAATGAAAAAACCACGAAAACTTGGTCAAAAACAATTCAAATTCAAAATTTCTTTTTACACTTATCATCATTATTCGAATACAATGTTAGAAATTTAATTTACACGTTTAAATTTACGTGAATTCGTAAATATTTTTTTTTTACACATGTGTAAGTTTGTCATTTACACATATGTAAATTTGTTATATTTACACATGTGTAAAACATCTAATAAGAGTGATTTTTAGGGGTGAAATGAATTATTTGATGTTGTAAATTAAACCAATTTTTTTAATACAAACCAATTTTTTAATACAAACCTCATTGTAATGGTTATAATGGTTAACTTGTGAACAAAATGAACAAATCTTGGCCCTTCATTTATCAAAATTAATGTTAATGGCAAACTTGTAAATATTAAATTAAATATATGAAAGAAATGGGGTTGATAGGGGCATTCACGTAAATGTGTATTATTGATAATTTTAGCATCCTATGGTAACTGAATATTGCCTTTTTTAAATATAACACAATCAAATCCCTTTAAACCAGGGATGTCAGTTATTAATTAAAGATACTGTTGTACATATGTATATTGTACTCATGTACACCTGTGTATATAAACAATAAAACGTTGAAAACAAAAAATGCATATGCTGTTCGTTTTTATTAAAAAAACTATAGCAATATCATACTCAAATTAAAGAGAATAAAAAACTCGTTTTTATGGTGTATTCAAATAAAAAAAATATTAACGTATGAAAAGTTATAACTATTTAAAGATCATAGGGGTAGGTAGTTTAATGTTAACAAAAATATATAACTTCCTAATTTAAACTGATTAATTACCATCATATCCTTTACATCTAAAAAAATGATCAATGGCTCAGATTGGTTCACACGGTTCACAACCAAGGATGTTGTTCACTAATGATCCTAGCCCTATATATATATATAGCAATTTAACACTGATAATTCAGTGATATATCGGTTTCATCGGTCAAATACATTGGATTTAATCTTGACTTATAGTTTTTATTATTTGGTTTAATTAATTAGTAATATTAGGTTGGTTTAATTAGTGGTCAAGTCAAGTGAGTCGTTGGAGGAGTGGTATTAGTTTGACCGATTCACGTGGGATATGGAGATTGAGGATGCATGGGTTTAGAGTTTATTTTGAATAATTCCTCCACATTTTGTGTGGTTGTAGTTTGTTTACGTTGGGTGTCAGTAGGCTATATACAAGTCTTTTAATGAATAAAATATGCTTTTCCTTTATTATTTTTTCTACACATATATCTCTCTCGTACAGTGATATTTTGTTTCATATTTGTGAGCCTAAATCACAGTTCAAGTTCATTAAGAAATTAGCCAGTGTTCCGTGAGTTTTGAGTGTGTATTTTGGGGCCTGAAACCAACAAAATATAGGTTATATCCATCAATATCGTGGATATTATCGGTACCGATATTTTGACCGATATTTTACAAAGGGACCGATATATGACCGATATTAACTGCATAGAAACTCACCAAATCGATTGTCAAGGGCGTTTTCAAGTATTTCCTCGAGAGTTTCTGAACCCAACAGGGCATCGTTGCTGAAAAAAGCATACTCTGCCTCTGTGGCGGAAGTTTTTCAAGGATCGTTTCCACATCTTCCTCAAAACCAACCGCAAGCATTTGATCGGCCTCATCAAGAACCAAGAACTGAACTTCTTCTAATTTAAGAACATTACTGTTGACAAGGTCAATGAGTCTTCCGGGAGTGCCGACTACTATATCAACGCCACGTGACAGTTGATTTTTCTGTAAAGTGTAAGAGACACCGCCATAGACACAAGCAGTGCGTAGGTACGGGGCGGACTCTTTGATTTCTGTTTCTACTTGCTTTGCCAGTTCTCGGGTCGGTGCAAGCACTAAAACTCTTGGAAGGCGTCCTGCGAGCCTTTAAACAAACAGAGATCAACCCTCCGTTAGATCATACAATATATTATTCAAAAGGAAGATGTGAAGATTTTTTTGTATAGGTACCTGTTTCGGTTGTCTTCATCCTCTTCAGTGAGTAGTTTAATTATAGGAATTGCAAAGGCTAATGTCTTCCCAGTTCCCGTTTTTGCACGCCCGATAATATCTCGGCCTTCTAGTGCAGGAACCAATACAGCTCTCTACATTGTCAAAGAAAACACACAGAATTATTAGAATCTAGATAATCAGGTATTGTGGCCGTTGGGATGTGCATAAGCTGCTTAAAGTTGTAACTATAACTTATTATAATGTTTAGCAAAGGCTTATTATTTAAGAAGCTAACAAATAAATTGAATTATTGAAGAACAAGACATTGTTATTTATTTATTCAAATCTTTATAAAGAATTGTCATATTTTTATCCCATATCAACAAATTTAGTATGTGTAAGCATTTTCATACAACACCTAATAAGAGTTAAAGTGGAATGCAACTTCACAAAAAAAGTTAAAAGCTTGTAATAATACTATAATGTCAGATAAATCCATTTGAAATATGATAATTTCATATTTACTCATTTTATTAATATAATTCAGAATATTCTTTTTCATACACTTCAAAATCTTATAACCTAAACTGTTAATTTATGTCAAATATATATATAAAACATGCAAATATGATATTATTATCAAAAGAGTAAAGTTAAATCCTTAGAAACAAAAAAAAATGTAATGACTTGAGAATGGATAAGGTTAAACCCTTAGAACAAAAAATGTAACAACTTGAAAATGGATAAGGTTAAACCCTAGCAACAAAACATGTCGTTACTTCAAATTGGATAAGGTTAAACCCTTTGAGCAAAATAAAAATAAAAACTTAAAAGTGAATAAGGTTAAACCGTAGCAAGAAAATGTAATAACTTGAAAATTGGACAAGGTTAAACCATAGTTATCAAAGGCGCTAGGCACACTCAAGGCACATAGGCCTTGCCGGGGGCCTAGGCGCAAAAAAGGCGAGGGCTGAGAAAAAAAAGGATCCAACGAAAAAAAGTTTTAATATATTTTATGTATTAGAGAATTAATACTATTCTTCAAATAAAATAAACTAAAGCTATTAAATGACATTTAAATTTAATATCATCTGTTTGGTACCAAAAGTTCTAAAATATTAGTGTAAAAAGTAGTTTTCTGTTTTCCTTAGATAAAAGAAGAAATCTGGCTAACATCTTGCCGGAATTTAGAGAATTTGGCCGGAAACTCTCCGGAATCTAGGAATCTCACCGAAATTTATGTCTGAGCCATCACCTGGAGAATTAAAGCGCAATTGCCTGACTTAAAGCGCAATGGTCTCGCCTAGCTTGGAAAATGGGCCTAGACGCAAGAGGCGATAGCTTTTAATAACTATGGGTTAAACCCTTAGAACAAAAAAATTAACAACTTGAAAGTGGATAAGGTTAAGCTCTTAGGAACAAAAAATGTAAAAACTTGAAATTGGATAAGGTTACTTAAACCCTTATGTAATAACTTGAAACTGGATAAGGTTATTAAACCCTTAAATGTAATAACTTGAAATTGTATAAGGTTTAAACCAGATAAACTAAAAATGTAATTACTTGAAAATGGATAAGGTTAAACCCTAATGAACAAAAAATGCAACAACTTGAAAATGGATAAGGTTAAACCCCATAGGAACATTATGAAGTTTAACTTGAAAATAAAACATTCTAACAACATAATTTATAAAAATAAAATATAAAAAAAAGTAGAGAAATGGTGAAATTACTTGAATTGGGAAAAGCTTAGTAATCCCTCTTTTCTCAAGAGTTTCAACCAATTTTTGAGGCAAACCCAATCTACTAACTGCAAGCTCATCATCACCACCACCATCATTAACATCATCATCATCATCATCGTCAATGGAAGCTTCAAATTCAGACACATTATCATCACCACTATCAACTTCCAATGATGAATGTTTATCAAACAAAGCAAGACCCTCAAACAGATCCTCACTAATAACCGAATTACGGGCCGAAACAGCCGACGCAACAAAAGAAGAAGAAGAAGGAGAAGCACCACCGCCGGCAATGTTGTGTTTGAGTGTGGGTAGGGATATGAAGTGGGGTTTAGGAGATATGAAGGGGGGTGAAAGTGTGGTGGGTTTTGTGGGCCGTTGGTAGAGGGAGGAGACGCCTATGATTGAAGCCATGACGGTGGTGAATGTGGTGGCGGGCGGAACGGCGGGGCTTGGAAGAAGACTGGAAAGATAAGGAAGGGTTAGAGGGTTATCTCTAAGACCTGTGTCTTGTTGGGGTGCCAGTAGCTGCTATATATATGCCATTTTTTTTCTTTGTTTCTGTAAATGTAAGGATTACATTTGTATCTGGAAGGGTCATCCATCACACACCGCTCACTCATCACTCACAACATTCAATCATTATACGTCATGTCATTGAGTCAAATTTCATCATTAGAGTTGGATTTTACTAGGGGTGTCCATCACTAGTTTTGGTTTTTTTCTTTTTTAAATTATTAATTTAACAATACAATTTAAATTAGTAAATTAACAATAAAATTTTAAATTTCATTTAAATAAATCCTATATTACAAACTAAAAAACTAGACATCAAAAATTAAAAAAACTAAAATTTTTACGGCATCCCCCAACCCCATTTTTCACATATCTCGTGTTTTTGTTGAAGTACGATCGATTTTATACGGTTCGGCAAGATTGTCGGTCGGTTGTAGTAAGACGTTTAAATCGCTATTTTTTCTTTTGCGCTCAAGTATTTAATATGCGCCTCCTCGCGTTTAAGTTTTGCCGCAACAAGTTTTTCTCTTCTCACTTTCGGTTGAGGTTGATACGGTTGAGGTTGATATGGTGAAATGTATGGATGGTTTTGATATTGTTGGGTATGAAATTGTGGAAATTGTTGGGTTTGAAATTGTGGAAACGGTTGGGTTTGAATCGATGGGTTTGGGTCGGGTTCGTCTTGCAACCGAAATCTCGCTGGCTGGCCAAGATTAGCTCGAACCCTTGGTCGTACATGTTTTTTCTTCGAACCCGAACCTCGTTTGCTTGAACCTTCCATCTTGGGTTGAAGATTGTATTTGGTAGATTGTATAAAAAATATTTGAGAGATTGGTATTGATAGATTTGTATTTGAGATAAAAAAATATTTGAATATATACATATACACACAATCCAACGGTACACAACAACGGTAAAAAAGGTAACACTTTGAAATTATAACGCGTGATCCAGAGAATGCGTTAATCGAACCACGTGTGGAACTTGAGACCGGTGGTCGTGTACAACGCGCATCAACACATTTTCGTTTCCATCACGGACGGCGCCCCGGGTGCTCTAAGTGACACGATTACATACGAGAATTCACATTCTTTTCAACTTATTTTTATGTTTTAATTCCACTAAATTTCCTTCCTTTTTTTAGTTAAATAGTATTTTTTGTTTATTATAACATTTTTTCTGGTAGCCATTCAGAATCACTTTTAAAATATATTAAAAAATATAATGGATGCACCATACCCTCTTAGATATACAAATAAACAATAATTTTTCCTCTCTCTTCTACTCACCACCACTTTCAACCATTTTTTATAACATAAAGAATTCTCTCCAAGAATTTTGTGGAAGGGATGTGAAGAGGATAGACGTAGATAGAAAGTAATTCACCCTTATTTTAAGGTGGGGAGGTATGGGGCGCCAACCCCCTTCCACCTCATCAATGGCACGCCCCCTTCCCTAACAGGGGCGCCATTCATGGGGTGTTATTAACCCATTGTGAATGCAATCGCGAACAATAACGAGGCTTTGTGGGTGGGTCATGGCGATACTAGCCGTTGACAACGGCTATATCTAAAAAATCAATTTTTTATACAAACAAATATATAAACACACATAACTCTCATATTCCACTACTCTCTTAAACACATTCTCACAAAACATCTTAACCAATAATTTTACGTTTGCATCGGGTTGCAATGGATGCCCTTTAACTTTAATAATTACAGTCACAATTATTTATTTATGAAAAAACATTACACTCTACGTCCTTTGGCCCTAACCTAATTAAAATTTTCAGTTAAGCATGACATATGCCTTGCACATAAGGGTAGGTTACTAATTTTCATAGTATATTTAACATCTATTTGAATAAATAAAGAACCCCAATCTCTCAATCTTAGTTCTATCTCTAACCAACCACTCTTTTAATTCAAATTGCAAAAACAAGAATGGATACAGAATCTTGAAATTTTTTGTATTTTACAGGTTTGACTTTTGAATTTGTAAAGAAATCAATGGAGAAGTAGCTTTTATCAGATTATCAATAGGTTCGATGGGTTAAAATTTTTACATGGCTGTTATGGTGTTTATGTTTAGTAGTCAACTAGCTCATTAGATTTACATATTTTACCGATTATTCATACATGATAAAATTAATTGGCATCAACAAATAACTTCATATATAACTTAACATTCGCTTGGTTGTTATAGATCGATTCGAGATGATCAGACTCCCAATAGACCCGTAGAATGGGTTAGACTCCAAAAATTAGATAAGAAACAAGACTTGGAATTTTGGAACAATTTTCTTCTTCGTATCATTTCTAAATCTTAAAAGGCCTTTTATAGGCTACACAATGAATGAAAATAACTGGAAAGTAAAAAGTTCCACTAACCCATTAAGGGGCTGTTTGGCAACTTCTGAACGGTTAAGTGCTGAACCATTAAGATGTCTGAACCATTAAGTGTTGAACCAGTAAGAGGTCTGAAACACTAAGAGCCAGTATAATGCTTAACCGTTAAGAGGAAAATGTCTAACCAATTCAGATTAGAGGTCTTAACCATTCAGACTTTGTATAATGCTTAACCATTCAGAGGTAAATGTCTTAATCATTCAGACATTTGCTCGCGAAACAAACAGTATGAATCATTAAGTGCTGAACCAGTAAGAGGTCTGAATCATTCAGATCCTCATTAAGAAGTAAACAAACAGCCCCTAACTCTAAACAAATGGATAAAAAAACAACTAACTGGTGCATGACTTAATCTAATTGCTACGTGCATAAAATAAACAGTAGGAAATAATGGGAAATAAACAAATAGTGGTGCATGGTTACGTGAGGTAGTTGTGCATGTATCATTGGTCGATCAAGCAAATCACATCTGCTTCATCCCTCTATGGTTTACAATTGTTTAATTCACACAATATGCAATCACCCCAAATCTCACACACATCTCTTCTTATTTCTAGAGAGAGAAACACCAGATCCAATACTTCTAAAACACCAATACTTCAATACTAGCACCACCCACAGATCCGATGCAAGAAGAGAAGAGATTTTAAGCAGGTGGTAGATCTGAGCAAAACAAACAAACACATATGAAGGTTGTGACCTAAGCAAAACAAACACACACGAGAAGAGATTTCTTACCGGAGCTTCGTCAGAGAACGTGGACGCACCACCGGAGCTCGTGGCCACCTGTCAGACTTCAACTCACCCTCAAACACCACCTAACCACCGCCGCGTACCACCACTAAACACCCGCAACCATTGCCCGGTCGTTTTCAAGAGAGAGAATAGAGAGAAAGGGGATAAGGTTTTGGGTTGTGGCTGTGAAAATGAAAGAAAAAAGATATAATTTAACTATATTGTAAAATTGCTAACCTACCCTTATACCGTCATGTGCAAGGCATACGCCATAGTTAACTGAAAATTTTAACTAGGTTAGGGCCAAGGACGTACGGTGTAATGGTTTTTATAAATAAAGGATCGTGACTGTAATTATTGAAGTTAAAGGGTATCCATTGTAATTGTAATCTGATACAAACGTAAAGGACAAAAAATGTAACTTACCCTAAAAAATATCTTCAAGTTCTGAGATGTCAACCGATTCTCCAACCTACTCGGGTACGCTTGACGATTTGCTCATAGCGGTGGTGCAGGAGGTGGTTCAAGTTTCAAAAGACGACACAACCAAGACGTACTAGAAAACCGCATCTTGAACGAGACCGAATTGGTGCTTAAAACCGTTTGGTTAGTGATTATTTTGCGGAAAAATACGTTATACAATGAAAAACAATTTCGATGTCGCTTTCTTATGAGCCGCCGTTTTTTTTACGGATTAGTGGCGATTTAGAGCGCGCATATACTTTTTTCAAATAAAGAGCGAATGCACAGGGTAAAATCGGATTCTATTAGTTGCTTGGGACAAGTATCTACAGATGTCGACACGAACGCGTAGAGAAAGTTTTTACAATTTTTGTGAAGGTATATTTTTTATGTTTATTATAATTACCATTGTTGTTATTAAATAGTTGGACACCGTCACGTTTCAGCGCCTTGAATTGTGTATCTTACTTAATAACATTTTCTGGCAATTCATATAGCAATTGAATGGGAAAACCTAAAAATAAATTTATTTATTTTTCTTGGATTTTTGTGCTTCAACTATCTTTTCTATACAAATAATTTTGCTTTAGTTTGGTCCAGAATAAATATTTGATGGGGTTTTAACATGTTTATCAAAGTTATTTTACAGCGGAATAATTATTTAAACATGTTACTTGTGTTGATACAAAACTCATTTTGTATGTAAAACCAAAACCCGGATCCATATATGAACATGCATGCTATCAAAAACACAATCATAGGGTGTTTAGAAGAATACTATCTTTCAAGAACAAATAGATGAAAATGATGATGCTTCTTGAATGTTAATCTTCTAAGTATAAGACCTCAAGCTAGTATACCCCAAGCCTTCTAACAAACACTATGATTATGCTAGGATTTCTACACTTATGAACTCAAACTTGAACCCTCTTGGACAAAACCACTTTGGCCGAAAATTGAGAGCTCAAAAGAAGTTCTTACACTTGAATATTTTTATGAGAGAAGTATATGTGTATTCATGCACTAAAAGATCCATAATCTTTTAAAATATATGACATGATCTTGCAATCTTCTTAAGATATGTTGCATACAAGTTGATTGGTGGAAGATCACATGGGGAAGACCCCAAAATCGGCCATAGGCCCTTTTCTCCACCCAATCCCTTTTTTTATTTGTTAATTCTTGTATTTATATTTTATAACTTTTATAAAATATAACTCAATACAAGACTTTATGCAATATATCTTAACTATTTATAATGTTATTTAACCCATTAAATAACAATAATAAAACTTCTCAAAATAAATTATCCAAATAATTTATTAGTTTCTCAAGTGCAATTATTTAGAAAACCAATTTCTAAATATTTCTAAGTGTTAATATTTATTTGTTTGATCATATCTTAAATAAATATTATGGGTGTTTGTCTAGCTTGTTATTGGGTATGACCCGACTTGGATCAAATGTACTAGCCACATCAATTTAATATGTGTCTTGGGCATACCGATTCCAACAATCTCCCACTTGCACAAGATACATAGAAGATTGATGCAAGTAGCAAATACCGCCTAACAACGGTTTACTACCCCTAATACGTATGACGAAGTGCCATTCAATAACATCATCCCCTTCAAGTCCCTTACTTGAACATGATTTAGGTGAAACGATCATTTATCCTTTCGTTACAGATGTCATGTCAAATCCAGAGACATAGAGTGATCATTCTCTGTTGATTTAACTTTGGCAGGCCTTAGACATCTTACTCTCAACGAATAAGAGGAACAAATTCCATCTTGACTACATACGTCTCTCACAATCACCTCGTACCATACCTGAGCTTAGCCTTATATACTGCCATATTACTGACAGCGAAGAACTAAGTCAAAGTATAACATTTGGTGAATATCAAGACCCAATATGTATCTCAGGTCAGAGGATACTATGATATTCGCCTTTACTCAAAATTACTTATGATCAATCACAAAGACTCTATGAAGTAATATTTGAGAGCGGGTCAGTCCAATATTTGTATCCCACAAATATCTATGAACTTTGGCAGCAACACTTTGCTCTATATTCATACCTAATGAATATCCACCAATCCGAGTTCATAATAGTCTTACCTTCATATTTGTTCCCACAAATATGATCGTCTACGGACATTTAGAATAATTAACTTATTCATGGATTTAAACATGCTAAAATGGAACATAACTCAAAATGCCATAATCATTAAAATGAGTCATAATAACAATTGTTCTGATATCCAAATACTAAATAGATCAAATCCAATTACTAGAATATCGAAGTCCTAAGGAGCTTTGGCCGTTCAAGGAGCTTCGTGAGAGGATCCGTAATGTTTTGATCGGTGTGAACTTTGCGAATACATATCTTTCCTTTTTCAACTTCATCCCTTATGTAGTTGAATCTCCGCTCAATGTGCCTAGTCTTTTGATGTGCACGAGGTTCCTTAATTTGTGCAATTGCACCCTCGTTATCATAAAAGATTTCTAGGGGATCCTGAATGGTAGGGACTACCCCTAGGTCGGTGATGAATTTCTTCAACCATGCAGCTTCTTGTGTTGCCAATGAAGTGACGATGTATTCTGATTTTGTAGTGGACAATGCTACAACATCCTGCTTCGAGCTCTTCCAAGAGACTGCAACTCCATTCAAAATGAAGACATACCCAGATTGTGATCGAGAACCATCTCGGTCAGTTTGGAAACTCGCATCCGTGTAACCCTTTACAACGAGTTCCTCTTCACCAGATCCATATATTAGAAACATATCCTTAGTCCTTCTAAGGTATTTCAATATGCTTTTAACAGCCATCCAATGACTGTTACCTGGATTCTGCTGGTATCTACTTGTAATGCTTAAGGCGCATGACACGTCCGGTCTAGTGCATATCATTACATACATGATGGATCCTATAGCAGACGCATATGGGACTCCTTTCATTCTCTCTTGCTCATCCTTTGAGCTTGGACATTGAGACGCATTCAATATTGTTCCCTTTTGAATAGGTACCAAACCTTTCTTAGAGTTCTCTATCTTGAACCTTTTCAAGACTTTGTCAATGTATGCACTTTGGTTCAAACCTATCAAGCGCCTTGATCTATCCCTATAGATCTTTATTCCCAAAATATAGGCGGCTTCACCAAGATCCTTAATGGAAAAACAACTTCCAAGATAGGTTTTAACACCTTCCATGGTTGGAATATCATTTCCAAATAGTAGAATGTCATCGACATACAGTACTAGGAAAGTGATGATGCTCCCACTAGCCTTCTTATACACACAAGCTTCATCGGCGTTCTTAATGAATCCAAAATTCCTAATTCTTCATCAAAACGATGATTCCAACTTCTAGATGCTTGTTTCAATCCATATATTGATTTCTTTAACTTGCATACTTTGTTAGGATGTTTTGGATCGACAAAACCTTCAGGCTGAACCATATAGACATCTTCATTAAGATATCCATTGAGGAAAGCCGTTTTGACATCCATTTGCCAAATCTCATAATCGTAATATGCAGCTATGGCAAATAATATCCTAATTGACTTTAGCATCGCCACAGGCGAGAAAGTCTCATCATAATCAACCCCTTGAGTTTGAGTGAAACCTTTTGCTACAAGTCTCGCTTTATAAGTATCCAAGTTACCATGCATATCAGTTTTCTTCTTGAAAACCCACTTACTTCCAACTACTTTGGAGTTAAGAGGTGGTACAACCAATTCCCATACTTGGTTGTCATACATGGATTGCATCTCGACGTTCATTGCTTCAAGCCACTTGTCATAATCGGATTGTGACATTGCATCATGGTATGTGGTTGGTTCATCTGAATCTACCACGTAGCATCCATCCATGAAAAATCCATATCTTTCGGGTGGATAACTAATTCTACCAGATTTGCGAACGTTTTGTGTGTATTGATCAACCATTTGATCCTCTTCAACAACCTCTTGTTGAGTGCTAGTATCAACCAAACGTGTATCGGCTTGTGGTTCTTGATCCTTATCAAGTTCCACTGTTCTACTACTAGTTCCTTCCATAAGGAACTTAGTCTCCAAGAACTTACCCTTTCGAGCAACAAATACCTTTTGCTCTGTTGGATCGTAAAAGTAATATCCTATATCATCTTTAGGATATCCTACAAAGATACACTTAGTGGATCGTACTTCCAATTTGTTTGGGGTGTATTGCTTCACATAAGCTTCACAACCCCATACCTTCAAATATGATAATGATGGAGCCTTTCCATGCCATATTTCAAAAGGTTTCTTATCCACTTTCTTGGTTGGGGCCATATTCAGTATACGGGCCGCGGAGAGCAAAGCATAACCCCAAAATGATAGAGGCAATGTGCTTCTAGCCATCATAGATCAAACCATATCCAATAGAGTTTGATTCCTCCTTTCAGACACACCATTATGCTGTGGTGTTCCAGGTGGAGTAAGTTGTGAGATAATCCCACAACTCCTAAGATGATCTTGAAAAGCATCACTAAGGTATTCACCTCCTCTATCGGTATGAAGGACTTTGATTGTTTTCTTGAGTTGATTTTCTACTTCACTTTTGAAATCTTTAAACATTTCAAATGCTTCATCTTTGTGTCTTATCAAGTACACATAACCATAACGACTATAGTCGTCGGTAAAACTAATGAAGTATCTTTCACCATTCCTAGTCATTGGCTTAAAAGGACCACATACATCCGAATGTATGATACCTAATAAGTCTTTTGCCCTTTCAAAGGTGCCACTGAAGGGTGCCTTAGTCATTTTGCCTTGTAAACAAGATTCACATACATCAAATGAATCATCTCCATTTGTTTCCAAAAGACTATTCTTTCGAAGTTTTTGGATGCGATTTTTGTTTATATGTCCAAGGCGACAATGCCAAAGA
Source organism: Scalesia atractyloides (assembly GCA_947069175.1). Classification (NCBI taxonomy): domain Eukaryota; kingdom Viridiplantae; phylum Streptophyta; class Magnoliopsida; order Asterales; family Asteraceae; genus Scalesia; species Scalesia atractyloides. Next base: position 28,460,087 of record CAMTDV010001633.1, read on the forward strand.
TAGGAATCACTCAAATCTAATTTGAGTTTCTTGGTGGTTGCTTGGTACATTGAACTATCAAATGTATTATCATGAACCAATTCATAAATACCATTTGAAGGCATAGCTTTAAAGTAAAACATGTCATTCATTAAAACATAAATGTCATCGTTTACAAACTTTAAATTAAAACCATATTGTAGCAAGAGGGAAACTGAAATAATGTTCCTAGTCAAACTAGGAGCATACAAAATATTTTTCAAGATGATTTCCAAACCACTTGGAAGTTTCAAAACATAGTCTCCTCGGGCTTCAAGTTGAACCTTTGCTCCATTGCCCATGAAGAGACTAATATCTCCCTTATTGTAATGTTTATTTCTTTTGAACCCCTGCAACAAATTGCAAATATGAGTTCCACACCCGGTATCCAATACCTATGTGTTTGAAGAAATAACATTAAGGTCAATATGTATCATAAAGATTGTACCTGAGGTTTTCCCTGCATCCCTCTTGTTTTTCAACTCCTTGAGATAGGTTGGACAATTTCTTTTCCAATGTCCTATCTCTCCACACTCAAAGCATGGGTCAGTCGAAGCAACCTTTTGCTTCTTTTCCTTCGGTTTCGTGGGTTCCGCTTTAACCTTTCCTTTTCCCTTCCCTTTGACGTGGCCCTTCCTTTTGGCAAAACTTGCCTTGGAGTCGGGGTGGGGCCTCTTCTTGTTGCCTCGCTCATTGATCGTTAGAACGGGTAAAGCCTTTTTACCCATGTCCGCCTCGGCAGTTTTGAGCATTGCATGAAGCTCACCAATGCTCTTGTCTCATCCGTTCATGTTATAATTCATGACGAAAGTCTCAAACTTCTTTGTTAAAGAGTTGAGGATCAAATTCGTAGCCAACTCTTTAGAGACGGGACAATTAAGCCTTTCGAGGCGATCAATGTGGCTCTTCATCTTAAGGACATAAGATGAGACCGATTGGGTTTCCTCCATACGACATGCATGAAGCGCCCGAACCGTTTCGAAGCGTTCTACCCTGCTTGTTGAAGGAACATTTCCTTCAATTGGGTAATCATGTCGTATGCCCCATGATGTTCAAAATCCTTTTGAATCTCGGGAATCATAGTTCCCAACATGAGGCAAGATGCTTGCATGGAGTCCTCGGTATACTTAACCCAATCGTTATAGGCTTCCACATCTTCCACGTTTGGTTCATCGGGAATGGGATCGTCCAACACATAGGATATCTTTTCTTGCTTGAGAACGATTCTCAAGTTTTGATACCAATCCATGAAGTTGTTATGGTTGAGACTATCCTTTTCAAGGATGGTTCTTAGTGATAGGTTACAGACGGTTTGGGTAATTGTGTTTGCATTGTTAGCGGCCATCTACAAAATTTTAACAAAGTTCAATTTTAGTATTTTCGATATTATTAAATTTTAACTATTAATACCCTTTTGTGTCTCATAGACAATTAATAATTAAAATCTAGAATCCAACTTACATTTAAATATTGGTTAGGTGACCTTTATCCCATTATTTAAATTAACAAGGTAGTCAACGTTTGACAATTGCAACCCTTTGCAATTTCTAGCCATATGGGATCGGTTAAACATCTTTATGTTTAGTTGGCATATTTAATCCCATCAACACCTTTGTACGCGATGCTTCGATGACCCTAATCACATGGTTTCTAAATCAAGTCGTCCTACTTACACACACATGTAAGTTTACACATACAAGTGGTTAGGTGACCTTTATCCCACAAATATGGTAAGCCTACCTCATACACACAAGTTCCTTCAAATATGGTTAGGTGACCTTTATCCCACAAACAATTCCCAAGTGATTCTAGTGTTGTATAAAAGGATGGTGTTTGACTTGTTTTATAAAAGGGATTTTATGTTTTCAAAAATTCTAGTTTTAGAAAACTTTATGTACCATACATTTGCATGCATTCAAATTCATGGTACCTTAGTGAAAACCAATTTTCAAGGTTCTTTTAATAAAACCATTTTATTATAAAATCATTAATTTTTAATAAAACCATTTTGTTAACCACTTTAATGATTTTTGAAGAACCAATTTTAAGCTTGTTATGGATTATAAGTTATTAAGCATGCATATCCAAATATCATCTAAACAACCATAAATAAAACAACCATACAAGCATAACAAACAAAATAGGTGCATAACCATAGCCAACTATTTTTTGCAACACTTGTCAGCCGAAACAAGTGTGCCAAAAAGGTCCTTCCTAAAGGGTGAATATTGACACAAGAAATGTGTCGTTGAACTCCCACTTGAACCCGCATCCAAATGCTTCAAGTATTCCTTTTGTGTTGCGATTTCTTCACTTTCTTTGGGCTTCCAAATGGACTTTAAATTCAGCTCCAAACTCCTTTGGGCTTCAACAATGTGTTTTGGTTATTGGGCTAAAATTCCGTTAAGAACCATGAAGTCCTTTAGGCCCAAAATTGGCCAAAATCAAAACGCTTTTTGTGTGCATCTTCTTTTACATAAAATGTCCTAATACATTTTTCTAGTAAAAATAAAATGCATCTAATCTATTTATTTTACATACCAAATGAAAAATAAATAAATTATACAACTTTACAAATGGAAGAACAAAGATATTAATTATTACAAACCATTGAAATAATCAAATATAAGTCACAAACACAAACATTCAACATATTTAAACACAAGGTCATGGCTAGGTTATGAACACCAAAAATATATATCCACATATATATTTAAATTCAAGAGCAAAAATGGTTTTCTTTTTGTAACCCAATTTTCGGCCAAGTGAAGAACCGAAAAGATTGGTTTTTGTCCAAACAAACAAATCATCCAAATGATATAATTTTTCAAGATACTTTTATGCATGTATAATAAACATCTTGAAAAACAAAAGGAGAACCATGATCAAATTTTTCGGCCATAGGGTTTCTCCAAACCCGAAACCCAAAAATTTTAAATCTTATGAAGCATGCATTCATATAAGCGGCTCTGATACCACTGATGGGGTTTTGACATGTTTATCAAAGTTATTTTATCCGTATAAAATAAAACACGCAGCGGAATAATTATTTAAACATGTTACTTGTGTTGATATAAAGCTCATTTTGTATGTAAAACCAAAACCCGGATCCATATATGAACATGCATGCTATCAAAAACACAATCATAGGGTGTTTAGAAGAATACTACCTTTCAAGAACAAATAGATGAAAAGGATGATGCTTCTTGAATGTTAATCTTCTAAGTAGAAGACCTCAAGCTAGTATACCCCAAGCCTTCCAACAAACACTATGATTATGCTAGGATTTCTACACTTATGAACTCAAACTTGAACCCTCTTGGACAAAACCACTTTGGCCGAAAATTGAGAGCTCAAAAGAAGTTCTTACACTTGAATATTTTTTATGAGAGAAGTATGTGTGTATTCATGCACTAAAAGATCCATAATCTTTTAAAATATATGACATGATCTTGCAATCTTCTTAAGATATGTTGCATGCAAGTTGATTGGTGAAAGATCACATGGGGAAGACCCCAAATCGGCCATAGGCCCTTTTCTCCACCCAATCCCTTTTTTTTATTTGTTAATTCTTGTATTTATATTTTATAACTTTTATAAAATATAACTCAATACAAGACTTTATGCAATATATCTTAACTATTTATAATGTTATTTAACCCATTAAAAAACAATATAAAACTTCTCAAAATAAATTATCCAAATAATTTATTAGTTTCTTAAGTGCAATTATTTAGAAAACCAATTTCTAAATATTTCTAAGTGTTAATATTTATTTGTTTGATCATATCTTAAATAAATATTATGGGTGTTTGTCTAGTTTGTTATTGGGTATGACCCGACTTGGATCATAACGTACTAGCCACATCAATTTAATATGTGTCTTGGGCATACCGATTCCAACAATATTAACATGTCAAACTCATAAAATAAAATTGTAACTTTATTTAGTTGCATCAGACTCATAAAATAAAATTGTAACTTTATTTAGTGCTCGTGATTTTAAATTGCATCATATAGATAATAATGATTGTTCTTGTAACTTTTTTTTTATGCTTCAACTTTGATTTTTTGCTTCAAGTTTGTTTTTCAAAATTGCGTCTTATAAATAAAATTTTAACTTTATTCAGTTGCATTGTGGGTTTACTCATTAGGTTTGAGTTTAATGGTCATCCCTAAACTTAAGTCACTAAGGCATACAACCACCACTGCTGCTCATCTTTTATGTCGATCATTGCCCATCGACAGCCACGGATGTCGTGAATGGTGTTCATTCGCCACTAAAATCACCTCAAAACAACCACCAAGTCATTACCGTTAGGAGTGCGGTTGTTGACCTCTAGGTTTATCGCCACCGTTCACCACTGGCTGCACCACTGCGTGCCGTTGGGATAGTGAACACCACTTGTATTGTATAAAAAAGTAAAAGTTTCCTTGAAAGAGGAGCGAGAAGTTTAGATATAAAGCCATGGCTTGGATTTGCATCTTTGATTGAGAAGCAAAAGTAGTAATGCTAGGTGTCCAGTGGTGAAAGCAAATAGAAACCTAAAGTTTGTGGCTAAAAGAAAGAAATAAAACGCTAACTATTGCTCTCAATGTTTAGAATTAATAATATATATAGCATATATCTACCACGCACTATTGTCGTTATTACTATTTTTATTATTAGCATTCTTACTATTATATTTTTAGGTGCTATTGATCTATATGGGCGACGGTATTTGAGGAGTCCGACCTCCGGTAACATCCCGCTTTTATACACGGCCCATCAAAGAATACACGGTTTCGTGGGATGTTGGGTAGCCTTGATTGCACACATTGGGAATGGGTGGCATGTACAACTGCTTAGAAAGGCCAACACATCCGAGGTGATCACGATGGTCCAACCATAATTCTACAAACAGTAGTGTTTTGGTCAAAAATCAGTTCAAGGATAATGTAACCAAATCTGTTTGTGAGGTAGAGTGCTTATATGAACAAGATGGATTATAAAGCTTGAAAAGTAAACGAAACACAAGGATTTGTACGAGGAAAAGCCCTTGATCACCAGTAGACCGCCGGCATAAAAACCTCAGGTGGTGAAAACTATCAACCACCAACTATATTAACAAGTAAACTCAAGTACAACTTCAGAAATTGATCAAGCTTAATACAATGAAGAGTGCGTGTTTAGCCGAGAGTGATGAGTAGTGTCTGCTGAGTGTGTTATGTGCGTATATGTGTGTGTGACTTGATCAATCCCTTCTAAAATAGAAATAATAAAAAGTGCGATAATCATGATAAACCCACGTCTTCTTCCCATAATAATTGTTGTGGAATAAACACGTGCAACCTCTTAATGACTTCTCAGCGAGATTTCAGCTTAGACTCGGTCCACCCTTTAGTTCACCTACATATAAACATAAGAAAATATCAAGAACAATTATTAGTAACCACAGTAAACATTAAGGATCCTTGATCCTTTGAGGTCCCGTAATACACATTAAGGATAAGTGATCTAGAATATGCCTTAGGATATGGATCCATAACAAATATAACTTAGCCCTAACAAGTAGCGTCACAAGATCTATGGATTTCGCATGGCCGGTGCAAACAATGATCTTGTTGTTTTACAATCATCGAATCTTTTCAATGATGTCATCATAGACGGGGTCAGACTGGATTCATCATTCTATGCAAATGATGTGCACTACAAATACATGTATTATCTTGTTAATGGTACATCTCCAGAGTGGCCCGTCTGAATGAAAAGTATTTCTTGCCCTGGTGATGAAAAACGATTGTACTACAAGAAAAAGCAAGAGTCGGCGAGAAAGGATATCGAACGTGCATTTGAGGTGTTAAAGAAGGGATGGACTATCGTTTCCCAACCATCGGCTATAGCAGGTAAAAAGAATGCGAAATGTAATGTGCATTATATTACATAATATGATTTTGGAGGACACAAGCCGAGCCATTTGCCCCAAGTATGATGAAATCGTCCCGCCGGAGAACACAATCCTAACCTATGCCGAGAAAGAAGAAATCCGCCTTAAAATACGAAGGAGAGATACACATTTGGATCTTCGATCGGATTTAGTTGAAAATCTACGGTTGGATCGATGCTAAATAACGAGAACAACAACGACGAGTTGCAGGTTTTTTATTATTTAAGTAATGTAATTTTATTTGTTTTTTTAACTCTGTTTATATTTTCTTAGTTGTTAAACTGTGTTTTATTTTTATTATTTGGGTTATGTAATTTTATGTTTTATTTAGTATAAATAGAATTAAAAAATATAATAATGATTAAGGGGCTCCATTCCAAAATGTGGGCTTTATTCGTAAAAGGCAATGGAGCCCCTTGCCCTACGTGGCACCTACGTTGTCACACCCCAACCGATGGCGGAAACATCGGGATGAGACGAAAACGAGATTGCAAGAGACTTCATAACACTAATTGTGATAAGTATTTTATAATTACTTTTTACGTTACTTGAATTAGATAATACAAACTTGAATCACGTCATGTATAAACAAAATATAAATTCCATTTCATTGATAACATTTTAATACAAGGCTTTGAAACAAAATACAACAAGTTCGAAATAAGATTACGATACTACAAGTATTTAAAGTTTTAAATACGTTTCTAGGCAAACCTATCAGATTTCTTGCATCATCAGAATTCCTGCAACATGTATTAAAAGCATGGATCAGTACAAAGGTACTGGCGAGCATACAAGTTTATATATAAGCATAAGTATGGAATTTCATCTCAATCCAACAAGGCAATACACAGTTAAGTTGAATCTAGCATACATAAACATCCTAAGCATAACAGATAGTATAAATGAATAAGTCGAAATCATCACGCGTAAGTAATCTAAGCATGACAATTTACATGGATGAACAAGTTGCAATTATTATGTATGAACAATCTAAGCAAAACAATTAACATAGATGAACAAGTTGAAATTTTCATGTATAAACAATCTAAGCATAACGTATGTCTTGACCGATGGATTGAGTGTTTGATTATACTCGATTCCGTTAAGTGGATTTTTGTCATTTGATACGTGTTGCACCCAAAAATACATTAAAGCATAAAAAGGGGCGAATATGCTCACCTTTTTAGCGAAGCTTCCTTTGGAACTTTCATGAAAGGTCAGCGGTCGAAAGGTTGAAAATCGATGTCGCCCCGCATGGGTAAAAGAAAAGTTATAAAAGCGTTGTAAAGAAAATAAATATACACTTATTATTATTATTATTTATCTTTTTTATAATTTCATTCGGATTTTGATACACTTTCATTAGCGTTTTGACTAATATATATACATATGCATATATACATATGTATATTTTGATGGAAATCGGGCAGAATTTCCCATGTTTTTGGGACTAACCCGACAACCCGAGTTGTCGTTATAATCTTTTCAAAACTCATTGATATACAAATCGATATATGATTGCAAAATAAGTACATGTGTATAACTTCTAACAAGCGCAAAAAGAACATGAACGACTATGCTAAGTTTATTAGTTTTAATCGACAAAATTTGCATCGTTCGCTATCGGATCGGTTTGTCTTTAAAGTTTCCCTCTTTTTTTAAAACAAGATGTGTGTATATATATATATATGTATAAAATAATCTAATTGAAAACGCGTTATAAATTTTACCGAGCTTGCGTCGACCGTGGCTAGCACCCTTGACCGGGTTTGACCGGAGTTGACTGAAGCTGACCGGTTGACTTTCGTTGACCAGGTTTGACCCGAACCACCATAACTAACCTAGTCTACTGGGTTTAACTCTTGCCAAACCTAACCCGAGTCTGCCCGTTTGACTGCGGTCGGCTTCGTTTGACCAGTTTTTGACCGTAGTTGACCCGTTGTGAATCGAGCCGAAACATAACTCCCAAACTCGTATCTGAATCGACCTGTTGGACCAAGACTCGAGACTTGAGTTGACTGTGTTGACAGAATCTGAGCCGAAACACCTGAATCCACGCCTGAACGGGAGTGAACCAACCGAAGCTCGAACCACAGCATAACCATCGTGTACCGCAATGTAGACTACCCATGTTTATAACATATTATTTCCGTTTCGCTAATCGGTGCCATGTCACGTTCCGTGTCACAAGCGGGGTTTATTAGCGTATTACGAGTAAGATTGGTAGCGTGTAACACTTTAAGTATATAAGTATGATTGTATTTAAGTATGGGAGTGTATACAATATGAGTATGAGTATATGTGTGTGTATATGCACATTCTTGTACAAACACATGATATATTTTAGTTAACCAAGATTAACGGATTACTGCCATGTGAATAAACATGTCAAACCATCGTGTACCGCAATGTAGACTACCCATCCTCGTTAAAACGAAGAGGGTGTAAAATAGTTTACTTAACATGACCTTAAGAATACGGGCAGGCGTCACTCCTATAGCGCTACACAAGCACCATACATGTTAAGGTGTGGCTTGATCAGAGTTAATGACGAGTTTATCACATAACATGTGAATAAACAAGTCAAACCATCGTGTACGCAAATGTTGACTAGTCAATATTGTTGAAACATATAGTGTGTAAAATAGTTTACTTAACATGACCTCAAGAATACGAACGGGCGCTACTCCTATAGCGCTACACAAGCGCTATACATGTTAAGGCGCGGTTTTATAACGAGTTTATCACATAAGAATGTTCCAGTAATCCAAATCAGATATAGTGTTTAGTATGCACCTACTGAATCGTTGTGTAAATGAGAAGTTTGTTGTGCATAAATTCGATTTTAGTATAATGTTGACTTTGAAATGAATGAAGGAATAAGTATTATTTGCATAAAATTTAAGATAGCGTAAAAAAGAGGCTTGATAAAATGTTGGAGTGTTTCGGGTTTTAGAAACTTCGACTATTCCAAAGTGACTCGTAAGTCCTTTCAAATTAGGGAGACATGATTTGGCCTAATAAATATAATACTCTCGTCGCCAATCGATTAACGGTATTTTACCCTTCCAGTTAGTACATGTCTTTAATTTGATCGAAAATACGAAACTTTGGCGAGATTGAAAATTGAAGAGCGGGACCAGTCATCAAGGTGTGGATGTCAATCCTGGCTTGACAATTTCGTCCCCAAATTGTGGTTTATTGAAAATATCACGATATAATCTCGAATCGTCAATAAAGATCCACTAGATTATGAAATAGAAACTCACATCAAGATATGGATATCACTCCTGACTTGATGGTGAATTTCGCGCAAAATAACATGTAGAGTGGATTGAAATCCGTCACCAATGGCGGGAATCACCCATTTTTTGATGAGTTACTTCGATTGTGGAACAAGAATATTCTCAAGAACTTGTATTGTGTTGTGTCTTAGGAAAGACATATTGTAAGTTTTAAGACCAAAGGGAAGAGAGAAGAAAGGCAGGAAGAATAACAATTTAAACAAGTATCAAAAATGGTCAAGAGTAAGGTACTTAAACTATAGACTAGGTTGAACATGGCAATTCTACCTAATTACCTATAGTTATGGCTCTGATACCAATCTGTCACACCCCAACCGATGGCGGAAACATCGGGATGAGACAAAAACGAGATTGCAAGAGACTTCATAACACTAATTGTGACAAGTATTTTATAATTACTTTTTACGTTACTTGAATTAGATAATACAAACTTGAATCACGTCATGTATAAACAAAATATAAATTCCATTTCATTGATAACAGTTTAATACAAGGCTTTGAAACAAAATACAACAAGTTCGAAATAAGATTACGATACTACAAGTATTTAAAGTTTTAAATGCGTTTCTAGGCAATCCTATCAGATTTCTTGCATCATCAGAATTCCTGCAACATGTATTAAAAGCATGGACCAGTACAAAGGTACTGGCGAGCATACAAGTTTATATATAAGCATAAGTATGGAATTTCATCTCAATCCAACAAGGCAATACACAGTTAAGTTGAATCTAGCATACGTAAACATCCTAAGCATAACAGATAGTATAAATGAATAAGTCGAAATCATCACGCATAAGTAATCTAAGCATGGCAATTTACATGGATGAACAAGTTGCAATTATTATGTATGAACAATCTAAGCAAAACAATTAACATAGATGAACAAGTTGAAATTTTCATGTATAAACAATCTAAGCATAACGTATTTCTTGACCGATGGATTGGGTGTTTGATTATACTCGATTTCGTTAAGTGGATTTTTGTCATTTGATACGTGTTGCACCAAAAAATACATTAAAGCATAAAAAGGGGCGAATATGCTCACCTTTTTAGCGAAGCTTCCTTTGGAACTTTCATGAAAGGTCGGCGGTCGAAAGGTGGAAAATCGACGTCGCCTCTCATGGGTAAAAGAAAAGTTATAAAAGCGTTGTAAAGAAAATAAATATACACTTATTATTATTATTATTATTATTATTAATACACTTATTATTATTATTATTATTATTATTATTATTATTATTTATCTTTTTTATAATTTCATTCGGATTTTGATACACTTTCATTAGCGTTTTGACTAATATATATACATATACATATATACATATGTATATTTTGACGAAAATCGGGCAGAATTTCCCCTATTTTTGGGACAAACCCGACAACCCGAGTTGTCTTTTCAAAACTCATTGATATACAAATCGATACATGATTGCAAAATAAGTACATGTGTATAACTTCTAACAAGCACAAAAAGAACATGAACGACTATGCTAAGTTTATTAGTTTTAATCGACAAAATTTGCATCGTTCGCTATCGGATAGGTTTGTCTTTAAAGTTTCCCTCTTTTTTTAAACAAGATGTGTGTGTAACTCATTGATATACAAATCGATACATGATTGCAAAATAAGTACATGTGTATAACTTCTAACAAGCACAAAAAGAACATGAACGACTATGCTAAGTTTATTAGTTTTAATCGACAAAATTTGCATCGTTCGCTATCGGATAGGTTTGTCTTTAAAGTTTCCCTCTTTTTTTAAACAAGATGTGTGTGTGTGTATATATATATATATAAAACAATCTAATTGAAAACGCATTATAAATTTTACCGAGCTTGCGTCGACCGTGGCTAGCACCGTTGACCGGGTTTGACCCGAGTTGACTAAAGCTGACCGGTTGACTTTCGTTGACCAGGTTTGACCCGAACCACCATAACTGACCTAGTCGACTGGGTTTAACTCGTAACCAAACCTAACCCGAGTCTGGCTATTTGACTGCGGTCAGCTTCGTTTGACCAGTTTTTGACTGTAGTTGACCCGGTGTGAATCGAGTCAAAACATAACTCCCAAACTCGTATTTGAATTGACCTGTTGGACCGAGACTCGAGACCTGAGTTGATTGTGTTGACAGAATCTGAGCCGAAACACCTGAATCCACGTCTGAACGGGAGTGAACCAACCAAAGCTCGAACCACAACATAACCATCGCCACTGCCACCACAGGTGGCGGTCGCCGTCCGTATCAGAGGGAGAGAGGAGTGAGAGAGGGGAGAGATTTGATGAGAGAGAGGTGAGTTTACCGGCGTCTGAGGAGATGACCAGAGCTTCTCCAGTGACTGTGTCAGGGGAGGAGAGGTCTTGTCGGCCCTAGCCGGTTCCGTCGGCTTCGCCGTCACCGAGAAATCGAGGAGAGAGAATGAGAGTTGCTGTGTGTGTGTGACGGTACAAGAAGGGGAGGTTGTTGACTAGGGTCGCGGGTGTTAGGGCCGGAGAACCGTCGCCGGCGGCGGGCCGGAGAGGCGGCGCCGGTGATCGGAGTGAGAGGGTGGCAGAGATTTAGTGTTTTGTGCTAGGTTTTTTTTATGAGGGTGAAGGGAGGGTGGGGGGGTTTAAGGAGTTTATAAAAAAATCTAGAGTTTGAGTGGGGTTGGGCCTAAGGCCCGTTTCTTGCGTTCGCGCAACCTGATATGTTTCTGAAGTCTGTTAAGGAACCTGAATGTCGGGAGCGTCGCATAACATTATTTATATTCGTTTAATTTGAAAACACACAAAAATAAAATAGTGTCGGTAAGTGTTCGTTTGTCGTTTTCGCTAGAAGCGCGTAAAATGCGTGGTTTGTCATATATACATCTATATATATTTTTTTATTCATTATGCGTTCGTGTTTTTAAGAAAGATATCGAAACGTCGCGTATTTCTAAAATATAATTTTACGAAAATACGAGGCGTTACATACGTGTCGATGATGTGTTACAATGGAGCCCCTAGGGGCTCCAGTTGACACCTCACAGCCTAATGACGTAGTCGTATTCATTCGCGTTAAAAGATCATATTGATTTGGTTCGTTATAATAATGATACGATACCGATACGTGATATAAATTATAACACCTTAAAGAGAAATTTTTTAAAAAATGTTAATTTAAAGAATTTATATTTGTAAATAACTAGTAAAAGTCCCCCGCTACGCGGCGGGAACTCCGTTAGTATCAGTTTGTTTGCTTACGACTTCGCTAAGTAATGGCACTTAATATAACAATAAAAAGATAACAAAGTTGTAATATACCCAAAAGAAAACTCCTGGGAGACTTTATAATGATCTTTCCGTAAGCTCGATGCCATGCCTTTATCTACCGCTTTACATCAAGCTTTAGAGATGTACTTATTACTTAAGCATTTGTACATTGACTAACACTTTTTACATTGTAGCAAGAATAGTTTGTAGCAACAATAGTAGGGATATATGGAACCACTTTGCGTATGAATAAACGTATTTCATTTTATCAGCACGCACGGATACATTAATACCTAAAGACTTTCACGTATTGAGAAAGCAAAACAATAACAAAACATGCATTTTTGCATATAACGTTTATAATAAAAGGAGTTCAATCTTTATAAAAGATACCATTATGACTTTTCTATTGATTTGGTCAAGTCACCTATGACTCACTAAATTTAATAAACAAAAAACTTGAGAACAAAAGACCCACAATTAAAAAATTTATTAAATATAACTTTATCTTATCTTTTTCTTTTTGTTTCATTCAATCAGATCATCACAGCCTTAAATCTTTTACTTCAACTTCCCTTTTTCTTCGCATCAAATTGCCGGCCAAACTTTCAGCGTTTGCAAAAAGTTGTATTATCTGGCCCGATACAACCATTGCCGGCAATATAACCCTCTCTTTAAAATGCATGTTCCAACCCACTGATCAGAGGTACCACCGTCACTCCGCCACCGTCAACCAATCACGATACCTTTTCTCTCTTTAGCTCTATAGTCTCACTCTCCTCTCTCTACATCAGCGAAAATAGAGAATGCATGTAGGAAAAATGACTCAAGGTTGCTAGAAAATGCCAAATCCTCAGTCCAGATCCATGCTCGTCGCACCACACCAATGCACCATCACCACCCACCCTTCACCATCTAGGATAACTGCCAACCACCACCGAAACCTAGATCTAGCCGACTGCATCTTTACTCCGGTGATGATCGGAGTATTAATCGGTGGTCAAAGGCTCTACAGGCGCATGAATGTGTACAATTATCGTTCAGGTTTTTCAGATCACAATCCCAACGGTTTTAGCAAGCGACAACCAACGATCGACCGGATCGGGTTGAGAACTTCTTTTCTTCTATCGTCATCGCTGAGGTGTAAACTGGGTTTTTTTATATAAAGTTGGGGAAAATGTGGCAAATATCAAACTAATATAGTGAAGTTGCATCGAACATGTATATCAGACACTGACAACAATTTAATAAAACAAATGGACTCAGATCTGCAGATCGTCATCGTCGTTGCAAAACAAAGGGGCTTAGATGGAAAATTCATCATTGCCGTCACCAACAAAGCACAGCTCAGCTCCGCCACGGCTGCAACCGGAGTTGCCAAGCCAAGTGGCAGAGCACCATAATCACTGGCTATACCTTCAACTAAGAATCCAACACAAAACCACTCGCCATCACCATCGGCGGTCGAGACGGCCGGTAGTGTAACGTAAGAGATAAAAGAAAGTGTTTGCGAATGGTTTAGAGATGTCCGTTCGAGAGTTCGCCAGTTGTGAGGTGACCACTCACTTTCTCTTTGTCCTTCCCTTGCATGTGGGTGCTAAGATGAGAGTTGTATTTATGAGTGTAAAAGTTGGAAGATAGGTGGCAATATTTAAAACGTACGTGGCGAGATGAGATGAAAGCAAATAGCTACAGTAGTATAAACTCACAAACAAAAGTTTATTATTTATTTAATTAATATATATATATTAATATGTTCTTTGTTTAGTTGTAATTGCCCTCAAGCTTAGGGGTGCTTTTGGTTTGTGAAATTTAAAATAATCTGAATATGAATGTCATTTCTTAATGTATTTAGTACATGAAATTTATTAGAATTGGAATTTTAATTCAAATTTTAATGTGTTTGGTTATAAAAAGAATTGAAATGAAAATGAGTAAATTGCACAAAACATCCTTTATTATCCTCAAACTTGCAGGTTCCGGCCTTAATGTTTAAAAGTTGCTAAAAACAGCCTTTAAGTTTATTTTTGTTGCGGGTTCAATTCTTTACAGCTAACCACGTTATTTTCTTCAGTTAAGTTCCCTCACATGCATAACATGTGAGGGTATATTCGTCATTTTGGTTGATCATGTGAGGAAACTTAACTGAAGAAAATAACGTGGTTAGCTGTAAAGGATTGAACCCGCAACAAAAATAAACTTAAAGGTTGTTTTTAGCAACTTTTAAACATTAAGGCTGGAACCTGCAAGTTTGGATGTTTTGTGCAATTTACTCAATGAAAATTAACTCCCTTAAATTACTTCATATGATAGAATTCAAAATCCTTCGAAACATTTACATGAACTAGGGGTTGATGCCTGCACTTCACGAAAGGGCACGCAGAATTTGATCGGTATCGTTCGGTTTTTATGGTGCCAAAACTCGGTATAGTTACCGGAAGAGAAAACCTAAATACAGTATCCAGGGCCGGCTTTGGGCCTCTACGAGAGGTGCCACCGCATAAGGCCCAAAATATCTAGGGGCCCATAGTTGTTTAAAAAATATACAAAGTTTAGATATACAATTAGTATAGAAAAGTACACAAACTCACCCTTTGGTTCAATGGATGTGGTAACTCTCTAGTGAACCTACCATGTCGGGTTCGAATACCATGTTGATCATTTTCCCTTTTGGTTCAATGGATGTGGTAACTCTCTAGTGAACCTACCATGTCGGGTTCGAATACCATGTTGATCATTTTCCCTTCTTATTTTCTTTATGTTATGTTTTTTTTTGCTCTGAAAGAGTTGATTATGAACAACGGAAAGACCCCATATAGTCCACATTTAAGAGCATGTTTGGCTAAGCTTATTTAACTTAAAAAAAATTGTTAAAAGAACTTATTAACTTATAACTTTTTGAAAGAAGTTTTTTTTATAAAAGTGTTTGAATTAGCTTATTTAGTGGGAAAAGTCAATAAACCAAAAAGTTTTTAAAAGTCAGGATATTTTAGCTTTTTAAAATGACTTTTCCAGCTTGGCCAAAAAGCTATTTTAAAAAGTCATTTTCCTTTATCCAAACATTATTTTTACTTATTGGTTTTTTGAAAAAGCAAATAAGTTTATAAGTTGTTTTAAAAACTTAGCCAAACATGCCCTAAATTTTGACCTTGTTTTTTTTTTACTTTTAAATTTTTCACATATAAATTTGGGCCTCATAAATTTGTAAGTTCTTTCAAATTTTTTCTCTCATTTAACCATTTACATAATAAACTTTACATGTTTTCTTGTTTAAATTTGTAGGTTTTTTATTTCTCATTTAACCATCTACAATATAAGCTTAGAAGAACTCAGTATCTAGTTCGGTTTATTTTATTTGTATGAAAAGGTTCGTGTTGCCAAATTAGTTTGGATATGTTTACACGTATTACAGTTCTTTCTCCTCAAATGATTCAAGTGTTAGTTATTTTTGCTTGTCAAGAGTGTGTTGAAACTAATGTTAGGTGTATTAATTTATTTGTAACATAAAACTAGGATTTACCGTTTTTAATTGATGCTAGCATTCACTCTATGAACATGGATAACTATGATACAATGAAATATAGAAAAGAATCGAAATGGTTTATAAATACTTGATGGGGAACTTTAAATTCAAAAATGCTAAAAAAACCTCAGGATTCGCTTAAGTAATTGGTAAGTTTGTTCATTTTGCTACACTACTTTTGTTTTGTTTATTTTACAACAATTATTGTCGTATTGTAGTTCTTTTATATATGATTGATGAGTTTAAATTATAGGAAGGGGGCCCAATTTTTTTGTCTCGCACAAGGGTCAAAAGCTTTTTACCATTCTCAGAGACGGCCCTGATGGTACCGTTACGTAAGATACTAAGTAATCGTACAATCGAAACAATATCAACATGTATTCTGTTCAACTTGACCAAAATCACTGGTGGTTTCGAGTTGGCTAAAACCGAACCGCATCAATGTTGGGACATGACTTACTCCTTGAATTCCATTAAATTTTATATTAACTTTCGTGTAATGTTGGATAAGTGTATATATATTTAGCTACTTGTTATACTTTGTTAGAACTCATTATTCATTTTTGTAAGTATTGAAGAAAAATGACGAACATTGTTATCATATCTAATGTAGTACAAGTCAACATGTCAAGCTTAGAGAAGAAAAGTAACAAAGGACAAGTTAAGAAGAAATCAGCATCAAGAACAAATCAGACAGACTTCCACACACAAAGAAGAAGATTGGATTAGAAGTATCTAATCAATCTGATGATAATTTATCAATTCATCAAAAATCTAATGATTAATTCATCATCTGATGGACAATTCATTAGAAATCTGATAAGAAGTTATTAGAATTCTAATGACCCCACCTACCATACTTGATAAGGTATTCGTAAATCCCAAGATAGCTAGTAGAAGTAACGGAGTCGATGAATATGCCAAAAACTTACCTTTCACATGTAAACTACATGAATAAACTATTGTTTATTCATATCAAACATTCTATATAAATAGATAATAGAATCAACGAAGAGTACATGAGTTGTGCCTTGCATAAAATACATCCTACATACTCCACTACCCTTTCATGATTCACTCACACAGAATTCTTTGAGTATTTGTTTGTAATAGTCAATAATCTCACAATCGCCTTGTAAGCTTTTTTCAAAGTGATATAAATTTGAAAATTTTGTACCTTAACTAAAAACTAAATATATACTGAATTTATCATTCACAAATAATTAATTTACTGAACGTTTTTCTAAACGTGTGAACCACATTATAGTTTGCAAAACACACACTTGTGTACTACAATATTTATCTCATAAATATCATTCCTAGTTTTTTTTGTCAACAGTGCAACTCTCTAGATTGTATCTCGTTAGTTGCATTAAATTGATCGTGAGTTGAACATCTCATATCCAACAATATTCACATCTGATGACGTTAGCCACTCTAAAGTGCCATTCAGATGAAAAGTGGTTGTATTTGGAGGAGACTTTAGACAAATTTTACCTATTATTACAAATGTAGATAGATGTCACACCCCAAAAACGTTGCAGTGAAAATACAAATGTGGCAGTGAAGGAGGTTGGTACCCATAAGTATCTTAGTGGAAGATTCATTATTTATTTTGGACGTTTAACTTAATTAAAACATAACTGGTGTGCGTGAAGCGTGATATATTTTTATTAATATTTTGAGTTTATTTTACGCATTAGTCAAGTTTTAAATTTAGAAAACACGATATTGTACTAATAGTAAACACACACTTGGGCAAGTGCACACATCGCGAGCGTAGTATAGTGTTGGTAAGATACCGAGGTCGACCAATGACACAGGAGCTTTTAATACTGGTTATCGTCAACGTCTAATCAATCTATAATTTTTTTATAAAAGTTTTTAAACATAAAATTAAATCTTAAAAATTGAAAGATAAATAAAATAAAAACAAGTAGACAAGATAGAATCACTTGGATCCAACTTATCTTTAATGTATCCTTTGATGATTTCCGCACTTTCGAACTTTTCAAGGGATTATCTTAGTTATAGTAGTAGGCCCCTCTTTTGAAGATGACGTTACCCTCAACACAGTGGTTTGAGTCAGCAGGGATACAATCCCAAAGGGTCGGAATACTTGAAGATAATTAAATAAGTTATTAATGCGAAAAATGGTAGGCCCCACTTTTGAAGGTGACGTTACCCTCGGCTAACTGGTTTGAGTAAGCATGGATACAATCCTAAGAAGCCGGTTTAATGTTTTAATAGTAGCTTACATATGAGGGGTTCAAGCTATTCGCACCCCCGCCATCCAAAACCTTTGGGGCATTGAAGGAAGCCCTAGTAAGCTTGAACCAAGTCCTCGCAGGATCTATGCACTGAACGAGACAAGAACTTTACCAAACCACACTTCTAACCCCTTCCAACGCGCTTTATATAGACCATAAAGACACGAATGAGCATCAATGACATCATGAAGAAATGGTTAGGAAAATTTACTTTCAACATAAGAAACTAGTTATTAAAGTCATTAATACATATCCAATTAAAAGGTGCCAAAAGATTATAAATCAAAAGTAATATATTAAAGACTTGTCTTCACCAAGTGATGTAAGAGATTAGCCACGCATGGCGTTTGTTTGACAAAAACCCTTACAATCAATCTTGGATCTCGAGACTACTACACACTCTAAAGATGATAGATGGATGGTGGTTGTGGGTGTTGGTGTTGTAGTGGTGGTGGAGTGGTGGCAAAGTGAGAGAGAAGTGGTTTGCCAAGGGATGCCTTTGAAGTGAACCAAGCACCCTATTTATAGTCCAAACAGTAGCCCGACCATGGCCCCGTGTGCAGTGGGCACGACCCGTGGCCAACTCCTTATCTTCCTTCATTAATTGCAGGTGCCAGCAGAGGGCCCCACACGACCCCGTGGTCAACTCTTCGTTGTACTATCAAGATTCTACAAATCTAAGAGTTGACCGCGCCCCATGTTGGCCTGGGCACGGCCTCGTGGTGGGCGTAGAAGCTTCTGTAAGTTTTCTCTTTAAGTGCAATGGCTGACCATGCCCCATGCCCGGCTGGGCACGACCCTTGGTCAGCTTATGTCTTCTTGTTTTTTTTGTCTTTGGGGTGTTGCTGAGAGGTCGGGCATGGTACGTTATTCCTTCTTTGTGTATTTATATGAGTTTTGGCTGCTTATTTGCTTCTTTTGTTCTTTTAAGCTCATTTCATCCTGTAAATACAAAAGGAACAAAGAAACGTGCTTTTTCCAACATTAATACTGAAAATGAGTTAGTATTATGCCTCATTTGATGTAATTTATATGTTGCATTTTGCACACATCAAATATCCCCACACTTGAATCTTTGCTTGTCCTCAAGCAAAACTCGTTAAATGTGGCTTACACACCCAAATCGAATAGGTAGAGAAGAAGTTTTTGTGGTTTGTCTTGAGTGTCGGGAATCCAAGATCTTTATTTTAATTTTTTTTTATTTTGCAATCCTATTTATCATGATTTATTTAGAACATTTTTAAGAAAAATTATTTATTTAGGCATAACACGCCTCTTTAAAATTCTATTATATACAAGTTCACGTACCTCACAAGAGATCACTCAACACTCGGTCGAAGATGTATTTTTGTGATAACACTCGATTCCGGTTTGGAACTTACTTCTACCATATACTTGCCAAGCGATCAAACCTCCTCCTTTTTAGCTATAAACCTTTGTAAATATCAAGATGACTTTGCAAAGGGTTAGGCTTGGGCTAAAGGTGGGTTATTCTTGGGTTAGTAGTTAGTAAAATGGTGAAAAGCGTAAAAGGCGTCGGTTGTCGTAAAAACGTTTTGTTTTTGTGACATTTATTTAAACTAAACATTTTCAAACAAGATTTTTGAGGGACTTGTTTGGTTATTGAAAGAACTATGGTTTTTTTAAGTCATTAGATAACCGAGTTTTTTACTAAAGCAAATGGGTTTTAAGGAAAAAGGTTTTGGTGGGTAGTGGGTGTTTGTTTTGCGGGTTTCTGAAACGAAAAAGCTAAGGCTCAAAGGGGTTAACTAGGGGGATTTTAAGTAGTGGAGTAAAAAGAAGGAAAACAATGGTTTTGAATGAAAAATGGGTTAGTCCTAATGCCTCCATCATTTACTTACTTGGGTTCAAGTTGGTAAGGACCGGGAACGTATCATCTTGGCAAGTTCCAGAGTCGTAAGAACCAAGCGGCTATTCACACAAGAAACGAAAAGTGAGCATTTAGTTTAAAGATGTATGCATGTATGCTCAATAAAGGCTCAAAAACTCACATATTGTGGGAATGGGTTTTTATTGTGAGCAAGTACATATAATCAAATTTTAAAAAGATTTGTCATGCCTTTTTATGATTCATTGTTTGGTTCTTTTTATCACGACGTTATCGGTTGTAAATTTGTAAAAACATAACTTTTTAGAACTTGTTAATCCCAAATTACACCAGGATAAGTAAAAATTTTAATTTTTTTTTGGGTGATTAGCGGTTCCAATACGAGTTTTGTGTAAGGCTTGTTATTAGGACTTGCGAGATTCAAGGCTTTTAGCTCCCCCCCACACTTAAATTACACATTGTCCTCAATGTGTCCAAAAATAAGTTTTTCAGTTTATTCGAACATGTAAAAGCGTGTTAAAAACAAGTTTTTATGATACTGGGCGCCTGGCCACGGGCCCTTTTTGTCCGAGCACGGCCCCGTGTCCAGAGTGCCAGTATCAAGGTTAGACAAAAGGTTGACCACAGGGCGTGGCCAGCGAACAGGCCCATGGTCAGTTACCTGTTTTAGAAAATTTTCTGCAGAACCTGGGTATGGGGCGTGTTTAGTTGGGCACGGACCCGTGCTGGGAAGCTGAAAAAGTTGTCGGAAGGTACTGTTTACGTGAATGGGATGTGGTTTTAACGTCCCTTCGGCAGTTTTCATCTTTTCTCGTTTGTTAGGCCATAAAATAAGATCCAAACACCACAACAGAAGTTTAAACCATCTTATATTAGAGTGCGAGATTCAAAAGGTCCTAAGATAAATCCTTAAAATTAAAAATTACAAAAGTCCTAGAATTAGATAGATGCAAGAAATCTAAACCATAGTGAAGTTCTACCCTAGATGTTTACATGTTTAAGAACAACAAAAACCCGAAAATGACTTTTCAGAAAGTAAGGGCTTCTAAGAACTTCAATCCGGAGGGTGCACCCCTCAAAAGTCGTTGAGTATTTCCTCAATCTCCCGAGGGAGGAAGAGGAAGGGCTCTTCGTCTGTATTTTCATACGGGGGAGGAGCGGGAGGTGCGACGACCACTGGAACCTCGTGCAATACGTCTAGAGGAGGTCTGGAGGGAGGTCATCCCATCCGGTTGGAATGATGACTTCTTGTGCGAGGTTCCAATCTTCTTGTGGGAAGATCGGTTCCATAGGAGGCATCGCAAGAATGTTCAACCTTTGGTGCAAAAGGTTGATTTCATGGAGGCAAATCTCCAATCCCACCGTCAAATAGTTGACTCGTTTGACTAGGGCCTCCGCCACTGATGTCATTTCATCGATTGCTTCCCTCAAATGGTACACATAGCGGACTAGGGTGTAACATTTGTAAAAATCGGGTCTCCAAAACCTGCTCCGTTTTGTAATCTTGTACCATGTTATAAAGGATTTGTTAATTATTTATGATTATTTTGAGTTTAAACGTTACATAATTAATAAATAAACTAAACTATAAAAATTATATTTGATAAAAAGTTAAAATAAAATAAATAAAAAACAATTGTAGCTGCCGGGACTCGAACCCGGGTCAGCCCAGCCTTCAAAACAACTTAACCATCTTTCACTAAACCACTCCGCCACAATGTGTTTTCTGATAACATTAGGCAAACATTTGGATCTTATACACAAACTCGATTTAACCGTTAATGCCATCTGAATAACGGAAATCGGCAAACCGATCGCCAAACCATTTCGAATTCGTCTGGCCAGCTTATAACCGATGTATTTCGGTTTCTAATTAAGTCCGAATTGAATGAACATAAAGCTTCATCATTTCCGGTATTTGAAACCGAAAATTTATCAAACTCTGATTTAATTCAAGTTCTGATCATTTGCACGATTCATAACTATCACAACAACACTCAATTTCATTTTCGTCAAGTTTCTGAACCGTAAGATTCTCTGAATCAGATCGCCGGAATTTTTATGCAAATCACCGGAAAACCGGGACTCACATTCTCACGGTAATTCCTTCGGCTCTTTTTGTTTAAAACATGAGATTAGTCAATCTCTAACACAACTCCATCATCAGAATCAATCTTAGCCAACGTTTAGCGGAAATCTTACATTCGCCGGAAAGTTCCTGAGATTGCCGGAATCCCACTGTGATCTGGTAAGATACCCTGCACTTCTTTTAAACCTTGTTTAGGTGATTTAACTTTATGAATAATCGATCCACACTGTTAATTGGTTCAACAGTCGGAGTTCATTTCCAGTACCGACGAACTTTCGCCGGATTTCTGCGTTTATCTTCAATCGGTAAATTCTGTTCTTTAAACTCTCTCCATTCCTTACCCTTGATTTACTGTTAACGTCTAAGAATTTTGTAAGTCACAAAATCAAACTTATCCAGTCAAATTATGCTGACCGTGTAATTCGACGAAGAAGATGAAGTTATACCAGAGTATAAGAGTAATTAAAATCCGGTTTATAAACGGGTTAGACACACAGTCCAGCGGTGGACTGTGTGCAAAATTCATATTCACGTCCCGAGTTCGATCCTTGCTACGCGCACGTTTGTGTAACAACATTCTTTTTTTTTTATCATGAACTAACCCGGGTTAAAACAGGTAGTTGTTAAGTATATTATAAATCAAGAATATAACCGGGTTAGACACACAGTCCAGCGGTGGACTGTGTGCAAGATAAACTTCACGTCGCGCGTTCGAATCCTGTCCCAAGCACCGGTCAACTGAATTAAAACGTTTTTGTAAATAAAGGTATTTTCGGTTAATTCAAATAAGTATATAAATATAATTAAAACTGAGTTTCTAACGGGTTAGTCACGTAGCTCAGTTGGTAGAGCTACGTGCACGTGAATGGAAGGTCGCCGGTTCGAATCCCGCTTGGCGCAGCATTTACCGCTGACCGAACCGGTCAACGGTCAACGGTCAACGGTCAACAGTAAAAAAAATAATATTTTTTTTATATATTTATTTGTTTATTTTAATTTAAAAATCCATTTAAAATACTTAAAAATAACATTTTTAAAGATAGAAAATAGCCATAAACTCACAAAAATATATCTAAAAATCCTATTAAAATCCTTAATAAAATCCATCCATTTAATATATTTTCCATTATTATTTAGGTTAGTATTCCTCGTCGACTCGCTCGTCTAAATCGTGCGCATCTCACCATCTCCAATCCAACGCACCCAATGTGAGTGAACCTTTCAAATTCCCCGTTTTAATCACGTTTTGGGGTGTATCATGTGTCTTTGTTTATTTACATATTATAACGAAACTATTGTGCATACATCATATCATGACATGTGTATTAGTTTGTTGCTGTTAAGTAGTTATTATTGGATGCAAATTATCATTTCAGTACATGCAATTGCCGAGGCCGCAGCTCCCCATCCATCGAGGTTGAGCTTGATCCCCATTTTATTATGCGGTTGATCTTGGCGTGCCCGCACGATCGGCTCCGTTTGATTGAGCCTTGATCGGTCATTTCATTTTACATTTCAATACATGCAATACGCTCGGCTCCGTTTGATTGAGCGTTGAGCGCACAGTTCAATTTACATTTCCAGTTCATGCAATACGTTCGGCTCCGTTTGATTGAGCCTTGAGCGCACAGTTCAATTTACATTACCAGTTCATGCAATACGATCGGCTCCGTTTGATTGAGCCTTGAGCGCACAGTTCAATTTACATTAGCAGTTCATGCAATACGATCGGCTCCGTTTGATTGAGCCTTGATCGCACAGTTCATTTATGTTAGTTATCATATGATATTGGTATATTCATGTATGCTATCCAGTGTTAATGTATGTTATAATTGTAAATGCTATTTGCCATTGTTTGATTATTTACATGTGCTCTTTTATGATTATGCATAATATTTTATTGATAAACTAACCATAATATCATTGTCAAATGTTTATCTAATAAGGTTCACTCGCCAACTTATGTTGACCCAAAACCTCCCATTTTACACATGATACAGGTGAACCAGCAGCAGCTAGGAACACATAGGACCTGGATTAGAAGAAATAAAACGATTTAGTATTTGGATTGTTATGTTTGGTTATTTTCCCTTGTATTGAATGAACATGTTTGGATGTTTGAGAATGTAACTTTGACTTCATTAATTATGAAACATAATAGTAAATGTCATGTGCTTTGGTGATAACCCAATTATGCCCCGACTCTAATTTCCGCTGCGGGTCGGGGTGTGACAGATTGGTATCAGAGCCATGACTATAGGGATATAGGATAGGTTATTAGACCCTTAGAGCCTATACTATAGTCGATTAGAAACTTATAAAAATTTTGTGTGTTATATGCCAAATTTCATGATGTTTATATGTTTTTGTTAAATGTTACATTTGTTATTGTACAAGCATGTTCATAAGTATGTATTATCAAATAATGCTTATCATAAAATCGTATGATCATAACATATCACATCCATGCAAGCACACACCACATCATGATTGATTTTACAATGATTTTCGTGTTTTCAAATCTCATCAAAGTGAGTTCTCATGACGGGCATGTAGTAACTGGAAGGGTACTAGTACCGGTAGTCGGAACGTCCTGTCTAGGCTGGCATTCGTATAAATCCAAAATAAAGGACCAGTTTGCCTACCTAGGGACTAACGATGAGAGTACGAAATACCTATTAGGCCAAAGCATGCTATACCAAACGTCGTGAGAGCCAATCCCACTTTGAGTTGTCATTGTGTTTACACCTGGACACGTTCCGACCAAACATCTCATGAACATATTTTGTGGTTTGCATTCGGGGGATGCGAGTGTTAAATTGCCAATACTAATGTGAAACCTACCAAGCCAATAGCCATGGGGGCCCACATGACTATGTAGGTAAAGGTATGGGGGACATTTGAGGCCCAACATGAGCGAACCCAAGACATCCTTTGGATGTAGTTGCATTATTGATATTTATGTTATTTTCATTTTCTTAAAGACACATGACACCTAAAAAGACACCATAAACTCACAATCTTCTTATTTTATGATCCTATAGATGTCGTCTAGACAGCATCGAAGGGGTAGGAAATCGGAAAAGTATCGGGAACGTTTGGCCACTCATATCGCGAATCAAATGGCCACGATATTGCCGGACATCGTGGTACAAGTACAAAAAGCCCTTGCTGCAAATCCTACTAACCCTCCTCAACAGCAGGACCAGAACATCGACAACCCTCCTACCATCAAATGCTCCTACAAACATTTTAAGTCCTGTGATCCTCCAAAATTCGAAGGGACTGAGGGAGTCACTGCTCTCCTACATTGGTTCGAGGAGATGGAAAACGTTTTCTTAAACTGCGATTGTCCTGAGGATCGCAAAGTTCGTTACGCCACCGGGAGACTACTTGGTGTAGCTCTCACTTGGTGGAATACTGAGAAAGGAAAGAGGGGAACAGAAGATGCGATGGCCTTAACTTGGGAGGAGTTAAGGGAAATCATGTCTAGGCGATTCTGTCCTAGAAGTGAAATTAAGAAATTGGAGGATGAATTTCATGCCTTGAAGCAAAAAGAGGGTGATCACTCTACTTACAACAAAAGGTTCTTGGAGTTGAACCAAATGGTTCCAAACTTATTCACTCCAACCTACCGTCTGATCGAACATTACATTCGAGGACTTCCCTCGAAAATCCAAGATTCGGTCCTCAGCGTTTCACCGGTAACACTCGAAGCTGCCATGGAGTTGGCAACAGAACTGACCGAAAACCGAATTCGCAATGGGAAGTTCAAAGAGGAAAAGAAGAAAGCCCCTGCTGAGGGACAAACCTCAAACCACCACACTCCTTCCTCTAAATTTGCTAACAAGAGGAAGCGTAACACCAGGAACTTTGCAGTCACCCAAACCAACACCCCTATTCCTGCTGCACCCATCACTCAAGCCACTCCTCCACCCGCGCCATACAGAAAACCATACACAGGGCCACTACCAAAATGTAACCGTTGTCAGTATCACCACTCCCCTGATTATCCTTGCCAATACTGTACCGGCTGCGGTCGCGCCGGACACACTGTTCAAAACTGCCGCACGCTTCAACGAACAAACCGCCACCAACCTATAACCCAAACCCACCAACCCTGTGAATCAAGCGAACCAAGCTCCTCCACCTGCTAGAGGAAGAGCTTTCAATATTAACGCAAACCAGGCCAGAGCTGACGGCAATGTGGTCAACGGTACGTTTCTTATAAATGGTAGATATGCCTCTATGTTATTTGATACTGGTGCGGATAGAAGTTTCGTGTCATTAGAATTTGAACCTATCTTAAGTAAAAATCGGGATAAGCTTGCGGAATCCATAACGGTGGAAGTTGCGGACGGAAAACCAGTTTCATTAGACTCTATTTTACGCAACTGTACGCTCACCCTAAACGATCACGATTTCTCAGTCGATCTTATTCCTATGAAGCTGGGAAGTTTCGACATCATAATCGGTATGGATTGGCTCAGTCAACATCATGCGGAAGTTGTATGTCGTGAAAAATTTATTCGTATTCCTCTTTCAAACGGTCAGACTCTTCGAATCATTGGAGAAACCTCGTCAAAAGGGCTCAACTTAATGTCTTGTCTTCAAGCTCAGAAATACCTTCGCAAGAATTATGTCGCGTTTTTAGCCCATATCATTAAGAAGGGGACCACAGAGAAGAAACTTGAAGATATACCTGTTGTAAAAGATTTTCCACAAGTTTTTCCTGACGACATTTCAAGACTTCCTCCAATCAGAGATGTCGAATTCCGTATCGATCTTATACCTGGTGCTACACCAGTGGCAAAATCTCCATATAGGTTAGCCCCCTCTGAAATGCAAGAGCTAGCCAGTCAATTGCAAGAGTTGACTGACAAGGGATTCATACGCCCCAGCTCATCGCCTTGGGGTGCACCTGTCCTTTTTGTAAAGAAGAAAGATGGATCTTTTCGTATGTGCATCGACTACAGAGAGCTAAACAAGTTAACCATCAAAAATCGATATCCTTTACCTCGCATAGATGATCTTCTTGACCAACTACAAGGTGCCAGTTGCTTTTCGAAAATCGACCTTCGATCTGGCTATCATCAGCTTAGAGTGCATGAAGAAGACGTCCCTAAAACTGCTTTTCGAACTCGTTATGGTCACTATGAATTCATGGTTATGCCGTTTGGATTAACCAACGCACCAGCTGTTTTCATGGACCTAATGAATAGAGTCTGCAAACCTTACCTCGATCGATTTGTTATTGTATTCATCGACGATATTCTTATCTATTCAAAATCTAAAGCTGATAATGAGCGTCATCTGCGACTTGTACTTGCACTTCTAGAAAAGGAAAAGCTTTATGCCAAGTTCTCTAAATGTGAATTCTGGTTAGAAGAGGTGCAATTTCTCGGGCATGTAGTCAATGACAAAGGAATACATGTTGACCCATCAAAGATCAAAGCAGTTCAAGAATGGCAAGCTCCACGTACACCAACCGAAGTAAGGTCTTTTCTTGGACTTGCTGGCTATTATCGTCGGTTCATTTCAAACTTCTCTCGCATTGCGGTGCCACTCACGGCTTTAACCCATAAGGGAAAACCATTCGTATGGGGACCCAAGCAAGAAGAAGCTTTTCAAACTCTTAAACAAAAACTTTGTGATGCACCAATCCTCACTCTTCCTGAAGGTTGTGATGATTTTGTAGTCTATTGCGACGCGTCAGGGCAAGGATTAGGTTGCGTTCTCATGCAAAGAGGAAAAGTCATAGCTTATGCCTCAAGGCAACTCAAGGCACATGAAAAGAACTACACCACTCATGACCTCGAACTTGGAGCCGTTGTATTCGCTCTTAAGATATGGAGACATTATCTTTATGGTACTAAGTGTGAAATATACACTGACCACAAGAGTCTTCAGCATATCTTTAATCAAAAAGAGTTAAATATGAGGCAACGAAGATGGGTCGAACTCCTAAATGATTACGACTGTGAAATTAGATACCACCCTGGCAAAGCAAATGTGGTGGCTGATGCACTTAGTCGAAAGGGTTATGCGAACTCCATTCATCTTCTATGTTCGCAAATTATAACCAATATTAAGGATCAAATTCGAGAAGCTCAACACGTTTCAATAACAGAGGAAGATGTACAAAAAGAGATGTCCTGTGGAGCCGAGCTAAAACTTGAAACTAAATCTGATGGTATTTTGTATTACCTAGATCGTATATGGATTCCTAACCACATCAATCTTCGTGAAACACTCATGCATGAAGCTCATAAATCGCGATATTCTATACACCCAGGAGCTGATAAGATGTATCAAGACCTACGGTACACCTATTGGTGGCCTGGAATGAAGAAAGATATTGCCGTTTTTGTTTCCAAGTGTCTCACATGTTCTAAGGTGAAGGCTGAACACCAAAGACCCTCAGGACTTCTAGTCCAACCGGAAATACCTGTATGGAAGTGGGAAAATATAACCATGGATTTCATTACCGGGTTACCTCGCACTTCTAGTGGGTATGACACAATATGGGTGATTATAGACCGACTTACAAAATCAGCCCACTTTATCCCTATTCGAGAAGATTTCAAGAACGAAAAGCTTGCTCGTATTTATATCAACTAAATCGTAAGCCGGCATGGAGTACCATTAAGTATTATTTCTGATCGTGATGGTCGTTTCACCTCACGAACATGGCAAGCAGTACAATCCGCTATGGGCACTCGACTAGATCTCAGTACCGCCTATCATCCTCAAACTGATGGACAGTCTGAGCGCACCATTCAAACTCTTGAGGACATGCTTAGAGCATGTGTCATAGACTTCAAGGGAAATTGGGACGCCCACCTACCGTTAGTTGAATTTTCGTACAACAACAGTTATCATTCGAGCATCGGCATGGCACCTTTTGAAGCTTTATATGGTCGAAAGTGCCGATCTCCTGTTTGTTGGCACGAAATTGGGGAAGCACAAATTACTGGTCCAGATTTGATCCAAGAAACCACAGATAAGATTCATCAAATCCGAAACAATCTTCTAGCGGCTCAAAGTCGTCAAAAGAGTTACGCAGATAAACGACGGAAGCCCTTGGAGTTTAGCATTGGTGATCATGTGCTTTTAAAAGTATCACCGTGGAAGGGAGTAGTTCGTTTTGGTCAAAAGGGAAAGCTAGCACCACGTTACGTAGGACCTTTCAAGATACTCGAAAGAGTAGGTCCTGTAGCATACAAGCTTGACCTACCGGAAGAACTCGACAGGATTCATCCCACATTCCACGTGTCGAACTTGAAGAAGTGCCTCGCTGATGAGAATCTTCATATTCCACTGGAAGATATTCAGATTGATGAATCCATGCATTTTATTGAAAGACCAGTGGAGATTATGGACTATGGAGAAAAGCGTCTACGACGAAGTCGCATTCCTATTGTTAGGGTACGCTGGGAGTCGAAACGGGGACCTGAGTTTACTTGGGAACGTGAAGACTCAATGCGTGAAAAATACCCGCATCTTTTTCCTACTACTTCAACTGTTTAAATTTCGGGACGAAATTCCTAAAAGTAGGGGATACTGTAACATTTGTAAAAATCGGGTCTCCAAAACCCGCTCCGTTTTGTAATCTTGTACCATGTTATAAAGGATTTGTTAATTATTTATGATTATTTTGAGTTTAAATGTTACATAATTAATAAATAAACTAAACTATAAAAATAATATTTGATAAAAAGTTAAAATAAAATAAATAAAAAACAATTGCAGCTGCCGGGACTCGAACCCGGGTCAGCCCAGCCTTCAAAACAACTTAACCATCTTTCACTAAACCACTCCGCCACAATGTGTTTTCTGATAACACTAGACAAACATTTGGATCTTATACACAAACTCGATTTAACCGTTAATGCCATCTGAATAACGGAAATCGGCAAACCGATCGCCAAACCATTTCGAATTCGTCTGGCCAGCTTATAACCGATGTATTTCGGTTTCTAATTAAGTCCGAATTGAATGAACATAAAGCTTCATCATTTCCGGTATTTGAAACCGAAAATTTATCAAACTCTGATTTAATTCAAGTTCTGATCATTTGCACGATTCATAACTATCACAACAACACTCAATTTCATTTTCGTCAAGTTTCTGAACCGTAAGATTCTCTGAATCAGATCGCCGGAATTTTTATGCAAATCACCGGAAAACCGGGACTCACATTCTCACGGTAATTCCTTCGGCTCTTTTTGTTTAAAACATGAGATTAGTCAATCTCTAACACAACTCCATCATCAGAATCAATCTTAGCCAACGTTTAACGGAAATCTTACATTCGCCGGAAAGTTCCTGAGATTGCCGGAATCCCACTGTGATCTGGTAAGATACCCTGCACTTCTTTTAAACCTTGTTTAGGTGATTTAACTTTATGAATAATCGATCCACAATGTTAATTGGTTCAACAGTCGGAGTTCATTTCCAGTACCGACGAACTTTCGCCGGATTTCTGCGTTTATCTTCAATCGGTAAATTCTGTTCTTTAAACTCTCTCCATTCCTTACCCTTGATTTACTGTTAACGTCTAAGAATTTTGTAAGTCACAAAATCAAACTTAACCAGTCGAATTATGCTGACCGTGTAATTCGACGAAGAAGATGAAGTTATACCAGAGTATAAAAGTAATTAAAATCCGGTTTATAAACGGGTTAGACACACAGTCCAGCGGTGAACTGTGTGCAAAATTCATATTCACGTCCCGAGTTCGATCCTTGCTACGCGTACGTTTGTGTAACAACATTCTTTTTTTTATCATGAACTAACCCGGGTTAGACACACAGTCCAGCGGTGGACTGTGTGCAAGATAAACTTCACGTCGCGCGTTCGAATCCTGTCCCAAGCACCGGTCAACTGAATTAAAACGTTTTTGTAAATAAAGGTATTTTCGGTTAATTCAAATAAGTATATAAATAAATTAAAACTGAGTTTCTAACGGGTTAGTCACGTAGCTCAGTTGGTAGAGCTACGTGCACGTGAACGGAAGGTCGCCGGTTCGAATCCCACTTGGCGCAGCATTTACCGCTGACCGAACCGGTCAACGGTCAACGGTCAACAGTAAAAAAAATAATATTTTTTTTATATATTTATTTGTTTATTTTAATTTAAAAATCCATTTAAAATACTTAAAAATAACATTTTTAAAGATAGAAAATAGCCATAAACTCACAAAAATATATCTAAAAATCCCATTAAAATCCTTAATAAAATCCATCCATTTAATATATTTTCCATTATTATTTAGGTTAGTATTCCTCGTCGTCTCGCTCGTCTAAATCGTGCGCATCTCACCATCTCCAATCCAACGCACCCAATGTGAGTGAACCTTTCAAATTCCCCGTTTTAATCACGTTTTAGGGTGTATCATGTGTCTTTGTTTATTTACATATTATAACGAAACTATTGTGCATACATCATATCATGACATGTGTATTAGTTTGTTGCTGTTAAGTAGTTATTATTGGATGCAAATTATCATTTCAGTACATGCAATTGCCGAGGCCGCAGCTCCCCATCCATCGAGGTTGAGCTTGATCCCCATTTTATTATGCGGTTGATCTTGGCGTGCCCGCACGATCGGCTCCGTTTGATTGAGCCTTGATCGGTCATTTCATTTTACATTTCAATACATGCAATACGCTCGGCTCCGTTTGATTGAGCCTTGAGTGCACAGTTCAATTTACATTTCCAGTTCATGTAATACGTTCGGCTCCGTTTGATTGAGCCTTGAGCGCGCAGTTCAATTTACATTACCAGTTCATGCAATACGATCGGCTCCGTTTGATTGAGCCTTGATCGCACAGTTCATTTATGTTAGTTATCATATGATATTGGTATATTCATGTATGCTATCCAGTGTTAATGTATGTTATAATTGTAAATGCTATTTGCCAATGTTTGATTATTTACATGTGCTCTTTTATGATTATGCACAATATTTTATTGATAAACTAACCATAATATCATTGTCAAATGTTTATCTAATAAGGTTCACTCGCCAACTTATGTTGACCCAAAACCTCCCATTTTACACATGATACAGGTGAACCAGCAGCAGCTAGGAACACATAGGACCTGGATTAGAAGAAATAAAACGATTTAGTATTTGGATTGTTATGTTTGGTTATTTTCCCTTGTATTGAATGAACATGTTTGGATGTTTGAGAATGTAACTTTGACTTCATTAATTATGAAACATAATAGTAAATATCATGTGCTTTGGTGATAACCCAATTATGCCCCGACTCTAATTTCCGCTGCGGGTCGGGGTGTGACATAGGGTGACTTCAATCGATGGTCTTCTTCCCCGGTTGTTTCTTGAGTTTGCCGATGGCGTTTCACTGTTCTGGCTTGACATACTAAGAAAACAAGAGCGAAATTTCAAGAAAAGAAAGAACTTAAATTTCACCACGGCCCCGTGTCCATTGGACACGGGCCGTGTTCGTTCCTCTGCAAAAGTTTTGAACTTAAGAACTCATTGTTTTAACTTTTCTGTGGATGTGAACATTTTTAAACGAAAATAACTTAAAGCAATGTGATAAAAAATTTGTTTATTGCATGAACAAAGCTTGAAGTTATGGAGTTTCAAGCTTTAATGGAGGTTTTGACTTCTTTGGAGAAGAAAGGAAAGAGACAAAAGTGGCAAAGACAAGATGGTTTGAGAGAACCTTTTCAAGAACATACCTTTTAAGGTATTGTGAAAAAAATCTCAGAAGATCTCTGTCTTTGGAATGAGGCCAAACATGCAGCACCAAAGCTGACTTTATAGAAAGGACAGCACAGTGACCACGGCCCCGTGGCCGCTGAGCACGACCCCGTGGTCAAACATGGTTCTGACACATTTGTCTGTATTATAAACACGGGGCGTGTTGGCCTGAACACGACCCTGTGGTAATTTTCTGGTGGGCACGGGGCGTGTTGGATGAACACGGCCCCGTGGTTGGAGTTTTTATGAAGTTCTGTCTTATTTAGTTTAAGGTTTTCCTGAGATCGGGAGGTTCCTTTCTGGAGGGAACAACTTCGAAGTGACGAAGGTATCTTAATTGCTCTTGTTTTATACAATAACGCAAGAGGTTATCGGAAAGGATAAAACCTAAACTACTTACCGGTGGGTGAAACCAACCTTTATTCCCCTTATCCGGGCTCTTGTTAAAGAAGGTGTATGTTGAATCGATCAGGTCTATGAGCGCATTGGTGGCGGCCGATGGAGAGTCCTTCATGGCACAATCGACACAGGGACGTCTATCGCTAAAGTTTTCACAAGAGGTTGGGGTACTTTTGCTGGTTTTAATGTTGCTAGATTCCGAACACGAACTTAACGATTCTCCTTGAATTTGGTCTTGTGATGAATACCTTGCTTTCATCATAAGCTCTATCTCTTTTAATTTTTTGTGAATCCTTTCTTCCAATTGACATAGATCAGAGGAGGTTATGTCGTGTGGAAGAGGAGGTTGAGGGTATTCGGTTGGTTGATAGGGATCGTTTTTACTTTCGTCCATCTTAAGGTATTACCACAGGAAAACGATAGGTCCGCAAAATAGTGGGGTTCAAAATTTAGGGTGTAACATTCTACATCTCGATGAAACCCACCACATAGTTGACACCACTCACCGGAAGAGTGGCGAAAGTAAAAATAATCAATATCATCCATTCATCCATGTTTTTGTCAGAGGTTATCAACCGTTGGGATCAAACGGCCCTGTTTTCAGTAACTGAATGTTGGACACGGCCCCGTGTTTGTTTGACACGGGCCCGTGCTGAGCTACTGTCTGACTAAAACAGATTTTTGTTGTTGTTGCTTATTGGACACGGGGGCATGTTGATTGGACACGGCATGTGCTGCAGCCTGCAGCAGGTGCAGATTTTGTTAAAAACTGAAAAAATTCCTAAAAAAAGAAAAATTGTTAAAAATGATTAGGCCGCTAATTTTGAACTTTCTTAAATTCCCTGCGTCCCCGGAAACAGCGCCAAAAACTTGGTGTGCGTGAAGCATGATATATGTTTATTAATATTTTTTTAGTTCATTTTACGCATTAGTCAAGTTTTAAATTTATAAAACACGATATTGTACTAACACTAAACACACACTTGGGCAAGTGCACCCATCGCGAGCGTAGTATAGTGTTGGTAAGATACCGAGGTCGTCCAAGGACACAAGAGCTTTTAATACCGGTTTATCGTCAACGTCTAATCAATCTATAATTTTTTTATAAAAGTTTTTAAACATAAAAGTAAATCTTCAAAATTGAAAAGATAAATAAAATAAAATACAAGTAGACAAGATAAAATTACTTGGATCCGACTTATCTTTAATGTATCCTTTGATGATTTTCGCACTTTGGACTTTTCAAGGGATTATCTTAGTTATATTAGTAGGCCCCTCTTTTGAAGGTGACGTTACCCTCAACCTAGTGGTTTGAGTCAGCAGGGATACAATCCCAAAGGGTCGGAATACTTGAAGATAATTAAATAAGTTATTAATGCGAAAAATGGTAGGCCCCACTTTTGAAGGTGACGTTACCCTCGGCTAACTGGTTTGAGTAAGCAAGGATACAATCCCAAGAAGCCGGTTTAATGTTTTAATAGTAGCTTACATATGAGGGGTTCAAGCTATTCGCACCCCCGCCATCCAAAACCTTTGGGGCATTGAAGGAAGCCCTAGTAAGCTTGAACCAAGTCCTCGCAGGATCTATACACTGAACGAGACAAGAACTTTACCAAACCACACTTCTAACCCCCTTCCAAGTAGTTAACGCGCTTTATACAGACCATAAAGACACGAATGAGCAAATCAATGACATCATGAAGAAATGGTTAGGAAAATTCACTTTCAACATAAGAAACTAGTTATTAAAGTCATTAATACATCCAATTAAAAGGTGCCAAAAGATTATAAGTCAAAAGTAATATATTAAAGACTTGTCTTCACCAAGTGATGTAAGAGATTAGCCACGCATGACCTTTGTTTGACAAAAACCCTTACAATCAATCTTGGATCTCGAGACTACTACACACTCTAAAGATGATAGATGGATGGTGGTTGTGGGTGTCGGTGTTGTAGTGGTGGTGGAGTGGTGGCAAAGTGAGAGAGAAGTGGTTTGCCAAGGGATGCCTTTGAAGTGAACCAAGCACCCCTATTTATAGTCCAAACAGTAGCCCGACCATGGCCCCGTGTGCAGTGGGCACGACCCATGGCCTACTCCTTATCTTCCTTCATTAATTGCAGGTGTCAGCAGAGGGCCCCACATGACCCCGTGGTCAACTTTTCGCTATACTATCAAGATTCTGCAAATCTGAGAGTTGACCACACCCAATGTTGGTCTGGGCACGGCCCCGTGGTGCGTGTAGAAGCTTCTGCAGGTTTTGTCTTTAAGTGCAATGGCTGACCACGCCCCATGCCCGGCTGGGCACGGCCCCGTGGTCAGATGGGGTCAGCTTTTGTCTTCTTGTTTTTCTGTCTTTGGGGTGTTGCTAAGAGGTCGGGATGGTACGTTATTCCTTCTTTGTGTATTTATGTGGGTTTTGGCTGTTTATTTCCTTCTTTTGTTCTTTTAAGCTCATTTCATCCTGTAAATATAAAAGGAACAAAGAAACATGCCTTTTTTAATATTAGTACTAAAAAGGAGTTAGTTTTATGCCTCATTTGATGTAATTTATATGTTGCATTTTGCACACATCAATAGTGTTTAAAGTTTAAAACATAAAACACAATCACGACATAGTTGTTTACTCCTTTAGGGATCATAATACAAACGGTCCCCAAATAGTTTTAAAAGTTGTCCAAAACATTTATTTATTTGAGATTGCATCCACTAAGACAAGCTATGCCAAAATCTCAAAACCGAACTCATGCCCGAAGAACACGTTTAATCAAGTGTCAACACAAAAAGGTTGGTGAGTTCACGTATTTAAAAGCTAAAAGTAAATTTCTCGATAATTTCCTTTAGGAAAAGTCTTCTCATTGAGAGTCTCTTTTCATATTTATCAAACATATTTAGGCAAATTTAATCAAATTTCCTTTGTAAAGATCATAGGGTTATATATTATATTTCTAGCATCAAAATTTCAGATTCCTAGGGTTGCAAAGCCTATGAGCTATATATTAGCGATAAGGGTATAATCAATGTGACAACCCGTAACTTCGAGGTAAAAATCGTTCGAATTGCTTTTACAAATTAATAACATACTTATCTAATTAATTTATACAACGAATAATTGAAACCAAATCCATATCGTGTTGAACCGACCCGGACCGTTTAACTAAAACACATATCTCGATTGTCGATTCAACCCGCTCGCGTAACTCGAAACTAACTTATGAGGCCTGAACCGTAACTTGATTATTATACATATATATTATTTAATTAATTATTCATTTTATTAGGTAATTAATTATTCATTTTATTAGGTAATTAATGATTCCTTGCTATTAACACACAAAACATATTAGTTACTCTTTGTTATTAGTGGATGTTATAAATAATAATAATAATAATAATAATAATAATAATAATAATAATAATAATAATATAAGAATAACCATATCAACAACATGTAGTTGCTCTTCATTTGCAGCCCCATGTGCACGACCCAACCTCTAAACCATTTTCTTTACACTTTATTTTGAAATCCTCGGCCCACATACAAACCCAAACCGCCTCCCAATATCTGACCCTTTTATTTAGTTACGTAAACATGCAAATTTCACTAGCACTTTCACAAACCATAACCTGCGAACCTGTACCCTACTCTTTTTCCTCCTCTACTGGCAACAATCACAAGGGTCTAAGGGACTTCAAGGTTGCGGCTTCGAGACTAAATCTAACCCCTTCAATCACTAGGTATCGCATTTTGTTATTCGTTTATAATTCTAGAAGTTCATATACGTTTTCGGTCGTAATCATGTTAACTTGGCTGTGTTTTCTGACGTGTGTTGATGATTGATGTTATGATGATAAATTGTGGTGTTAGGGTTCATAAAAAGGATCAGGTGTTATGCTTTGAAAAAGTTTTAGGCATGTATGGATAGAGATATCTTGATTTGTGTTGAGATGCCTGATGATTTTAATGTTTGAACGGGTTAAATCTGATATATATACATATATATAACGTACTACCTGCAGTGATTAATGATTTCGTGTCGCGGGTATGTTAGTTGTTCGGTTGGGAAGATCGGGTAACGAAAACAGGTTCTGTCCGACAGTTACAGTCGACTTTAACCGGCTGTAACCAGGTCATAACAGAATGAAATCTGGATTTTCTTGAGTCTAAAACGTGTTATTTCGAAATACGATTCAAATGGCGCTAGAATCATGATTTTTGGACGTCGTTTACTATTTTAAATAATTTATTTTGTTTCAGCAACTAAAGCTGTGTTTTTCTGCAGATTTTACGTGTTATGTTTTGAGTCATAACTTGGTGTATAATCATATTTAGACCATGAAATTTATACTGTAGATATCCTTAGGTGTTGTTATGAACCTCCAACTGGAATTACGTCAATCGGATAACCGAGGATGTTTAAATGAATTTTTCCGTGAGCTGTAGTCAGAAAGTGACGAATCTGATTGCTTCTTAGTAAAAGATTTTTTATAAATTTTTGGTAAATAGTTAGACTCTAAAATTTTAATACAATGGTCTCTGGTTTGATTGACACGTTCTGTAATTCTTCGGGAACTATCCAGTGCCCGAACGGTCCCGATTAACGTACCACAAATTGTCTGAAAATGCACTTAAAAGCTGAATTTTGGTGACAAGATTTATTATGTGATTTGTGACGAAAATGTGGTCGTTATTTCGAATAGCGACACTTTGCATGCATGTGTATATATATATATATATATATATATATATATATATATATATATATATATATATATATATTATAATATTTTACGTGCTACGTGTTAGATACGTGTAGAATCTTCGTCTCCGTGTGAGTTCACACACTAACTTTTAACCGGTAATCATGTTAGGACGTGATCGACATGTTCCACTCCGCATTTAATTTTCGTCTTTTAACCAAGAAAACTAAGGTGAGTTCACTACTCTTTCATAAGCATGCGTCCCGGGGGGACGAACTACTATTCCCTAGAGGAATACTTTTATAAATGTTGTAGTTTAATTTCGATGTTGGTTGATAAACTTAAACTCTATCACGAAAGTCCCTACTTACTACCGAGCTAGTTGCCTGGGAGGCAACGGGGTATAAGTTGATAGCGCTATTAGGCTTGACAACCTCACACCGTACTTGGGAGGACGGGCGTGAACTAAGGACCTTAAACACATGACCAATGTTGATAGGCATTGATGAGGGCAAACAAACATACGTCACTACGGTATCGAGTTATTAACGACATGTCTTTAAACTAAACACCAACTCGTTTTCGTTAAATAAAACTGTGAACGGCTTAATCGCTGATACACTTTTTGTGCATTCTTTCAGGTCGTTAGATATATCTTGCATGGGAACTTGCAGTCTGAGGAGCTAAGGGTGCCATGGGGCGTGTTCTTGATGCAAACATTGATAATTTACGTTTTAAAACATTTTGGTTTTTAATTGTTTGAGAAACTTACATTTGCTTCCGCTGAAAATATATTTTGTTGAATCGTTTAATTTGAGTTACACTATTCATGTTGGACATGGTGTTGGCGTTTTTTATATTATTTACTATTAGTTCAACATGATTAGTGGCTAGATCCTGGTACGTCACACGCCTTGCGGTAAAACCCTACAGGTGGATTTTTGGGGGTATGACAGATTGGTATCAGAGTCACTGGTTATAGTGAACTAGGTTTTAAAAAGTCTTTTTTTTAAAACCAGACTATAACCGAATCAGTTCCGAAAATGACCATGACACTGCGCCCCAGATTGCAAGGTTCGTCTTTTAATATCGCATACACTATTTGCATTGCATATAGCCACACACATCGCATTATAGTATGAATTCATGTGTTATCTAATTATACTATGATGAATCATTAGTATGATTTTACCTTTAAATCTTTTGTGATCTCCATCGTTTTGACAACACTTTCTTTTGACATTCGCATCTGAGGATCTCTTGATACAAGTTAGGAGGAATTGGGGTGAACATACAAACCGAATTATTATTACGGGTGCACACGTAATAATAATTGGGAGTGCATGTGAGTCCCAGTGAGACTAAGCGTGTGTAAAGGGATTCTAACCCATTATCTGACATAAGTGGGTATTCAGATAGCCACAGGAGCCATAGTGATGATGAACTCCTGCCTAATCTTGAACTATACTCTTTTCACCTTTCTTGTTTACTTGTACTGAACATGGAAATAATATGCACTACATATTTTTCACATATCGGTAGCTTGTGGATGTAGAGCCATGAGTGGACGCGGTGGATCTAACATGACTCAGGCCCAGATCCAGGCTCTAGTCAATGCACGGGTTGCCAAAGCTTTGGCAACACAACAACAGCAACCTGCTCAACCTCGAGCTTGTACCTTTAAGACGTTCATGGATTGCAAGCCTCACTCTTTTAACGGCACAGAAGGAGCGGTGGGTCTTCTTCACTGGATTGAGAAAGTATAGTTTGTCTTTGAGATGTGTGATTGTCCAAACAATCAGGTCAAGTACGCGACCGGTACTTTGGAAGGCAACGCGCTCTCTTGGTGGAACGCACAGATTCAGATGCTTGGGTTAGCGGCTGCCAATGCTACCCCATGGAATGATTTCAAGATTCTGATAAGGGAGGAATACTGTCAAAGGGACGACATTCAAAAATTGCAAGTGGAGTATTACCACCTAAAGATGATCGGGTCCGAGATTGAAGCTTACACGAAAAGGTCCAATGATTTAACTGGTCTCTTTCCTAACATGTCCGAGACTGCCTACAAACGAATCGAGCTTTACCTCAAAGGTTTAGCCCCTGAGATTCAAGGCTTGGTAACTTCAGCTAACCTTCCCACGATTCAGCAGGTTATCCGTTTAGCACATCGCCTCACAGATCAAGCAATCGAGCAAGGCAAGCTGCCCAAGCGAAACACTACCGCTTCTGACACCTCAAACGACAACAAACACAAGTGGAACGACTCAGACAAAGCCTCTAACTCTAGTCAGCGACAGAAGATGGCCGACAACAATAACCGCAACTTCAACCAATCTTCTGCTACCAATCAGAATCAGGGTTCGTACGCTGGTAAACAACCGAAGTGCAACAAGTGTAACTATCATCACCATGGGCAGTGTACCAGAGTGTGTGAAAGATGCGACAAGCTGGGTCACATGGCTAAGGATTGCAGGGCTCCGTTCCCAAAGTAACAGCAGCAACAACAACAACAACAACAGTAACCGCAACAGCCAGCAGAAACAAGGGGATCGAAAGAGCTGCTTTCAGTGTGGAAGTGAGGATCACTTCAAGAAGGATTGCCCGCAGCTAAACCAGAATGCCAACAATGCGGGAAACAACAACGATAACAATGGAGCGAAAATGATGCTCGTGGGAGAGCATTTACGATTGGCGTGGGTGTCGCCAGGAACGATAACACTTTATGATCGGTACGTTTTCTGTAAGAAATCTTTTCGTTTCTGTTTTATTCGATTCTAGTGCCGATTGGAGTTTCGTGTCTTTGAAGTTCAGTAAACTGTTAGGATCGACTCTAAACCTCTCTTGAAAACCAAACACATTGAGGAATTTGCTGAGGGTCAGCCGAGTAAAACATCCCATATTTTTATGTTGGCTGCAAGCTCGATATTTAGGTCAGGTGTTTGACATTGACCTCCGTCCTATTAATCTTAGTAGTTTTGATGCAGTTATCTTAACTTATTCCTTTCACTCTTCCGTTACTGCTTAGCAAAATTTCGGGACGAAATTCCCTTTCAACTTGGGGATGATGTGGTACCCGAGGAAAATCCACAGTCACATTAACTCGTCTTTCACTCTCCTGTGTCTACTTATCAAATTTTGGGACAAAATTTCTTTCAACTTGGGGATGATGTGACAACCCGTAACTTCGAGGTAAAAATCGTTCGAATTGCTTTTACAAATTAATTACATACTTATCTAATTTATTTATACAACGAATACTTGAAACCAAATCCATATCATGTTGAACCGACCCGAACCGTTTAACCAAAACATATATCTCAATTGTCGATTCAACCCGCTCGCGTAACTCGAAACTAACTTATGAGGCCTGAACTGTAACTTGATTACTATACATATATATTATTTAATTAATTATTCATTTTTATTAGTTAATTAATGATTCCTTATTATTAACCCACAAAACATATTAGTTACTCTTTGTTATTAGTGGATGTTAAAAAAATAATAATAATACAATAATAAGAATAACTATATCAACAGCATGTAGTTGCTCTCCATTTGCAGCCCCATGTGCACGGCCCAACCTCTAAACCATTTTCTTTACACTTTATCTTGAAATCCTCGGCCCACATACAAACCCAAACCGCCTCCCAATATCTAACCCTTTTATTTAGTTACGTAAACATGCAAATTTCACTAGCACTTTCACAAACCCTAACCTGTGAACCTATACCCTACTCTTTTTCCTCCTCTACTGTCAACAATCACAAGGGTCCAAGGGACTTCAAGGTTGCGGCTTCGAGACTAGATCTAAGTCCTTCAATCACTAGGTATCGCGTTTTGTTATTCGTTTATAATTCTAGAAGTTCATATACGTTTTCGGTCGTAATCATGTTAACTTGGCTGTGTTTTCTGACGTGTGTTGATGATTGATGTTATGATGATAAATTGTGGTGTTAGGGTTCATAAAAAGGATCAAGTGTTATGCTTTGAACAAGTTTTAGGCATGTATGGATATAGATATCTTGATTTGTGTTGAGATGCCTGATGGTTTTAATATTTGAACCGGTTAAATCTGATATATATATATATATATATATATATATATATATATATATATATATATATATATATATGCGATTAATGATTTCATGTCGCGGGTATGTTAGTTGTTCGGTTGGGAAGATCAGGTAACGAAAACTGGTATTGTCCGACAGTTACATCCGACTTTAACCGGCTGTAGCTAGGTCATAACTTAATTAAATCTGGATTTTATTGAGTCTAAAACGTGTTATTTCAAAATACGATTCAAATGGCACTGGAATCATGATTTTTGGACGTCGTTTACTATTTTAAATAATTTATTTCGTTTCAGCAACTAAAGCTGCGTTTTTCTGCAGATTTTACGTGTTATGTTTTGAGTCATAACTTGGTGTATAATCATATTTAGACCATAAAATTTATAATGTAGATAGCCTTAGGTGTTTTTATGAACCTCCAACTAGAATTACGTCAATCGGATAACCGAGGATGTTTAAATGAATTTTTCCGTGAGCTGCAGTCAGAAAGTGACGAATCTGATTGCTGCTTAGTAAAAGATTTTTTAGAAATTTTTGGTAAAGAGTTAGACTCTAAAATTTTAATACAATGGTCTATGGTTTGATTGACACGTTCTGTAATTCTTCGGTAACTATCCAGTTCCCGAACGGTCCCGATTAACGTACCACAAATTGTCTGAAAATGCACTTAAAAGGTGAATTTTGGTGACAAGATTTATTACGTGATTTGTGACGAAAATGTGGTCGTTATTTCGAATAGCGACACTTTGCATGCATGTATATATATATATATATATTATAATATTTTACGTGCTATGTGTTAGATACGTGTAGAATCCTCGTCTACGTGTGAGTTCACACACTAACTTTTAACCGGTAATCATGTTAGGACGTGATTGACATGTTCCACTCCGCATTTAATTTTCGTCTTTTAACCGAGAAAACTAAGGTGAGTTCACTACTCTTTCACAAGCATGCGTCCCGGGGGGACGAACTACTATTCTCTAGAGGAATACTTTTATAAATGTTGTAGTTTAATTTCGATGTTGGTTGATAAACTTAAACTCTATCACGAAAGTCCCTACTTACTACCGAGCTAGTTGCCTGGGAGGCAACGGGGTATAAGTTGATAGCGCTATTAGGCTTGACAACCTCACATCGTACCTGGGAGGACGGGCGTGAACTAAGGACCTTAAACACATGGCCAATGTTGATAGGCATTGATGAGGGCACACAAACATACGTCACTGCGGTATCGAGTTATTAACGACATGTCTTTAAACTAAACACCAACTCGTTTTCGTTAAATAAAAATGTGAACTCGCCGGCTTAATCGCTGATACACTTTTTGTGCATTCTTGCAGGTCGTTAGATATATCTTGCATGGGAACTTGCAGTGTGAGGAGCTAAGGGTGTCATGGGCGTGTGCTTGATGCAAACATTGATAATTTACGTTTTAAAACATTTTGGTTTTTAATTGTTTGAGATACTTACATTTGCTTTCGCTGAAAATATACTTTCTTGAATCGTTTAATTTGAGTTACACTATTCATGTTGGACATGGCGTTGGCGTTTTTTTATATTATTTACTATTAGTTCAACATGATTAGTGGCTAGATCCTGGTACGTCACATGCCTCGCAGTAAAACCCCGCAGGTGGATTTTTACGGGTGTGACAATCAACGCTAGACAATCACAAAATATCAATTCGTCATTTTAACTTAACACGGAGTTACCGGTCACGACGGGGTGGTCAACCCGATAGATCTATCAACAATTCTACGCATACTGGTATTAATAATTAAACGACTATATCGCACAAAGTACCTCAAATTGGGTCACCTATGGCGCCGACCTCATGAACAATATATATCCGACTAAATTGAAAAAAATTAACATTTTGTGTTGTACGAATTCCGTTACCTAACCTCTTGAGATCAGGAAAGATCGTCACAATTTAGATTAAAATATTTTTAAATTTATACAGTTGTTTTTACCCAAATCGTTGTAATCCTCCTTGTTTCTCCCCAAAACTATCATTTGTCCATCCATATGTCTCCCCGAAACGACATATAATCAATCCATTCCGATTTTCCTCGAAAACAATTTTATATCATCCAAATTTCAAAACCATGTTTTCTTGAAAACAACAACACGTTCATTTTCAAACCATATTTTCCTCGAAAATATATTAATAACTCGTTTAAAGGCATGTTTTATATAAAAACATATTTTATCCTTTTTAAGTTGTGTCCCCCCCCCCCCC
The DNA here is from genome assembly GCA_947069175.1 of Scalesia atractyloides. Lineage (NCBI taxonomy): Eukaryota > Viridiplantae > Streptophyta > Magnoliopsida > Asterales > Asteraceae > Scalesia > Scalesia atractyloides. Next base: position 28,504,468 of record CAMTDV010001633.1, read on the forward strand.
CCCCCAAAAAAAAAAACATTATACAAAGTAATAAAAAGAGGGGTAGTGATACTCACCTTAGGGTGCGTTTCAAATACGCAACTATTTCCACACAAATTGATCGACACGTCCTAATTTCAAGTAAGATTGATTTTTTGACCAAAGATTCTACAATACCTAAGTTTCTCTAAAACATATGATTTTCACACAACTTTGTGGTTTCTCAAAAATGTCTTATTTTTTGTTATGTTGGAGTGTTTATATATATATATATATATATATATAAGATTTTGCGAACTTGAACGATCTTATTTTAGTGACCCTCGTTATGTTATATCCGTTATCACACCCGTTTATGTACAATACGTCTACAATTTGCGCTTTGTAATATATTTACACAAACACTTAGCACATTGTTAGTGCATATTCTGTGTGTCCACCACTGTGCGAATCGACTAGATAGAGCGTGTGTTGAATATTGTATAGTTGATAGGAGAAACGAACACATGACATGATTGGAGAGGATGAAGATACATCTGTACGGATGTAGCTCATCCGTACAGACTAGCACATTCGCACGAATGTAAATCTACATTCATATGAACCTGTTACATCATCACCAAACAGCATGCCTATATATAGGTTCGTGTGATCATAGTTTGATAAGTTTTGGAGATCCTAGAGGGGAAATGCAGCTTGTAAATGATGTATGCTCTTTCGGTATGAATGTAATCATTCGACTTATGACTATACGAGATTTCTACCGAATTAGTTTTGTCCTTTCCAAACTTCCGTCTAAACCTGCCCAATCCAGAACTTTCACACATAAAATATTGTCAAACATCAAATAGCACGCACTTTGTTAACTTATATGTTTTATTATTTTAAAAGCTTCTATACATGCAATAACTTCATTAGTATAATTTTCAGGCTTGATAAATAAGTTATATTTTAACGCGTCTTTTTAATTAAACCATCGTTTTAATCATGGAAGTACCCATACATTGTCACACCCCGATTTTCGATGTTGCAGAAGTGTCGCGAGGTGTGGCCAGAGCGGCAATCGTTGCATTCAACCAAGTAAACAACCAATGTAAAACATAATAAGATGATCATCCATACATTTATTTAAAACGAGTTTACATCCAACAATTTGTTCGAAAACCTACTACACTTTAACAACATTGTTCAAAACATAAGTTTACAAACATTAATATCAAACATTGGATGACATCTGACTGCTTGACTTCACGACACACAGACGTGTTTTTCCCCAAAGCCGTCCACTAGTTGTCTGTAATACATGTTAGTTTTGAAAAATGTCAACAAAAGCTGGTGAATTCATGTAATTAGTTTTCGTATCAAATGAATTTTCTTAAAACATTTGAAGTAATAAATTTGGTGTGTATAGCATAATGAAACTTGTAAGATCATTAATGTTTTGCAAGGATACTAATCTGTATGCCGAATAGGAGGCAACCAAACCTTGACGATAATCTGTGCTATTGACACTCGTTTTAGACACAAAAGCACTCTGATACAATATGTTTTTATTGCCGTTCACAGTGGGGCTCGCCAAAACCCAATAGATCTATCCCCTCGTTCCTCGGTACTTGTTTATACATTAATGGCCCCTTCATTAAAGCCTTATCCGCATGTGATCTAAAGATTTTCCTTTTTCTAGCTATACCCGTTATAACATGTATACATCCCGAGCGTTTAAAACTATAAAAGATGTTTAAATAAAGAGGAGACACGAACTCACTGATTTGCGTTCCTTGCAAATCTCTATTCGGTTTTCTGACTTCGTTTGTTTTCTCGACCTACAAGTGTTCTAATCTCATCAGACACTTAGGTTTATGTTCGTTTATCGTACAAGTATCTCATATTGAATTACGTACTTGTATCCGTTTGTTTTCTTTGTTTGTGTACATATATATCTTCCATATATATATATATATATATATATACATATATATATTCTATATTGCTTATTTTTGAATGGGCCTAACCCATAAGTTAGGTGTGAAAGTCTAATTCAAATATTTAGTATATATAGGCCTAGCCCAATAGGTTTCGTGAGTATAGGCCTAGCCCAGTTGACTTTGAATGTGTGGGCGTAGCCCAATTTGTTAATTGATGTGGGCCTAGCCCAATTTGTTTAAATGGTGTGGGCCTAGCCAGTTTGTTTAATTGATGTGGTCTTAGCCCATTTTGTTTAATTGGTGTGGGCTTAGCCCAGTTTATTTAATCGATGTGGGCCTAGCCCAATTTGTTTAATTGGTGTGGCCTAGCGCAATTTGGTCTTATATGTGTGGGCTTAGCCCAATTCGTTTACATGTGTGGGCTTAGCCCAAAACAATTTATAAAAAGTGGACCTAGCCCATATTGATTTATAAAAGTGGGCCCTAGCCCAATTTAGTTTACAAAAGTGGGCTAGCCCATATGGTTATTTAGTTGGGCTTGATCCAAGTTTTAATATTTTTTTCTTCTTCATCATCTTATAAACTGTCATCACTACCCCAAGTTTTAATATTTACTAGTAATAATAACTTATAAAAATTAGTTTATAAAAACTATTAAACATTTTGTATAAGTTATTTACAGAAATTCTAGTATGAATAACTTTTTTATAATGTGTATCGGTTCGTTTGTTTGTTTTCGATCCTTTTTCGTGTCGTTTTGGTTCGTTCGCGTCGTCCGATTAGTTCGCGTCGTCCGACTTGTTTATGTCATTTGTTTCGTCCGTTCCATATACTTTATTTTGTCCGATTTGTCTAAATTTTCCGAATTGTCCAATGCGTTTATTTTGTCCAAGGGTGGACATTTACATTTTTATTGTTTTCGTGTTTCAAGTACTTCCATGTTTTCTTGTACTTTTGTGTGTTTATTTATTTTTGTATTTGTTCCTACTTGGTCTAAATACATAATATACACAAAATATATGCAACACTTGATATATTTAAATATATATTTTATCTAAAAATATAGATACTTTTTCATTATTAGTTTAGGAAACCTTTAAAAATTTTAACTTTACTTTCTTACCCAAAAATTCGTTTAATCATGATCAAAAATCCTAAATCGTTTTTAGTTACCACAATCTTTAGTTTAAACATACTTTGATCATAACAAATTTTATAAAATTTTTGCCGTGGTTTCCCCTAAACTATAGACTTTCCCATGTTTAAATAAACATGTTTTTAATCAATTTTCAACTCAAATCATAATCAAACATCAATGACTATTCAACATTTTTAACAAGAATGTTGTGAACTTGTAGTAATTTCAAATTTTCCTAAAATGGAAACTTTATTTATGTTTTTCATAAAAAATTCTTAGATCGTTATTTTATATAAAAATCCATACTTTAGGTGATACATGAAATCATTTTAAGTATGAATATATGTTCATAACACTTCCAAAAACAAGTACATGTTCATGATCTTTCAAAAAAAAGGAAACTTTATTAATATTTTTCAACAAAATTTCTAAATCATGAGTTTAAAATAATAATCTATATTTTGTATAATGTATATGACCATTTTAAGTGCAAAAATCATGTTTATAAAATTTTTGTTAGTGAATCTTGCTAGATCTAAACATACATGTGTTTAGGTCACCTTTTTATTCATGAAAATGCAAGATTCAAAGTTACTACATGAAGACATCTTCAAGATCATAAAAAATTATCAAGAAAATCACATGATCATATTAATGATTTTAGTTTTCTTAGTGTTTTTCAAGTGGGTTTTTAATTACTTTCAAGATGATCTTGTACATTTAACATAACATGAAAAATGTAGATGCTAGACATGAAGCTTACTAGTTTGCTAGATGAACAAGATGAAAAAAATGAAGAGAGGATGATGATCCAAGAATCTCCAATTCTTCCAAAGTGCTTCAAGTATATCTTCAAGCCTTACAAGTGCCTTGATTCATCCATTCATGCTTGAAATGGGTATGTTTGAATTTTGAGAAGTTTTGGGTGTGGCCGATTTTTAGGAGAGTGAGGAGAGAAGTTGGAGAGTTTTTGGTGATCTTGGAAATGAGATGTTTGAGAGGAGTATGGATTTTGTTTTAATCATAGTCTTACACATCAACCCATACTAATCCTTCTCTCAAGTTTCCAGCACATCAAATGGAAGGTGAGTGGGCATGAGGGACCCACCCATGATCGTGAGCAGGGGTGGTTTGGGTTAACTTTTTTTTTATAAACTCTTTGATATATTTTGTAATCTTTATAAAGTTTGTGTTTGAGGTATTATTTTTTATAAAAATAAATGGTCCAATATACTAAGGTAATGTTATAATATGTCCAACTAGCTCATTAAGTTTATTGTTCCGTTCTTCGGTTGACGGATTCGGTTCAGGTCTCGTACCGGGTCAAATACCGATATTTTGTGTTACTTATATAAATTTCTCTACAAAATTATCTTTGTAATATTTTTTTGTCAAATTTATTAATCTAGTTCTCCGGACTAATAAATTTATTATTTTGGACACAGTTCCTGTACCGTCTTTGTTATCGGGCAGTTACTGAACAAGTTGTGCAACTTTAAACAATTTATATAATGGTTTTGTGTCGTTTTTAATACCCATTATATTATTCATAACAAGTAATATTTATTTTGAGTTTTTGGACAATTACTGTTTTGTTCTGCGGAATGTTGTACACTTCCGCAGGATTGATGCATTTTTTACAAACTTGGGCAATTTGGTGTTTAACTAAAATTTTCTGAAAAGTACTATGCACATGTTATTTTTCAACAACAATTTTCATGAAATATTTGTGCAGACATGTCTCATGTCTCGTTTTTGCCATGTCAGGCTGTACCGCGACCAGTACTGACAGGTATCGTATGTTCGTGTTTCTGCCGCCAGTCTAGGATGAAGTTTTATATGTTTCCAATTGTGACAGATTTTTTTATCATACTAAGCTATGATTTAATTCGATTCTAGATCTTCAAGACTTTATTAAATAAAATCGAGTCGAAAATGCGTAAACATATACTGTAACAATTGTTCAGGTTGTACAGAATTACCGCTATTTTGCCGAGTGTCACATACATAGTCTTGTATCCTACTATCATGGTAGCACTTACCATTCCACATATCACATACCAATATCCATATTACACATCTCATCATGCAAGATTACACTTTAACAATCCATTTTCTCGCACATCAAAATATGCATATTTTTAACGTTTCTTTTAACATTTTTATGTAACAACTCGTAATTTTCGTTACCTTTCATTGTAATTCCGAGATTTGATTGTGAGAAAGTTTATGTTAATGGAACTATAAATTGTCACACCTATATTGCATCTAATCGCTTATTAGTCGCTAATTCAACGCAATCACAAGTAACTGTGTTACTTTAATAGCCGAGTGTGTTGTTGTACAATAACCACTTGTGCCATCGCATCGCAAAACGCAGTTAATTATGTGGAATTATGTTTTATGTGTGTTATATTTGTTTATGTATGATTTACTATCGCAAAAACGCTCGCACACTCACGTAACTCGCCCTCTCTCAATACAATGATAATATAACGCTTAATGCTTTGCTAAGACACCTAATATAACTTTCTGATACGAACCGAATCGCCAAACGAACTCCTAACGCGAAATAAACGAACAAAACTTAGCCGATAGGCTAAGTTCGGCCGAACTTGGTACCACCAAGTTCGCCCGAACTTGCTTGGACTATCTTAACTCAGCTTATAACCCAAGTTCGCCCGAACTGGCTTCCAATTCAAGGAAAATCATCAAGTTCGCCCGAACTTGTGACAAGTTCGCCCAAACTTGATCATTTCCAGCCTATTCTCACCTCACCTATAAATACCCAGCTCCTCTCCTCATTTGAACTTGCTGCTAAGTTCGCCCAAAACCTCCCGAAACCGAAAACCTTTGATTTCCAAGTAAGAATCAACCCATTTTCATGCAAACAACAACGCTTTCAACGATTTTGCACAAGGTTTAACCTTCGATTTCATCAAAACTTCTCTGTTTACGAAAATCTTCATCTTTTTATGCAAAACTTCTGTTTTTCACTTAGATCTATGCTTAGATCGAAGTAAACCCTTTTTAAACATCGATTTTCACACAAATTCGGACTAAATGACGTATGTTTCGTTCATTTTGAAGTGGAACGAGGCGTTGTCAAGCAAGATCTCAGATCCAGAAGCACAAGGACGAAATCGTCACTTTGCATAAATTGGACTAACCCGTACGAACCTTCAAGTTCGCCGGGATTATCTGAGTTTCTGTAAAATGGCTAATACTCGCTCCAAAATACATCTCCAGCCTAAGTTTTGCTTAGTAGCTTAAGGTTGGAGGGATGGACACTCGATTTCCTCAGCAAACGACGCGAAAACGCACGAATTGGATGCCAAAACAGTCAAGTTCGCTCGAAAAAACCTCAAGTTCGCTCGAACTTGTCACCAGAATGGTAAGCAAGTTCGCCCGAACTTGTCTAAAACCTCAACAATTCAGGCAAGTTCGCCCGAACTTGTCCAATTCTCAAGAGAAGTAGTCGAGTTCGCCCGAACTTGTATCACTCTTCAGCAAATAGGGCAAGTTCGCCCGAACTTGTCTTGTTTCTCAAGAAACCAGACAAGTTCGCCCGAACTTGTACCTCCAGTAAGTTTAGACAGTCAAGTTCGCCCGAACTTGTACCCCAAGGTACAAGTTCGCCCTAACTTGTCTGCCGTTCCATCAACCGTTAACCGTTTCAGCAATTCGGAATACTGATGCACTTCTGTTCGCTTACAGGCTGATCCGGCGCTCGCCTCAACTCACCTCAGATCCCGTCTCTTCTCTTAAAATGCAAAGACTGTGAGTATACTTGAACCCCTTTTTGCATGTTCGCTGTTGTGAACACGTATCGCGCATACTCCACATCGCAGTCGTGTTGGTTAGCTTGTATCGTTATTGATTAGCTGCTTATATTCACTTTCTCTACGTATTGCATGTCGGTTATGCGTAACGCTTTATCGCTATTATTATTCTGCTATTAAACCTGTATGCTCACCTTTACTTTATTGTATTGACTTGTAATTTAACGTATGTAACAGGTTGAGGACATTATCGCTACAAATTGGATTAGGTTTATGCTTTAGAAACTTGTAATAAACTAGTTGGCGAACTTTGAATTGTTTGGGAACTTGTTGTTGTGTAATGATTTTGAATGATGATATGTTAATTGTATGGGAAATTGACGTTTTAAGTATTGTCGTTTAAAATAGTCGTTATGGATTCTCTCGAGCAATCTGGTTCGCCTAGTGCCGCGCCCCGATGATTCCGCCATCGGTTGGGGTGTGACATTTAGGTGTCGAAAGTCAACACCATGGATACTAATATAAGTTTAAATACTTATATTGGTTATAAAAATATCATTTATAACCTGATCTATATTACTTTCACAAAAATCACTTTAAAAGCAAATTTTACCGTTTTTAACGCATAATCTTGAACTGAACTTTACTATAATCATCCCAAATCATCAAGACTTCATATTTTAACACAACACATGTTATTTACTGTATAAAGTGACGCTAATAATTATATTAGTGCAGATTCCATGTAAGCCACATAAAGCATACAATTTTAATCAATTTTACCACTTTTTAAGCCTCATGTACAACATGCAAGACCATCAAACTTATGACACTTCTTTATATCATCAAAACACATCATATATCATCATATTAACATGAATGCAACCTAATTTAATTCACCTTTCATGTATCATATCATATCATCATCAAATCACCTTCATATCATCATCTAATCATCACTAACAACTTAAATGCTCATCAACATACATTTATCACATCTTCAAATAATCCAAAACATCAACTTCACTTATATCATTTATTCAATCATTCTCACTTCATTGCATGTAACATTTATGAACTAGTAAACAAAACTCATGTATATACATACATATATACATATACACGACACATGCACATCCATCCAATAAATCACTTTTCATATTTTAAACTTTAATCACAATCATCTTCATTTAGATCAACTTTTATCACACATGCAACAACTTTCTAAGTATCCTTTCAATCAAAACTCAACTTTTAAATAAAACACAATCTCTAACACATATACATACATACCTACGACCCTATACACACATATACATTTTCATTTTGTCTGTTTTAAAAATCATTCTATTGTTTAGTTTCCAAGTGTTGTGAAGAATCCAAGTATTTGAGAAATACTCTATTATCATCTTTATCAAGAATTTTTTTTTAAAAAGTGGGTTTTGATGAGATCTTTATGAGAATGAGCTTCCTCTTGGAAATCACCTTTGGATCTTCAAATAAGCTTGGAACCAACTTGGGAAGGCCTTGAATCTTCAATTTTTGAATGAAAAACAACAATGGAGGTGGGTGGTGGTGATGTTCGACCGAGAGGAGAGATGAGGGAAATAGATGAATGGTGATCTTGGAAAGTGGAGATATGGTATGTTCATGAGATTTTAATGATTGCATATCTAGTGTAGGTTTAACACTTGTCAAAACCAATGATTGGTGGGAACCCTGATGTCTGTCGTAAGGAACATGCAAAAACCAACTAACTCTGTAGAAAGGATAAGTCGGGTATCGAACCAGAGGAGGATAGTGGAAAGTGTAATAATGCCAAGTTCTATCTAACAACTATTAAAAGTAAATTCTTGATTGATTGATTTGAAAATTAACCAAATTATGATCTAAGAAAATGAAGTTTTTACAAATAAGAGGAAGAATGGTTCCTCCGGCATTCAGGTTTCTAGTTAGATTCAATTATGTGTCTAACTTAACATTCACATAGACATGAACGTAAACAAACCCTAACTTATCAATTGTGATAATTGCAGACTAAGTACTCCGGTCAATACATAACGAGAGGTTATCAAACAACTATAAATTATACTTACCAACCTTAATCCCATGTCAAATAAATCTCAATTACTAGAACTCTCGCCAACTGAATGATTAATAATTAAAGTTAAGCAAGAACAACTGTTTACAATTAATGAATCAAGTTACCGGCAAAAAGCATCGAATGCTTAGATTGCCGGATTCAAATAAGTTATAAACACATAAATTGAACTAACATACAAAAACCCTCCAACCGGAGGAAACCATAGAAGTTTTAGCCGCTCATCTCAATTGTATGATCTTCACACGCTTGAAAGATGATTGAAACCATGATCTTGATCTTTGATTTGGTGATTGGAATTATGATTATGGTGAAAGAATGCTCCAAAAAGTGTGTTTTGATCCCCTAAAATCGTCCCTAAAGTGTTGGATTCAATCTAGGGTTTAAACCCTGTAAATACCTTCAAAAAACAATTAGTTGTTCATTTTTCCGTCACCCCGATCGTCAGTGATGATCCAGACTTTCTGGTCACGTGCCAGATTTGTGCAAAACTGTTTTTATCATAACTTCTTCGTTATAGCTCTGTTTTACGCACGGTTTTCGCCTATGCGCTCGTAATTCAACCCTCTATCATTTTATATCTTAAGATCTTTAATTCCACTCCATTTGTTTTCCTCAAAACACGTCCAATCTTCGTATTTAGCCACCATAACTTCTCCAAATTACGTGCTTTACCTGCAAAACAACTATTTCCCGTAGTTAACTCTTTCACGGCAAGTAAACACCTCAAACACACATAAAATACAATATTGAAACACTCAAAGGCTCGGGTTTTACCCCCTCCATCACATCCCCACACTTATCCTTTTTCGTCCCGAAAAAGAATTATGCGATGGAATCACAATCAAATCATCGGCTTTAATTTATTCGGTTAGCTTATTAACAAATCTAATCACGCATTAACCAAGATTGCAAGTATATCATCCAATTAAACCCAACCACCGGTTTCCAAGCCCTTAATCATAATTCATTAAGTTCAATTGCATTAGTCATCTATGGGTCTCACACTTAAAAGACTACACCGCCACCTAATCCCTTTTAAAGCTTATGGAAACACTGTCTTATATAATAAGCTTTATATATTCCCGATTAAACTTTGATGGATAATGAATGATGATTTCTGAGCTTAAGCATATTTTTGTATACGATCACTTAGCGGACATACCTCGCATGAGTCACCATCCCCGCGATTAATATAAGTTCACGATTTTTTTCTTTCTTTTCTAACTCCACCTAGAGGGTATGTACCGCACGAGTCACCATCCCCGTGGCAATACTATAGGCTTTGTCAATACATAGCTAGCTCAATAGATGGATAGATGGAACATTTTTTGGGCGCCACCATGTTTCGGGTTTATTCTCATAAAAAGAAACAGACGTGCTATTTAATCAGAATATTTATAAGTTTTTTACTTATGACAGAATCCCTTATACTTTTTACATTTTCAGTTTTGCTATAGCTCCTAAGGCGAGAACCCACAAGATTCCTAATATTTAAGTATTTTATTTAATCCTAAGGAACCTTTCAACCGACTGGGCCTACCCACATATCCTAAATCAGAAGCGTTTTCGACTGTTTAATCATCTCATATGTATAATAATTGAAAGCCAACAATTTAGTTATACCTATCATTTTCCATTTTGATTGCAAAAATCTTTCGAAACATGATCAAAATTTTCAGTTTTTTCAAAATTGTTCAATTTTTAGGGGATTTCAACCATTCCAAGCATTTGATATGATCATACCTACCAACCCTATCTCGATTTACCGCATCCCCACACTTGGGATACATTGTCCCAATGTATAATGCAATTCAAAATCTAAACTTGAGATATGCCACCTAACAACCCATGAACGGCTTACAACCTACTCGACTCGACAAAACTCATTCCCAACATAACGACTCAGACCACCAAATACACGAAACAAATAAAACACAAGATAGATAAACACATGCACCTGATCATGTATCTGTAATGATGCAACTGTTGTGCTCTAACAAGAATACACGCCTTCCATGGATTCTTTGATATCTCACCGGGGATGTTGCCAAACATCCCCACACTTGAATCATTGCATCCACGATGATTGAATCGTAGGAATCTGTCAAGACACAACCACACCAAAACGAACAAAACAAGGTACACTACTCAACATCCTCGGGCTGCCTCCCGAGAGCGCTAAGTTTTAGGTCTTCAGCCAGACCGTACCTGATATGCGCTATGATGGTCTCAATGCACATTTACCCCTTGTATTTCCCATGAATGCACGGTACCTGACATCACTAATCCAGCAGGGTCTAATTTTTATCAAGATGTCCACTGAAGCACTACAATCCGGCCTCAATCCACACTTTCCTATCGAGTTCCCAACATATACTCGGTAGTTAACTCTACATAAGCATTTCTTTTTTACTCAATATCCGCAGATAAGTCAGATTATTGCACAACCACTTTATGATGATCCCCCGATGTCCTTCATCGCCACCTTCCTCATATCTATACATGCATCCCCACACTTATTTTGTGGAATGTCTTCTTTCACCTCATCACCTTCAACAATTTTCTCCACATCTGACAGTTCAGCAGTTAAGAGAATCACCGGTGTGGTATTAACCTCCACAACCTCGTTCCCTACTTGAGAATGAGACATCTGTAGAGACACCCATCTATACCTGGCTTGGCGTTTTTCCATTGGAGTCATTCTTGGCCCATCATCCTTCACTTCAGCCATTAAAAGATCATACTTCTGAATCCACATCTCCAACTGGTCCTCTATTGACAGGTCAGGTTTCGCCAATTCCTCTTCAATGTTTGCCAGGTCTCTTTGTCTCATATATTCAATAAGACTTGCAAATTGGGGTGATTGATGGTAACTATGTGACTCGGGTTCACATTCAGACTCACCCTGATCAAATGTATCCTAGGTATGATAAGCATCCTGATAATGTATTGGATGGTCTTCATAAGAAAGTTGAGAGTATTCATCATAACAATTGTCATACTCCTCTTGGTAACTCACGCCTTGTACCATCCCCGGATCATAGCTACTCTCATCCCATGTCTGCTTATCACAACAATAATTCGTATCCGATTGGTAATCATATGCAACTCGCGGCGAATCAGAATAAGAATAGTGTGGGTGGACATGATCATCAGAATAAAAATTCAACTCAATTGCTCTCCTATGTTCTTCTCAACGCATGTATCGAGCCTCCCAACAGGTAATTCCCGGATGCAGCGGATTCTTGCAAAACATACATGTATAGTACTCGGGAAATCTCCTTCTCAAATAACTTGCCATCCTACAAAAAACACAAAAACACAAGCACCAAGCATAAATCTGAACAAAACAAAACAAAACTGACACTATTTTTGGATTTTTTTTTATTTTAACTAAAACTTAACACTAAACACTTTGCGCACGCCTCCCCGGCAACGACGCCATATTGATGTCTGTCGTAAGTAACATGCAAAAACCAACTAACTCTGTAGAAAGGGTAAGTCGGGTATCGAACCAGAGGAGGATAGTGGAAAGTGTAATAATGCCAAGTTCTATCTAACGACTATGAAAAAGTAAATTCTTGATTCATTGATTTGAAAATTAACCAAATTATGATCTAAGAAAATGAAGTTTTTATCAATAAGAGGAAGAATGGTTTCTCCAGCATTCAGGTTTCCAGTTAAATTCAATTATGTGTCTAACTTAACATTCACATAGACATGAACATAAACAAACCCTAACTCATCAATTGTGATAATTGCAGACTAAGTACTCCGGTCAATACATAACGGGAGGTTATCAAACAATTATCAATTATACTTACCAACCCTAATCCCATGTCAAATAAATTCCAATTACTAGAACTCTCGGGAACTGAATGATTAAGAATTAAAGTTAAGCAAGAACAACTGTTTACAATCAATGAATCAAGTTACCGGCAAAAAGCATCGAATGCTTAGATTGCCGGATTCAAATAAGTTATAAACACATAAATTGAACTAACATACAAAAACCCTCCAACCGGAGGAAACCATAGAAGTTTTAGCCGCTCATCTCAATTGTATGATCTTCACACGCTTGAAATATGATTGAAACCATGATCTTGATCTTTGATTTGGTGATTGGAATTATGATTATGGTGAATGAATGCTCCAAAAAGTGTGTTTTGATCCCCTAAAATCGTCCCCAAAGTGTTGGATTCAATCTAGGGTTTAAACCCTTTAAATACCTTCAAAAAACAATTAGTTGTTCATTTTTACGTCACCCCGACCGTCAGTGACGGTCCAGACTTTCTGGTCACGTGCCAGATTTGTGCAAAGACTGTTTTTATCATAACTTCTTCGTTATAGCTCTGTTTTACGCACTGTTTTCGCCTATGCGCTCGTAATTCAACCCTCTATCATTTTATATCTTAAGATCTTTAATTCCACTCCATTTGTTTTCCTCAAAACACGTCTAATCTTCGTATTTAGCCACCATAACTTCTCCAAATTATGTGCTTTACCTGCAAAACAACTATTTCTCGTAGTTAACTCATTCACGACAAGTAAACACCTCAAACACACATAAAATACAATCTAAGGCTCGGGTTTTACCCTATCCATCACACCCCATGGGCCGCCACCCCCCACACACATACCTTGCATATACATATACATATGTAGGTTATTTTCTTGATTAAACAGGTAACCAGGTAATTTATTTTGCGTTTTATTCACGTTTTAAGGCGTTTTATATTATTTTTTTATCATTCTATAAAAATTAACTCACCACAATATTGCTGAACAATATATTATTTGCCTTAACTGACAAGGTCGTTTAATTTTGTAAGATACACGCGGTATTGCGCAGTACGCGTTTAAAATCACATAATAGTGTTTTAAGCATTTTATTAATTTCTTTTACATGTATATATTAAAAATAGCATTTTAATCATAACGGAATATTTTAGGATTTTAACATTAACCGGGCTGTCACCGACTTTTGTTTCGCAATTTGTTCGTTAAGCGATATGCTTATATCTTGCTTTTACCAATATAACTTTGTATAAAATTTTGACTTCCTAGAACACTAAAGATCATTAATTAATACCAAATCAAATCAAATCAAATAATGCTTTTATTCATAGATAACACGTGTTACACTAGTACGGTGTGGACTCTAAATAGTCGGGTGTCATAATAGATATTGTTAATGCCTCCTTAAGTTCATCATACATTTGGATAAAATGTAAAGCTTTGCAATTGGGATTAGGAAATGTTCGTGATTCCAATGAAGGTGAGTTAATTATTGAAATACCAGAATATCTACTAATTACAGACACACCTGATCCAATATCGTCGTCAGTTAACTTTGTTTATCCTTTAGTTCTTGATAATTATAAAATTCAAAATTCTTTCAAGAAGGGGCAATAATAGCACATGAAGTTGTTCAAGATATTAATGATCGTTTGCTATCATTGTTTCCTAAGGAGGAGATGTACTTAAGTTTAGACACTATTTGTTAATCAGACCATGTCCATGAAAACTTTGAACAAAGGTTAACTCACCCAATCTTTTAAATGAACTTAAATTGTCTGGTGTGCCAAATCATAAGTTAGTTCTAAAACTAAGAAACACTGACGAGAAATGTGGCTTAAGTAGTGGCACTAGATTAAAAGTTCTTTCTCGTTTTAATCGTGTTATAAAAGCTAAGATTATATCTTGAAACAATACTGGTACTCGAACTTTTAGTCTGAGACTAGGTTTGACGCCTTCTGACAAGAGAATTCCTTTCAAATTTAAAAAAAAAGACAATTTCCATTGACTGTATGTTTCGCAATGACCATAGAAAAAAGTTAGAGACAATCTCTGTCTAAGGTAGGTTTGTAGTTACAAAATCCGGTTTTTACCCATGGTCAGTTGTAAGTTGCATTGTCCTAGGTAAAACGTAAAGAATGTTTAAAACTATTATAATACATAGACAAAAGTTAAGGACAATATATATCATACGGGTTCTAACCTAGTTCATATAATATATAATTTATATACATAAAACTTGAACAAATAACAATAAATCATAACCACAAGCCTCTAATTTATTCATAACCATGTATGATTATGAAAGCCATATAAATATAACAACATTAACGCCCTTTAAACCAGATGTTACATATTTCTTAGAATTAGCAAACTATTATCTCAAGCTGTTGTTTAGTGAAGAATTTTTCTTCGTCGTCGTTGCGGTCTCTCGAGCTCTTGAAATCCTTCATTTTCATGTCCGACAAATTGTGCATTAGATAAAACAATTATGTAGTTGGTTGAGTCGGGTTCATTAAACTTTTCCTTGGTTGGCTGCATACTCATTGGTGGAATCACACTACATTTGAAGCCCCTCACTCACATACACATATACAATATTTTTTATGGGGCTTGTAAAGGGTTTTTTTTTTTGACATTACAAGAAAAATGAGATATTCAAAAGAAGTTTATAAATCTCATGTGATACTGAAGTATCTTTTATAAGATTTGTGTATCCATGATTCCATGTTACATTAACCAATAAACAAAGGACTAATTTTGGAAAAATTGCAATACGAAGAGATCACCCGTGTAACTATTTCCTTTTTAAATCTAACAAAAAGGTAGTTCATCATCGAGATGTTTAAAATAAACATCGAGGTTGTCACTGTAGCCGTTTCTGAAAACAACGAAGATCGATGCAATTCTGATATTTGCTTTGCTGTAGCTGTCGTGGATACGGCGTACCACCGCCGTTCGCCACCGTTAAATCTTTTCACGTGATTTGCATTACATCTCATTCGTCATATCCTTTGATTCATGCCATCATTGTCTTCATTCTCCTCAATAATACCCCTGATTTAATCTACAAAAGGTTAGCAGCTTTTCTCAATTCACCTCCATTTGCTTCTCCAAATCATCATGATTTTGATCTCTGCATGTTACGTAGGTTACCGTTTTTGGAACTTAGGGTTTATTTACGCACACTCGTAAACAATTGAGCGAACTAATTCATATGCATCAGTGATATCAAAAAACCCTAGAATTCTGTTTGTAAATGTCTGATTTCTATATGAGATATTGCTGTTGTTGTTAATATCTTTGATCCTTTTTCTTTCAGGGGGAAAAGGAGGGTTGTTTTCTGATCTAATGGCGCCATTGTACTACATTATAATTGCATTGCCTTGCACACTTGGGGCAATTGCTCTGGCGCTTGTTCATATTTACAGGCATCTTTTGAATTACACTGAACCCACGTACCAGCGCTTCATCGTCAGAATTATTTTTATGGTTCCGGTGAGTATGTTCTCTATATTTGCTCTTTATACTAGATTACTATGTAAGTATTCGATGTAACGAGTATGTATATATTATCTTATTGCTGAGGTGGATTATTTTCTTTGTTATCATTATGAAGATGACGACATCATGGTTATCTCTGTTAATGATGTTTTAGTGGCTTGGATAAAGTAACCGACCCATTTAAATGTTGTGACTACTCTGAAATGTGTTTTTTTGGCTCGTTTAGAGTCTTGCTTTCTCAATTAACATATACTTTACCTATCAGTGATAAGAACATTTATTGTTGATTGTTGGATAGTAATCTAGTGAAGCAATCTTTATTGAATTTGCAACTGAGCTTTGACAATCTAGTGTCCTAATGTCAAAAGGTAGTAAGGTGTTAAGTGTTGTCTTTTTCTTTTTATGGGAAACATGTACTACTATATTGACTATTCTAGAGAATATAACAACTTGCGGTCTTCTTTTAGAAAGTGTAGACCTTCTTCTAGTTCTGTTTACTTAAATTTAATCATCAGGGTATCTGTTATTTTTTGAAAGTAGAGTGCAGCTGACATTTGTCTCTGCAAAAGCATAGTCCTAGTAAATACACTGATAGGTGGGAGGGTGGTTTAACAGAATTTTGAAAGAATCATAGATCGGCACCGTTCATATGATGAATAAGGAAAGTTATTCTGTTTTGCGAGGAATAAGTATAGGAGCAGAGCTCTCAAGTCAGAACAGGAATTTGTAATAATCACACGTGGTATGTGTTACTACTCTTAGAAGACTAAACACAATCTTTTTAGCAAATGAGGCTAGAACTTAAGTGTTTTTACTCCCAATTTATCGCTTTATCATTATTAAAAAGCAGCCATATGGAAATGTAAGCTACTCAATGTGACAACCAACTGACAAGCTTATGGCCATGAATTTCAGAATCTTTATTATATGCAAGGCCAATCGTTGGTCACTTGAAAACAAGTCATATAATAGAAACATTGTTAATACAAGTCCAGAGGCTTGTTGAGAGATAACCTTGACATGCGACCTTTGTTGGCACATGTCTTGTTGTTACCTCTAATGTGCAAGGGACATGATTTGTTGGGGTATCACGGTTGACCAGAACGAACTTTCTGGTTACTTACTTGCTTGAGAAACGAGACAGTGACCACAGGTGGTGACGGTGGTCTGTCAACCGAAAAAAGCAGCCACAAATCGCTGCTGATCTGCTGATGTTGATCGGCTGGTGATGATCAAAGCTGCTGCTGATCTGATCAATTGCTTTGATTCTACAGTGATGGGGCAGTGTAAACAGAACAGAAACACAAATCACAAAAAAACATGCACGCTCTGTACTGAAATAAATGTCATGTTTTGTCTTGTCTTGTTATTGTGAATTCTACACTGGTACCATTCTGTAAGCGATGTTACTCGTCACATCTTATTAAGTTTTAACGGTTCTTTAATTGAGTCTTTGTGATTCTTTATACGCATGCTATTACTTTGATACTAATGCTAATTCATGTCAAAAAGGCTTTGATGAAGGGTTGAGGGATGATTAGGTTGTTTTTATTTATTAATGATGCACAAATGACTTATCCAACACATACATGTCAAATAAAACTCACTTGAAAAACGTAAGGAGTTTGGAAAGTCTCTCTTAGAAATAACATAACACGTTGACATGGATATGGTGTAAAAAACGATGTTATCGATGACTAAAGATTTTCGAGTCACTTTTAAGGCGGGTTATATAAGAACATTCCTTAAACGTTTCAATAATTGTTTTTATAGTAATCCTATGAGCAACTTTGTTTATATAGACATAAAGTTATGATATATGCTTCATTTTCTGTGTTCTTGCTAGATTTAAGCAGTAGTACATAATATTCTCCAGCTAGTAATTCAGAAATTGATTGACATGATGTTAAAAAGGTTTTTCTTCAAGGGCCATCCTTCTTAGTTATTGTCCTGTATCAACAATCTTACTTCTAATTGTTTGTTGACTTGTTATTTGTTGTTGTTGTTGACTTGTTGATGTTGTTGTTGATGATGTTGTTGTTGTTATTATTATCAATCACCATCATTATGATTTTTACTAGTATGAGGAAATAAAAGCGTGGAGCTGCCTTGATATATATGTGCATGTGAGATCAATTTCATAATTTGGTGAGATAATAGAGTTGTTTCGTAAAATTTGTGAAAAATGTCGACTTTCTGTCCGGATTGCAGTTAATGACAACCTCTAGTATTGTTATTAACTCATTATTATCAATAGTGCAATGCTTTTATAGTGCCTTTGTGATCATGTCATGAAACATATATATGGTTTTCTTACACATGCATTGAGTTTCTCTTTTTTTTGATAGGTCTATGCGCTGACATCTTTCCTGTCACTTGTATTCAACGAGAGCTCAATCTATTTCAATTCCTTTAGAGAAATGTAAGTGCGTGATAACTTTACTTATACGAGGCTACATCGTTTACCCATCAAATATCTTGCAATGCTCATAATACTCTTCTTAAAGATTCGAATAGTCATATACTCTTCTTGGTTACGACAAAAGTCATTTGATTTTGAATTTTTTATGTCTTATTTCAGATATGAAGCTTGGGTCATATATAATTTTCTGTCCCTTTGCCTGGAATGTGTTGGTGGTCCCGGTGCTGTCGTTTTAAGTCTTAGCGGACGCGTTCTGAAACCCAACTGGTGTTTGATGACGTGTTGCTTCCCTCCAATTCCATTAGACGGGTCAGTTCTACTTCTAAGTTCAAAACTCATCATTTCTGTTTATGTTTAATATACATGTATGATATTATATTTTATGAAACTTATTATGGCAGACGTTTTATACGGAGATGCAAGCAAGGCTGCTTGCAGTTTGTGATTCTTAAGCCTATCTTGGTGGCAGTTACATTCATACTTTATGCAAAAGGGAAATACGAGGATGGAAATTTCAGTGCAAAACAGTCATACCTATACATCACAATCATATACACAATTTCGTACTCAATGGCACTGTATGCGTTGGCGTTGTTTTATGTCGCGTGTCGGGATCTGCTCCAGCCTATTAATCCCGTTCCAAAATTCATCATCATCAAGAGTGTGGTCTTTTTGACATACTGGCAGGTAACACAAGATTCGCCTTTTTATCATTCTTTGCACCGTAAACTTTCGTTTATAATAAAATGCCTTTTTCATCCCTGAGGTTTGGCCAGTTTTGCAACTTTCGTCCAAAGGTTTGTTTTTCCACATCTGGATCCAAAAGGTTTGAAATCTTGCCATTTTCATCCAGCTCGTTAACTCCATTCATTTTATTCCGTTAAGTTGGGGGTATTTCCGTCTTTTTTTGCTAACATAAAAGAGCAAGTCGGTCTTTTTCACTTTATGTAAAAAGACCGAATACTCCTGAAAAAGACCAAATTGCCCTTTAAGCTAACAAAAAGACGGAAATACCCCTGACTTAACGGAGAAAAATGGACGGAGTTAACGAGCTGGTTGAAGGCAAGATTTCTAACCTTTTGGATCCATATGTGGAAAAACAAACCTTTGGACGAAAGTCGAAAATGGCATTTTACTCTTTAATTTGTTCAATAAGTCTTGATTGGTTGTTTTTTTTGCTTTTGCTTCTAGGGTGTTTTGGTTTTCCTAGCTGCAAAATCTGGACACATAAAAAATGCCGAAGAAGCTGCTGAGTTCCAAAATTTTATAATTTGTGTAGAGATGCTTATTGCAGCTGTGGGTCATCTATACGCGTTTCCATACAAAGAGTATGCTGGTGCCAACATTGGTGCTTCCCGAGGCTTCGGGGCTAGCCTTGCACATGCTTTGATGTTGAACGACTTCTATCACGACACTGTTCACCAGGTTAATCACATGCTTTATTTGTTTCTGATTTTGATATTAAGGGTTGGGTTTGCTAGTTTATGATTATAAAAACCTACTTTTCATGCAGTTTGCACCAGCCTACCATGATTATGTACTCTACAATCATAGTAATGACACGGGTGATGAAGGTGCAAGAAAATACAGGACAAAAACCTTTGTCCCGATCGGATCTGAGATGGAAAATGCTAGGAAAAACAAAAACGCGTTTGCATCAAACAAGGTAGATGACACACAATCACCCACAGCCCGAAGCCCCAGCTCTGTCCAACAAACAACAAAGCCTGAGGCAATGAACTCGTCATTGTTATCAGATGCCTCAAATTCAGCTTCTGCACCATATGACTTCACACTAATTGACATGGACTTAGATGAGCCTGCTGCTGCTGCTGCTGCTGCTGCTAAAGAAGGCGGGAAGAAGTGATCAAGAATACCCACCCCACCCCCATCCCACCTGATTGGTTTGTCAAGTCACTTGTGGGGGTTATCTTTGTTTTCCTCTACTGTAGCTTTTAGTCCATGTCATTAGGATTTGTACATGTAGTGACTGGACTTGGTGCTTGGCAATACACGATTCAAGGCTATCGTATACGTTTGGGTTTTTGAGTTTTATAACACGCGGTAAATTCGACTAAACACTAGAACCAAATCCAATGTGTGTTATACATATATATAAATATATATATATATATATATAAGGGTGATCAAATACGAATGGATCTTAACATACTTTGCTGACGATTTTTTTCCATCTACTTAAGCATAACGTTTAGTAGTAAAATGTAAAAAAAAAAGAAAATTAATGTATTTACTCTAGCAGAGTAATTATGTGCAATTACACTAGAGTGATTATATAATTACTCTTTTTTTAACAACAAATTTTGCATCATTGACGGACCAATGGAGGTTCATCGTGCCACTAGCGAAACCAATCGATCATATCCCACTCCACTAGGCAATGATGCCTATACACCAATTCAGGAGTAAACCCAATAAATATGGGACTCTTTTGTGGGAATCGAACCCAGGACCTAATGGTCCTTAAGACTGTAAACTAGCTAAACGTTCAGCGGGAAATTCGTTTACTGTTCATTAATTGATTAATGAACGAACATAAACAAGAAATTTCGTTCGGTTAGTTAAATGAACAAACACGAATACATTTGCGTTCATGAACGTTCGGTAATGTGTTGGTGAAAATTCATTCATATCCCTTTGTTTATGTTCATTAAAGATCTCTTTTATAATTTTATTATTATTTAAATTTTTATATTCTTTTAAATTTATATATCTCCTTACCTTTATATTATTTAAACTTCTTATATTCTTTAAACTTATATATCTCCTTACCTTTATATTATTTAAACATTTTATATTCTTTAAAACTTATATATCTCCTTACCCAAACAAATGAAATAGGAAACTTTGTCTCTGCCATATTTATGTAGCTTTCCATTTTCCTTCACATTATTCACATAAAAAAACACTATTGACCTTCGTTCAAAGATTAGGCTTTCAAGGTCTAGTACGGCTCCCTCTTACTATCCACTTCTAGCTACCGTCGTCTTCGCAAATTTTATTTGTGTTAATTTGTGTTCGTGTACACGTTCCTTTCCTTAATGAACGAACATGAACATAAAATCCCGTTCAGTAATTTGTTCGTGTTTGTTCGGTTCGTTTACAGCCCTAGTCCCTAAGCCTTATCCCACCCTCAAGATGCCACCAGGCTATAATGCCATGGACATTACATATGTTGGAATCGGTATGCCCAAGACACATATTAAATTGATGTGGCTAGTACGTTACGATCCAAGTCGGGTCATACCCAATAACAAGCTAGACAAACACCCATAATATATATTTATGATATGATCAAACAAATAAATATTAACACTTAGAATATTTAGAAATTGGTTTTCTAAATAATTGCATTTGAGAAATTAATAAATTATATGGATAATTTATTTTGAGAGAATATTTTATATTGTTATTTAATGGGTTAAATAACATTATAAATGGTTGTGATATGTTGCATAAGTCTTATAACATGTGATGTTATAATTTATAAAAGTTATAAAAATAAATGTAAGACTTATTTTAAAATGAAATTTAAAAATTTTAGATGGCAAAAGTACAGGGCCGTCCACCTTGGTCTTCCCAAGAGGGTTTATGGTCCAATCAAATTACATGCAAAATTCTCAAATGGAAGGCACTTGATTTGGTGGAAATCATATACACATTCTCTCACACTTTTTCGAGATAATTCAAGTTACAAAACCAAAAAGAATTCCTCCAAAAATTTCGGTCAAGGTGTGGTTGTCCAAGGGGGTTCAAGTTTGAATTTTAAGTGTAGAAATCCTAGCAAAAAATCATAGTGTTTGTTGGAAGGCTTGTGGGTATACAAGCTTGAGGTCTTCTACTTTGAAGATTACCATTCAAGAAGTATCATCCTTTTCACCTACTTGTTCTTTGAAAGGTAGTATTCTAAAACACACTATGGTTGTTTTTAATAGCATGCCTGTTCATATATGGATCCGGGTTTTGGTTTTACATATAAAATAAGTTTTATATCAACACACTAACATGTTTTAAATATTTATTCCGCTGCGTTTTTCATTTTATACGGATAAAATGACTTTGATAAATATGTGAAAACCCCAACAGTGGTATCAGAGCCACTTATATGAATACATGCTTCAAAGGATTTAAAATTTTCGGGCTATTGGTTTTGGTTAAAATCCTATGGCCGAAAATTTAACTATGGTTCACCTTTTGTTTTTCAAGATATTTCTCTTACATACATAAAAGTATCTTGAAAAATTTTGTCATATGGATGATTTGTTTGTTTGGACAAAAACCCATCTTTTTCGGTTTCTCTACTTGGCCGAAAATATGGGCTGTAAAAGGGAACCATTTTGCTCTTGAATAATATACATATGTGGATGTATATTTTGGTGTTCATAACCTAGCCATGACCTTGTGTTTGAATATGTTGAATGATTGTATTGTGATTTATATTTGATTATTTCAATGGGTTGTCATAATTAATTATCTTTGTTCTTCCATTTGTAAAGTTGTATAATTTATTTATTTCCATTTGGTATATAAGTAAATAGATTAGTTGCATTTCTTTTACTAGAAAAATGTATTAGGATACTTTATTGTAAAAGAAGATGCACACAAAAATGCATTTTGGTTTTGGCCAATTTTGGGCCTAAAGAACCTCATAGTTCTTAACGGGACTTTAGCCCAATAATGAAAACACATTTTAAAGCCCAAAGGAGTTTGCAGCTGAATTTAAAGTCTATTTGAAAGCCCAAGGAAAGTGGAGAAATCACAACACAAAAGGAATACTTGAAAAATTTGGATGCGGGTTCAAGTGGGAGTTCAACGACACATCTCTTGTGTCAATATCCACCGTTTAGGAAGGACCTTTTGGCACACTTGTTTCGGCTAACAAGTGTTGTAAAAAATAGTTGACTATGGTTATGCACCTTTTGTGATAATAAGTGTTATGCTTGTATGGTTATTTATTTATGGTTGTTTGGATGATATTTGGATATGCTTGCTTAACAATTAATAATCCATAACAAGCTTAAAATTGATTCTTTAAAAATCATGAAAGTGGTTAATAAAAGGTTTTATTAAAGGTTAATGATTTTATAATAAAATGGGTTTTATTAAAAGAACTTTGAAAGTTGGTTTTCACTAAGGTACCATGAATTTGAATGCATGCAAATGTATGGTACATAAAGTTTTCTAAAACTAGAATTTTGAAAACTTAAAAACCCCTTTTATGAAACAAGTCAAACACCATCCTTTTATACAACACTCGAATCACTTGGGAACTCTTTGTGGGATAAAGGTCACCTAACCACATTTGAGGGAACTTGCGTGTTTGAGGTAGAGTTACCATATTTGTGGGATAAAGGTCACCTAACCACTTGTATGTGTAAACTTACATGTGTGTGTAAGTAGGACGACTTGATTTGGAAACCATGTGATTAGGGTCATCGAAGCATGGCGTACAAATGTGTTGATGGGATTAAACATGCCAACTAAACATAAAGATGCTTAACCGATCTCATATGGCTAGAAATTGCAAAGGGTTGCAATCGTCAAACGTTGACTACCTTGTTAATTTAAATAATGGGATAAAGGTCACATAACCAATATTTAAATGTAACGTTGGATTCTAGATTTTAATTATTAATTGTCTATGAGACATAAAAGAGTATTAATGATTAAAATTTAATAATATCGAAAATACTAAAATTGAACTTTGCTAAAATTTTGTAGATGGCCGCTAACAATGCAAACAAAATTACCCAAAGCGTTCGTAACCTATCACTAAGAACAATCCTTGAAAAGGATCGTTTCAACCATAACAACTTCATGGATTGGTATCGAAACTTGAGGATCGTTCTCAAGCAAGAGAAGATATCCTATGTGTTGGACGATCCTACTCCCGATGAAGCTAACATGGAAGATGAGGATGCCTATAACGATTGGCTTAAGTACACCGAGGACTCCATGCAAGTCTCTTGCCTCATGTTGGGAACTATGATTCCCGAAATTCAAAAGGATTTTGAACACCACAGGGCGTACGCCATTATTACCCAATTGAAGGAAATGTTCCTTCAACAAGCAAGGGTAGAACGCTTCGAAACGGTTTAGGCGCTTCATGCATGTCGAATGGAGGAAACCCAATCGGTCTCATCTTATGTCCTTAAGATGAAAAGCCACATTGATCGCCTCGAAAGGCTTAATTGTCCCGTCTCTAAAGAGTTGGTGACGGATTTGATACTCAACTCCTTAACGAAGAAATTTGAAACTTTTGTTATGAACTATAACATGAACGGATGGGACAAGAGCATTGGTGAACTTCATGTAATGCTCAAAACTGCCGAGGCGGACATGGGTAAAAAGGCTTTACCCATTCTAATGATCAATGAGGGTGGCAACAAGAAAGGGCATCATCCCAACTCCAAAAGAAATGTTGCCAAAGGAAAGGGACACTTCAAAGGGAAGGGAAAAAGAAAGGCTAGAGCGGAACCACCAAAACCAAAAGACAAGAAGGAAAAGGTTGCCACGAACGATCCATGCTTTGAGTGTGGTGAGATAGGGCATTGGAAAAGAAATTGTCCAACCTATCTCAAGGAGTTGAAAAACAAGAGGGATGCGGGGCAAACCTCAGGTACAATCTTTATGATACATATTGACCTTAATGTTATTTCTTTAAACACATGGGTATTGGACACCATATGTGGAACTCATATTTGCAATTTGTTGCAGGGTTCAAAAGAAATAAGCATTACAAGAAGGGAGACATTAGTCTCTTCATGGGCAATGGAGTAAAGGTTCAACTTGAAGCCCGAGGAGACTATGTTTTGAAACTTCCAAGTGGTTTGGAAATTATTTTGAAAAATGTTTTGTATGCTCCTAGTTTGACTAGGAACATTATTTGAGTTTCCTTCTTGCTACAATATGGTTTTAATTTAAAGTTTGTAAACGATGACATTTATGTTTCGATGAATGACATGTTTTACTTTAAAGCTATGCCTTCAAATGGTATTTATGAATTGGTTCATGATAATACGTCATTTGATATTTCAATGTACCAAGCAATCACCAAGAAACCCAAAATGGATTTGAGTGAGACCTGTCTTTGGCATTGTCGCCTTGGTCATATAAACTGAAATCGCATGCAAACACTTCAAAGAATGGTCTTTTGGAGACAAATGAAGTTGGTTCATTTGATACATGTGAATCTTGTTTACAAGGTAAAATGACTAAGAAACCGTTTAGTGGCACCAACCAAAGGGCAAAAGATTATTAGGTATCATACATTCGGATGTAAGTGGTCCTTTTAAGCCAATGACTAGGAATGGTGAAAGATAATTCATTACTTTTACCGATGACCATAGTCGCTATGGTTATGTGTACTTGCTAAGACATAAAGATGAAGTTTTTGAAACGTTCAAAATCTTCCAAAATGAAGTAGAAAATCAACTCATCAAGGCAATCAAAGTTATTCGTTCTGATAGAGAAGGTGAATACCTTAGTGATGCTTTTCAAGATCATCTTAGGAGTTGTGGGATCATCTCACAACTTACTCCACCTAGAACACCACAACATACTAGTGTGTCTGAAAGGAGGAATCGAACTCTATTGGATATGGTTCGATCTATGATGGCTAGAAGCGTATTACCTTTATCATTTTGGGGTTAAGATTTTCTCTCCGCGGCCCGTATACTGAATATGGCCCCAACCAAGAAAGTGGATAAGACACCTTTTGAAATATGGCATGGAAGGGCTCCATCATTATCATATTTGAAGGTATGGGGTTGTGAAGCTTATGTGAAGCAGTACACCCCAAACAAATTGGAAGTACGATCCACTAAGTGTATCTTTGTAGGATATCCTAAAGATGATATAGGATATTATTTCTACGATCCAACAGAGCAAAAAGTATTTGTTGCTCGAAAGGCTGAGTTCTTGGAAGCTATATTCCTTATGGAAGGAACTAGTAGAACAGTGGAAATTTATGAGGATCAAGAACCACAAGCCGATACACGTTTAGTTGATACTAGCACTCAACAAGATGTTGTTGATGAGGATCAAGTGGTTGATCAATACACACAAAACGTTCACAGATCTGGTAGAACTAGTAGTCCACCTGAAAGATATGGGTTTTTTCATGGATGGATGCTACGTGGTAGATTCGGAACCAACGACATACCATGATGCAACGTCAAAATCCGATTGTAACAAATGGCTTGAAGCCATGAACGTAGAGATGCAATCCATGTATGACAACCAAGTATGGGAATTGGTTGTACCACCTCTCAACTCCAAAGTAGTTGGAAGTAAGTAAGTTTTCAAGAAGAAAACCGATATGCATGGTAACTTGGATACTTATAAAGCGAGACTAGTAGCAAAGGTTTCACTCAAACTCAAGGGGTTGATTATGATGAGAAGTTCTCGCCTGTGGCGATGCTAAAGTCAATTAGGATATTATTTTCCATAGCTGCATATTGCGACTATGAGATTTGGCAAATGGATGTCAAAACCGCTTTCCTCAATGGATATCTTGATGAAGATGTCTATATGGTTCAGCATGAAGGTTTTGTCGATCCAAAACATCCTAACAGAGTATGCAGTTAAAGAAATCAATCCATGGATTGAAACAAGCATCTAGAAGTTGGAATCACCGTTTTGATGAAGAAATTAGGTATTTTGGATTCATCAAGAACGTCGATGAAGCTTGTGTGTATAAGATGGCTAGTGGGAGCATCATCACTTTCCTAGTACTGTATGTCGATGACATTCTACTATTAGGAAATGATTTTCCAACCATGGAAGGTGTAAAAACTTGGATTGGAAGTTGTTTTTTCATTAAAGATCTTGGAGAAGCCGCCTATTTATTGGGAATAAAGATCTATAGGGATAGATCAAGCCGCTTGATAGGTTTGAACCAAAGTGCATACATTGACAAAATCTTGAAAAGGTTCAAGATGGAGAACTCTAAGAAAGGTCTGGTACCTATTCAAAAAGGGACAATATTGAATGCGTCTTAATGTCCAAGCTCAAAGGATGAGCAAGAAAGAATGAAAGGAGTCCCATATGCGTCTGCTATAGGATCCATCATGTATGCAATGATATGCACTAGACCGGACGTGTCATGCGCCTTAAGCATGACGAGTATATACCAACACAATCCAGGAAATAGTCATTGGATGGTTGTTAAAAGCATATTGAAATACTTTAGAAGGACTAAGGATATGTTTCTAATATATGAATCTGGTGAAGAGGAACTCGTAGTAAAGGGTTACACAGATGCGAGTTTCCAAACTGACTGAGATGGTTCTCGATCACAATCTGGGTATGTCTTCATTTTGAATAGAGCTACAGTCTCTTGGAAGAGCTCGAAGTAAGATGTTGTAGCATTGTCCACAACAGAATCAGAATACATAAGCCGCTTCATTGGCAGCGCAAGAAGCTGCATGGTTTAAGAAATTCATTGCCGACCTAGGGGTAGTCCCTACCGTTCAAGACCCCCTAGAGATCTTTTGTGATAATGAGGGTGTGATTGCTCAAATCAAGGAATCTCGTGCACATCAAAAGACTAGGCACATTGAGCGAAGATTCAACTACATAAGGGATGAAGTTGATCACACCGAACAAAACATTGCAGATCCACTCACGAAGCTCCTTGAAAGGCCAAAACATGAGAATCATACTTGTGCCTTGGGACTTTGATATTCTAGTGATTGGATTTGATCTACTTTGTATTTGGATATCGGAACGATTGTTATTTTGACTCTTTATATGATTATGGCATTTTGAGTTATGCTCCATTTTAGCATGTTTAAATCCATGAATAAGTTAATTATTCTAAATGTCCGTAGTCGATCATATTTGTGGGAACAAATATGAAGTTAAGACTATTATGAACTTGGATTGGTGGATATTCATCGGATATGAATATAGATGTCACACCCTGACCGGCAGCGGAAATGGTAGTCGGGGCATGATTGGGTTTTCATCAAAGCTCATGACATTTACTATAAAGTTTCATATTTATTATTTCTTTTTAAAGAGGAAAATTACAATAAACATATAAGTACAACATGTTCAAATACATTTTTCATGACTTCATTATTTTTCTTCTAAGGCAATTTCCTATGTGTTCCTTGCTTCAACCTATCCACCTGTATCATGTGTAAAATAGGGTTTTGGGTCAATAAAAGTTGGCGAGTGAATATTATGAAAACATTTGAACGAATTTGTTATATTGGTTATAAAAAGGTGCATAACCACATATGAGTATACGTATATGTAAAATTAATCACAATACACATAATATCAATTAATGCACACGCACACACCAAATGATGAACAATGAGATCAAGGCTCAATCAAACGGAGCCGATCTAATGAGGCACGCGATGCTCAACTCGTCTCCAACGAGGACCTGATGGGCCTAATGAATGATTTGCACGCAACTTAACAAGATGTAAACACACATCACAACAAACAACATTTACATCACACGTTTAGATCATATAATGGTAATAGCACAAGTTTGAATAAATGAAATAAATAAAGCGACACATGATACACCCCAAAACGTGAATAAAACGGGGAATTTGTAGAGATTCACTCACAGTGGGTGCGTTCCTTGACAATGATGAATGCGCACGAATTGAGGATTTGATCGACAACGAGTACTAACCTAAAATAATAATGCGATAAATTGATAAATATAAACCGAGTAATATTTTGATTAAGCACTTTTTGTTAGATTTTTAGATTATTTTTGTGGTATTTATTGGAATTTTAAACCTCCTAAATCTATTTTTTTAAGTATTTTAATTAGTATTTATATATATAAATATACAAAGGTAATGTAAAAATAAAATAAAAAAATAATAAAAAAATTTATCCTGTCAGACTGACAGGTAGCCTGAACGGTTCAATAGTGGACTGGAATGCGTGTAACGAGACTCGAACTCGCGACCTTACGTTTACGTGCACGCAGCTCTTCCAACTGAGCTACGTGTCTAACCCGTTAGAATCATGATTTTTATTATACTTATATTCTTGTTAGGTTAATCCAGAAATTAGTTATTTTAAAAAGGTTTTTAAATTGATTAAACCGGTGCGCAGGACATGTTTCGAACTCGTGACCCCGACGTTGGTTTGCACCCAGCCCTACCAACTGGGCTGGGTGTCTAACCCGGTAGATAAGGGATTTTTAATTATATTTATATATTAACTGAATCGTTTCATGTGTGGGTTAATAATAAAAAAAAGTTTTGTATTATTTAAAGAATCGACAGTGTATAATGACTCGAACCCGGGATCTTCGTGTTTCAAATGCACACAGTCCACCACTGGACTGTGTGTCTAACCCGGTGTTTTAACCGATTTTAATTATACATATAATCTCTTCTAGAACTGCATCTTCTTCATTAAACCCAAAGCCCAAAACATAACCCGCCTGAAATCGATTTTTAAACAATTCTGGGTGATTGTTCAAAGATTCGAAACATACAGAATGATAGATATCAGAGGAGTTAAAAATATACCAACTAGAAGTAAAATCTCGGTTTTCCGGTGCTAATCTCCGGCGAGTGCACCAAATTCCGGCGATGTATAACTTGCGACAGAGGCTCTACAGGGAGTTTGAGATGAGTGTGGGTGATTTCTGTCTGAGCTCTAAGTCCTATTTATAGAGTAAGGAAATAATGGAATGGATTCTTCGGTTTTCCGGCGAGAGTTTCCGGCTATAGCAGACGTCTTCCGTCGATGAATCAGAATTTTTAGGAAGGGTTTAAGGAGAGTATGAGAGTGTGTGTGTGTTCTACTGATTTCAGCAATACTCTATTTATAGATTCCATAGAAAAACAGTTTCAAGAATCAATTAAAGATTTCGGTTATGATTGACTATTCTCCATGATTTTGTAACTGCAACATGATTGGGATTTGATTTCTGTTTCGATTTATGTTGAAGGTAACCGCCCTTTTATTACAGATTGAAGGTTACAATAGCCGATGATTTCTGGGCGGGTTCAGTTCCGATTGAAATCAGATAGTACGCGGGTGAGATTTTAAGTTTTATTTGATTAAATTACTTCACAACATGTGCGTGTGGTGCAGCGGTGAAGACGGTGTGTGAATTTGACGGGGACCCGGGTTCGACTCCCGGTCACCCCTGTTTCATTATATTTTTTGAAAATCTTAATTATTGGTATTATATTTATTCTTTTATTTAGTCAATATATTAATTATTTATTTATAACTTATGAAAATTACATTTTATAAAATGAAAAAAAATGCGTATCGAAACTTTTAATAAATTCTAAAAATTTTAAACAGAGCGGGTTTTGGAACTCGTTTTACGACGAATGTTACAGTATCCCCTACTTTTAGAAATTTCGTCCCGAAATTTAAGTAGTAGTGGTATGTTTGACTCGAAGGGAGGGTGTTTTAATTTGACAAATATATAATTAGAAGAGGGTGAGAGTTTAAATTTAATTTGAGGCGGCAACGTTTCTAATAAGGGTTGAATACCCTGCTACAGGAATCGCTTTTTGATGCCTAAAGTATAAAAATGTGGAACATGGATAAACAAAGTTGATTGACTAGGTATGATCTCATGCATAAGAGTTTTGAGAGAATTGATACGTTTGGAAAGGTAAGGTTATATCATAAAACAAAACTTCAACCATGACGATATTAAGACCTACACGGAACTTCTCATAACCGCCTGACAATGCTTCCGATCTTTTGACAAGAATACTTATATATAGGAAGTACCAGCGGCGTATCCACCATATTCTTGTCAAATTTTCATTGGCTTTGTCAGTAAGTTATGATTAGTTCTATGTGACTCTAAAACATAAACAAACACAACAGCCAAAGCTTGAGTCTCAAATATGAAAGAATACATAACTGAATGACGACAGTACCTCTCTCGTTTGAAGGGGTCAGTCTATGTAAAAGTGAGACACAACCCAACTTCTTTAAATGATGAGATTGAGATACGTCGTGATGTATGATGATATGAAAGTTAAATCAATGAGTAAAGATATAAAACAAAATGTAATATCAATTTGCATTAAAATTCTTGGATACATAAATTCCCAATTTGTAACAAGGATGCGTAAAGATTGAGAAAACATTAAGAACTAGATGGTTGGAGTTGAGTCTTGATTCTTGGTGAGGGAAGGCTAGTTGGGTTGTTCGTTTGGGCCGTTATTATCTTCAACAGGATTGGCGTTGATGTTGTAAGCTCTTCCTCTTGCTGGTGGTAGTGCTGGGTTTTCTTGATTTGCTTGGTTAACTGGGTTTGCTTAAGCTTGGGCGTTTATGATGTTAACCAATCGAGGGCACGTGTTTCTAAAATGGGTAGGGTCCCCACAATTAAAGCAAGCACGAACATGTGGAAACATGGGGTATTGGGGTTGTTGATATGATTGGATCATGTTTTGGGTAGGGGTGAAGCTTGGTTTCGAGGGGTACGACAAGTATTGTTCAAATGACCATAACGCCCACAATTAGCACACAGTCGACAAGGTATGGTAGATGGATGGTGATAAAAGCAGGTGTTGCATTGAGGGTGAGGTCCAATGTAAGGTTTCTTATTTGGGTAAGTAGGGTTGTGTAACATCCGTCGAAAAACGGGTTTCCAAAACCCGCTTCGTTTATCAATCAAATATCCAGTTATAATTTTCGTTGCGTATTTATAGTTGTTATTAATTTTAAACGATACATAATTAATAAATATATTAGAATTTAAAAACCATAATTTAAAATTACTAATAAATAATGAATAAAAAAATAAATGCAGACGCCAGGTTTCGAACCCGGGTCACTCACAAGACAAAACACACCACACACCGCTCCGCCACACACTGATTTTGTGATAAACATGGAAACAAATAACATATATACTAAAACTAGAAAATCAAAATCCGGACCTCAGCATGCTAGAACTCGCAATCACCGAAAAATCCGGCAATCCGCGAGTTTAGCCATTTTCCTTTTGACTAAAAGACTATAACCGACTTCGACATCGGTTATAACCGACGTCTAACAGTCAATTGCGGTCATAACCGCCGGAGAAACTTTGACCGCGAATCAAGACTCAAACTCGGATAAAATTCATCCAGTTCTACCCTATAAATACCCATTCAATCTTTCGGAAATCCTTTCGCTCAGAACCGCACACTTTTTCTTAGTTGAAATTTCTCAGAAGCTCGTCGCTGGAGATTTCCAATTTCTCCGGAACATCGCCGGAAATCCTTGATCAGAAAACCGTATTCATTCCTCGACCGGTATATCTATCTAAAACTTCTCTGCTATCTCTTAATTCATACTTTAATCGTTCAAATCAATAATCAAAACGGCTAAACAGTTCATACAGCCGGACATCGCAAATCAGAGCCGACGACACTTGCCGGAAAACCGAAGCAAACCCGCTGTTCTGGTACACCATATCATTTAATTTCTCTGTTCATTTCAATCAAGTTTAAATTGTGAACGACTAAACAAGAACAGTCAGAATTCACTGTTCTGTGTTCTTAAACGAGAAGATGAAGTCGCAAATAAGTATAAGTATAATTAAAATCAGATATTCGAACGGGTTAGACACACAGTCCAGCGGTGGACTGTGTGCACAAACAATACACACGTCCCGGGTTCGAATCGCACACGTTACCGAATTTCAGAATTAAAACCAATATTTTTACAACTGAATCGGATCAGGTCACCGAATGTTAATAAGAATAATTTAATCCATAAGTTAAACAGATATGACACACAGCCCAACTGGTTGGGCTGTGCGCACTCGAACCGAAGGACCCGAGTTCGACTCCGGGTACGTGCAACCGGTTCGGCCATATAAATCGTTTTTAATAAAAACCCAAATAAGTTAAAAGTTAATTAGTATATAAATATAATTAAAACAGAGAATATTTCAGGTTAGACACGTAGCTCAGTTGGTAGAGCTGCGTGCACGTATACGAGAGGTCCCGAGTTCGAACTTCACTCAGCGCATAATTAAACACAACCCGACCGGTCAACGGTCAAAAAGTCAAATTTTTTTATTTATTTTTATTAATTTATTTAATCAGAAAATCATTTAAAAATGCTTAAAAATAAGATTTTAAAGTTAGAAAACCTCCTTAAACTCACAAAAATAAATCTAAAAATCACATTCAGAGTATGAATTAAAAGTACTAATTTACCGAATCATTTCGTTATTATTTTAGGTTAGTTTTCCTCGTCAATCAAATCCCAAAATTCGTGCGCATCCAACGTCATCAAAGAACGCACCCAATGTGAGTGAATCTCTATCAATTCCCCGTTTTAATCATGTTTTGGGGTGTATCATGTGTCGTTTAATTCCTTATTATATTTAAAGACTTGTGCATCCATCATATCCGTGATCAAATGTGTATCATTCTTGTGTGAATTATGTTTAGATTGAAGTTATCATTTTCAGTGCATGCATTTCATTAGGCCCATCAGCTCCCCGTGGGATACGGGTTAAGTATCAGGTGCCTCATTCGATCGGCTCCATTTGATTGAGCCTTGATCTCACATACATCATCATTCATGTCACTCGATCGGCTCCGTTTGATTGAGCCTTGATCTCATATACATCATCATTCATGTCAGTTACTCATCCAATGTGGTTTGTGTTTTGTTATATATATATGTTTGCTCACATGTGATTATTGCACAAATTTTCAATATTAAATACAACAAGAAATTAATAACAATGTTTTATCAAGGTTCACTCGCCAACTTTTGTTGACCCAAAATATCCCCCGTTTTACACATGATACAGGTGATCCAGTTGAGGCAAGAAACACATAGGAAGGCCTAGAAGAATAAATCAGTTTAAGCTTTGGATTGTTTTACTTAGTTTCATTTCCTTGTAATTGTATGGATTTGATTTGAATATTTAAGTTGTAATTTGAATTTAATAAATATGAAACATTTTAGTAAACATCATGAGCTTTGGTGATAACCCAATTATGCCCCGACTCTTATTCCGCTGCGGGTCGGGGTGTGACAGGTTGGGTGCTACTTGAGTCATTGGGATAGCTTGGAGGGGTACGGCTTGTAGAGCTGGTTGATTGCCTTGGGTGACAGCGAAATTTTGCCCATCTCGTTTTCTCTTAGGAGTTGGTTAAGAAGAGGATTCGTTCTGGGTTGGGTTTTGAGGTTTCGGTTGATGTTTTATCCTTCTTCTTCTCCTCCTTGAAGTCTTTATTCCGTATGCGGTTTTCGGTGAGCTCTGTAGCTAACTCCATTGCTGCTTCCAAAGTTGCAGGTGTGGTACTTATTACAGGGTCTTGAATTTTTGAAGGAAGACCTCGAATGTAGTGCTCGATCAAACGGTAGAGGGGAGTGAACAAGTTGGGGACCATCTGATTCAACTCAAAGAATCTCTTGTTGTATGTGGTGTGGTCGCCCTCCTTTTGTTTCAAGAATAGAACTCATCTTCTAATTTCTTGATTTCGCTTCTTGGACAGAAACGTCTTGTCATGATTTCCCTCAACTCTTCCCAAGTCAAAGTCATAGCATCCTCAGCACCTCTCTTGGACTTCTCTGTATTCCACCATGTAACTGCTACTCCGAACAAACGACCGGTAGCATATCGCACCTTGCAATCATCGGGGCAGTCGCAATTGAGAAAAGTGTTTTCCATCCCCTCAAACCAATGGAGGAGAGCGGTGACACCTTCAGTCCCTTCGTATTTTGGAGGATCACAGGATTTGAAATGCTTGAAGGTGCATTTAGTGGTATTTGGGGGAGGGTTGACAACGTTTTGATCTTCTTGGTTGATTGGGTTGACGGGATTAGCGGTAAGGGCTTGTTGAACTTGAACTACGATGTTGGGGATTACGGCGGCCATTTGTTGGGCGATTTGGGCGGCCATGCGCTCGCGGAATTTTTCTGATCTCCTACCTCTACGAGGGTGACTAGAAGACATCTACAAGGAATACGTATAAATCCAAAATAAAGGACCAGTTTGCCTACCTGGGGACTAACGATGAGAGTACGAAGGACCTATTAGGCCAAAGCATGCTATACCAAACGTCGTGTGAGCTAACCCCACTTTGAGTTGTCATTGTGTCTACACCTGGACACCCTCCTACCATACATCTCACAATCATATTTCATGGTTTTCATTCGGGTGATGCGAATGTTAAACCGCCAACACCAATGTGAATCCTACTAAGCCAATAGTCATGGGGGCCCACATGACTATACATGCGATGGTATGGGGGACATTGGAGGCCCAAACATGAGCAAACCCAAGACATCATATGGATGTAGTTGCATTATTGATAGTTATGTTATTTTTATTCTTTTAACGACACATGACACCTAAAAAAAAACTTCTTAAACTCACAATCTTCCTATGTATGTTCCTGTAGATGTCGGCTAGGCAACTACGTGGAGGTAGAAAGTCAGGAAGATCCAATGAACGCTTGGCCACTCAAATTGCTAAACAAATGGCCGCGGTACTTCCTGACATCGTGATTCAAGTTCAACAAGCTCTCACCGCAAATCCTATCAACCCTCTCAATCAAGAAGACCAGAGCGTCGCCAACCTCTCTCCAAAAAGTGCTCCTACAAACACTTCAAATCTTGCGATCCCCCAAAGTATGAAGGGACCGAAGGTGTTACTGCCCTCCTCCACTGGTTTGAAGAAATGGAGAACACCTTCCACAATTGCGATTGTCCCGAGGATCGCAAGGTACGTTATGCAATAGGGAGACTGTTTGGAGTAGCCCTTACCTGGTGGAACACAGAAAAGGGTAAGCGAGGAGTCGAAGATGCCATGGCCTTATCATGGGAAGAGTTAAGGGAACTCATGACAAGGCGCTTCTGTCCAAGAAGCGAAATTAAAATTTGGAAGATGAATTCCACTCGTTGAAACAAAAGGAAGGAGATCACACTTCCTACAACAAAAGATTTCTCGAACTGAACCAAATGATCCCTAATCTGTTCACCCCCATGTACCGCTTGGTTGAACACTACATTCGAGGCCTCCCCTCGAAAATTCAAGACTCGGTGCTAAGCACTTCGCCTGCAACACTTGAAGCCGCAATGGAACTAGCTACCGAACTTACCGAGAATCGCATCCGAATTGGCAAATTCAAGGATGAGAAAAAGAAAGCCCCCATTGAGGCCCAAACTCCAAATCATTCCGTCTCCTCTTCAAAGTTTGCTGGTAAGAGGAAACGAAACAGCAGAAATTTTGCCGTCACACAAACAAACCCTCCTATCACTGCCGCACCAATTACCCAAATTGCTCCCTCAGCTGCACCATTTAAAAAGCCATACACCGGCCCATACCCAAAATGCAACCGTTGTCAATACCATCACCTCCCCGAAACTCCTTGCCAACATTGCACCAGCTGTGGCCGTGAGGGTCACACTATTCAAACTTGTCGCACGCTTCAACGAATGAACCGCAATCAACCCTCAACCCAAACCCACCATCAGATAGTGGGTCAAGCCCAACAACCTTTACTTCTACCACCTGCACAACATATAGCCCAACCCTACTACCAACCCAACTACCCCATGATGCAACCCATGCGAGCATGTTACAACTGTGGAGACCTAAACCACTTCAGGAACACATGTCCACGCTTGGTGAACATCATCCATGCCCAAGCTCAAGCAAATCCGGTAAACCAAGCTAACCAAGGTCCTCCACCTGCTAGAGGAAGAGCTTTCAACATCAATGCCAACCAAGCTAGGGCTGAAAACAACGTGGTTAACGGTACGTTTCTCATCAATGGTAGTTATGCATCCATGTTATTCGATACTGGCGCGGATAAGAGTTTTGTGTCCTTAGAATTTGAACCTATCCTCAACCAAACTCGTGATAATCTCATGGAATCTCTAACGGTGGAAGTAGCTGACGGGAAGCCCGTTTTATTAAATTCTATTATACGAGATTGTACCCTCACTATAAACGATCACGATTTTCCAGTTGACCTCATTCCTATGAAGTTGGGAAATTTCGATATTATACTCGGTATGGACTGGCTCAGCCAGCATCACGCTGAAGTAGTATGCCGCGAAAAATTCATTCGCATTCCTCTTGCAGACGGTCAGACCCTACGTATCTTTGGAGAAACCCCTTCGAAAGGACTCAAATTAATGTCCTGCCTTCAAGCCCGAAAATATCTCCGCAAGAACTATGTCGCATTCCTAACTCACGTCGTCAAGAAGGGAAACAAGGAGAAGAAACTCGAAGATATACCAGTAGTGAAAGAATTCCCACAAGTCTTTCCCGACGACATCTCAGGACTCCCTCATGTGAGAGAAGTCGAATTCCGCATCGATCTTGTACCTGGCGCTACACCAGTCGCAAAATCTCCTTATAGGCTAGCCCCATCCGAAATGCAAGAGCTGGCCAGTCAACTGCAAGAACTGACTGACAAAGGATTCATACGTCCTAGCTCCTCGCCTTGGGGTGCGCCTGTTCTTTTTGTGAAGAAGAAAGATGGAACGTTTCGCATGTGTATCGACTACAGAGAACTCAACAAGTTAAGGGTTAAGAATCGCTACCCACTACCTCGCATCGATGACCTCCTAGACCAACTTCAAGGCGCCACCTGCTTTTCAAAAATCGACCTTCGTTCTGGTTATCATCAACTCAGAGTACATGAAGAAGACGTCCCAAAGACCGCCTTCCGGACTCGTTATGGTCATTACGAATTCATGGTCATGCCATTCGGTTTAACCAACGCCCCAGCTGTCTTCATGGATCTAATGAATAGGGTATGCAAACCCTACCTCGACCGCTTTGTCATAGTCTTCATCGACGACATCCTCATCTACTCCAAGTCTAAATCCGATCATGAACGACACCTTCGACTCATCCTTACACTCTTAAGGACTGAAAAGCTCTACGCTAAGTTCTCAAAATGTGAATTCTGGTTAAGAGAAGTACAATTCCTTGGACATGTCGTTAATGACAAGGGAATACATGTCGATCCTTCGAAAATCAAGGCAGTACAGGAATGGCGAGCGCCACGTACCCTACCAAAGTAAGGTCATTTCTTGGTTTGGCTGGTTACTATCGCCGCTTCATTGCCAATTTCTCCCGTATTGCTGTACCACTCACGGCTTTGACTCATAAAGGAAAACCCTTCATATGGGGACCTAAACAAGAAGAAGCCTTCCAAACGCTAAAGCAAAAGCTTTGTGACGCACCTATCCTCACACTTCCTGAAGGTTGCGATGACTTTGTAGTATATTGCGACGCATCAGGGCAAGGGCTAGGCTGTGTATTAATGCAAAGAGGAAAAGTGATAGCCTATGCTTCTAGGCAACTCAAGGTTCATGAAAAGAATTACACCACCCACGACCTGGAACTTGGAGCCGTTGTGTTCGCTCTCAAGATATGGAGACATTACCTCTACGGTACCAAGTGTGAAATATACACTGACCACAAGAGTCTCCAACATATCTTCAATCAAAAGGAGTTGAATATGAGGCAACGAAGATGGTTCGAACTTCTTAACGACTATGACTGTGAAATTCGGTATCATCCTGGCAAGGCAAACGTGGTGGCCGATGCGCTCAGTCGAAAAGGTTATGCGAACTCCATTCGTCTTCTATGTTCGCAAATCATAACCGACATCAAAGATCGAATCCTAGCAGCTCAACATGTTTCTGTAACAGAAAACGACGTACGCGATGAGCTGTCATGTGGAGCAGAACTCAAAATCGAAACCAAATCCGACGGTATTCTATACTATTTAAACCGCATATGGATTCCTGATCACGACAACCTTCGTGACTTCCTCATGAATGAGGCGCACAAAACACGATACTCTGTACACCCAGGAGCCGACAAGATGTATCAAGACCTACGCTACACCTACTGGTGGCCTGGCATGAAAAAGGATATCGCTGTTTTTGTTTCCAAGTGCCTTACCTGTTCCAAAGTAAAAGCGGAACATCAAAGACCTTCAGGACTTCTAGTCCAACACGAAATACCTGTGTGGAAGTGGGAAAACATAACCATGGATTTCATTACCGGGTTACCTCGCACCTCCAGTGGGTATGACACCATATGGGTAATAATCGATCGTCTTACAAAATCAGCCCACTTCATACCGATTCGTGAGGACTTCAAAAACGAAAAGTTAGCTCGTATCTACATCAGCGAGATCGTAAGCCGTCATGGTGTACCTTTAAGCATCATTTCAGACCGTGATGGTCGTTTCACTTCACGAACATGGCGAGCCGTACAAACCGCCTTGGGTACATGATTAGATCTCAGTACCGCTTTTCATCCTCAAACTGATGGACAATCTGAAGGCACCATCCAAACTCTTGAAGACATGCTTCGAG
Source organism: Scalesia atractyloides (assembly GCA_947069175.1). Lineage (NCBI taxonomy): Eukaryota > Viridiplantae > Streptophyta > Magnoliopsida > Asterales > Asteraceae > Scalesia > Scalesia atractyloides. Next base: position 28,544,471 of record CAMTDV010001633.1, read on the forward strand.
CATGTGTCATAGACTTCAAAGGGAATTGGGACGCTCATCTACCATTAGTTGAATTTTCGTACAACAATAGTTATCATTCGAGTATCGGCATGGCTCCTTTCGAAGCTTTATATGGTCGTAAGTGCCGATCTCCAGTATGTTGGCACGAAATTGGGGAATCACAAATCACCGGTCCAGAGTTAATTCAAGAAACAACCGACAAGGTCATTCAAATTCGAAACAATCTTCTAGCGGCTCAAAGTCGTCAAAAGAGTTATGCTGACAAACGACGAAAGCCCTTGGAGATTGACATTGGGGATCAAGTACTTTTAAAAGTATCACCATGGAAGGGAGTGATTCGTTTTGGCCAGAAGGGCAAGCTAGCACCACGCTACGTAGGACCTTTCAAGATACTCGAAAGAGTAGGTCCTGTAGCATACAAGCTTGACCTACCAGAAGAGCTCAACAGAATTCATCCCACATTCCACGTATAAAACTTGAAGAAGTGCCTCGCCGATGAAAACCTCCATATTCCGCTAGAAGACATTCAGATCGATGAATCTATGCACTTCATTGAAAGACCAGTAGAAATCATGGACTTCGGAGAGAAGCGTTTAAGACGAAGTCGTATTCCAATTGTCAGGGTACGTTGGGAGTCGAAACGAGGACCTGAGTTTACTTGGGAACGTGAAGACTCAATGCGCGAGAAATACCCGCGTCTTTTTCCTGTTACCACTACTACTTAAATTTCGGGACGAAATTTCTAAAAGTAGGGGATACTGTAACATCCGTCGAAAAACGGGTTTCCAAAACCCGCTTCGTTTATCAATCAAATATCCAGTTATAATTTTCGTTGCGTATTTATAGTTGTTATTAATTTTAAACGATACATAATTAATAAATATATTAGAATTTAAAAACCATAATTTAAATTACTAATAAATAATGAATAAAAAAATAAATGCAGACGGCGGGTTTCGAACCCGGGTCACTCACAAGACAAAACACACCACACACCGCTCCGCCACACACTGATTTTGTGATAAACATGGAAACAAATAACATATATACTAAAACTAGAAAATCAAAATCCGGACCTCAGCGCGCCAGAACTCGCAATCACCGGAAAATCCGGCAATCCACGAGTTTAGCCATTTTCCTTTTGACTAAAACACTATAACCGACTTCGACATCGGTTATAACCAACGTCTAACAGTCAATTGCGGTCATAACCGCCAGAGAAACTTTGACCGCGAATCAAGACTCAAACTCGGACAAAATTCATCCAGTTCTACCCTATAAATACCCACTCAATCTTCCGGAAATCCTTTCGCTCAGAACCACAAACTTTTTCGTAGTTGAAATTTCTCAGAAGCTCGTCGCCGGAGATTTCCAATTTCGCCGGAACATCGCCGGAAATCCTTGATCAGAAAACCGTATTCATTCCTCGACCGGTATATCTATCTAAAACTTCTCTGCTATCTCTTAATTCATACTTTAATCGTTCAAATCAATAATCAAAACGGCTAAACAGTTCATACAGCCGGACATCGCAAATCAGAGCCGACGACACTTGCCGGAAAACCGAAGCAAACCCGCTGTTCTGGTACACCATATCATTTAATTTCTCTGTTCATTTCAATCAAGTTTAAATCGTGAAAGACTAAACAAGAACAGTCGGAATTAACTGTTCTGTGTTCTTAAACGAAGAAGATGAAGTCGCAAATAAGTATAAGTATAATTAAAATCAGATATTCGAACGGGTTAGACACACAGTCCAGCGGTGGACTGTGTGCACAAACAATACACACGTCCCGGGTTCGAATCGCACACGTTACCGAATTTCAGAATTAAAACCAATATTTTTACAACTGAATCGGATCAGGTCACCGAATGTTAATAAGAATAATATAATCCATAAGTTAAACAGATATGACACACAGCCCAACTGGTTGGGCTGTGCGCACTCGAATCGAAGGACCCGAGTTCGACTCCGGGTACCTGCAACCGGTTCGGCCATATAAATCGTTTTTAATAAAAACCCAAATAAGTTAAAAGTTAATTAGTATATAAATATAATTAAAACAGAGAATATTTCAGGTTAGACACGTAGCTCAGTTGGTAGAGCTGCGTGCACGTATACGAGAGGTCCCGAGTTCGAACTTCACTCAGCGCATAATTAAACACAACCCGACCGGTCAACGGTCAACGGTCAAAAAGTCAAATTTTTTTATTTATTTTTATTAATTTATTTAATCAGAAAATCATTTAAAAATGCTTAAAAATAAGATTTTAAAGTTAGAAAACCTCCTTAAACTCACAAAAATAAATCTAAAAATCACATTCAGAGTATGAATTAAAAGTACTAATTACCGAATCATTACGTTATTATTTTAGGTTAGTTTTCCTCGTCAATCAAATCCTAAAATTCGTGCGCATCCAACGTCATCAAAGAACGCACCCAATGTGAGTGAATCTCTATCAATTTCCCGTTTTAATCATGTTTTGGGGTGTATCATGTGTCGTTTAATTCCTTATTATATTTAAACACTTGTGCATCCATCATATCCGTGATCAAATGTGTATCAATTGTTGTGTGAATTATGTTTAGATTGAAGTTATCATTTTCAGTGCATGCATTTCATTAGGCCCATCAGCTCCCCGTGGGATACGGGTTGAGTATCAGGTGCCTCATTCGATCGGCTCCGTTTGATTGAGCCTTGATCTCACATACATCATCATTCATGTCACTCGATCGGCTCCATTTGATTGAGCCTTGATCTCATATACATCATCATTCATGTCAGTTACTCATCCAATGTGGTTTGTGTTTTGTTATATATATATGTTTGCTCACATGTGATTATTGCACAAATTTTCAATATTAAATACAACAAGAAATTAATAACAATGTTTTATCAAGGTTCACTCGCCAACTTTTGTTGACCCAAAATATCCCCCGTTTTACACATGATACATGTGATCCAGTTGAGGCAAGAAACACATAGGAAGGCCTAGAAGAATAAATCAGTTTAAGCTTTGGATTGTTTTAATTAGTTTCATTTCCTTGTAATTGTATGGATTTGATTTGAATATTTAAGTTGTAATTTGAATTTAATAAATATGAAACATTTTAGTAAACATCATGAGCTTTGGTGATAACCCAATTATGCCCCGACTCTTATTCCGCTGCGGGTCGGGGTGTGACAGGTTGGGTGCTACTTGAGTGATTGGGATAGCTTGGAGGGGTACGGCTTGTAGAGCTGGTTGATTGCCTTGGGTGACAGCGAAATTTTGCCCATCTCGTTTTCTCTTAGGAGTGGGTTGAGAAGAGGATTCGGTCTGGGTTGGGTTTTGAGGTTTCGGTTGATGTTTTATCCTTCTTCTTCTCCTCCTTGAAGTCTTTATTCCGTATGCGGTTTTCGGTGAGCTCTGTAGCTAACTCCATTGCTGCTTCCAAAGTTGCAGGTGTGGTACTTATTACAGGGTCTTGAATTTTTGAAGGAAGACCTCGAATGTAGTGCTCGATCAAACGGTAGAGGGGAGTGAACAAGTTGGGGACCATCTGATTCAACTCAAAGAATCTCTTGTTGTATGTGGTGTGGTCGCCCTCCTTTTGTTTCAAAGAATAGAACTCATCTTCTAATTTCTTGATTTCGCTTCTTGGACAGAAACGTCTTGTCATGATTTCCCTCAACTCTTCCCAAGTCAAAGTCATAGCATCCTCAGCACCTCTCTTGGACTTCTCTGTATTCCACCATGTAAGTGCTACTCCGAACAAATGACCGGTAGCATATCGCACCTTGCGATCATCGGGGCAGTCGCAATTGAGAAAAGTGTTTTCCATCTCCTCAAACCAATGGAGGAGAGCGGTGACACCTTCAGTCCCTTCGTATTTTGGAGGATCACAGGATTTGAAATGCTTGAAGGTGCATTTAGTGGTATTTGGGGGAGGGTTGACAACGTTTTGATCTTCTTGGTTGATTGGGTTGACGGGATTAGCGGTAAGGGCTTGTTGAACTTGAACTACGATGTTGGGGATTACGGCGGCCATTTGTTGGGCGATTTGGGCGGCCATGCGCTCGCGGAATTTTTCTGATCTCCTACCTCTTCGAGGGTGACTAGAAGACATCTACAAGGAATACGTATCGAGAGTATGAGTTTGACGTTTTAGGTGTCATTTGTCGTATTTAGAAATGAACATTCACAAAACAAATGAAGAAAATAAATTTGCTACATCCATAGGATGTCTTGGGCTTTGCTCATGTTTGGGCTTCCATATGTCCCCTTACTTGGCCTTGGTAGTCATGTGGGCCCCCATGACTACTGGGCTCTGGTAGGGTTCATATTGGTGTTGGCCTGTTAACACTTGCGCCACCCGAATGAAAATCGTAAAACATGACAATAAAGTATAGGGTCGGAGGGTGTCCTGGTATAGACACAGTGACGACTCAAAATGGGGTTAGTTCATGCGACGTTTGGTGTGGCATGCTTTGGCCTAATAGGTCCTTCTTACTCTCATCGTTGGTCCCCAGGTAGGCAAACTAGTCCGTTATATTGGATTTATACGATTGCCAACCTAGACAGGACGTTTCGACTACCGGTACTCGTACCCTTCCAGTTACTACATGCCCGCCGTAGAACTTACTTTGAGGAGATTGAAAAACAAAAATACCACAAAATCTTGAATAAAAAAATATGAGGATGATTTGAACATGTGAACATTGCAACATGCGTGATGAATGTATATGTAAGCATGTTATGTTTGACAACAAGTATAACTCATTAAGTATCACGCAAAATGATAGTGGAAGTGTTTGCATGCATTTGTGTGTGTAATAAATAGGAAACAAATAAACATCATGAGTTTGCATGTAACCACATAAACAATTAAAATCTAATCAACTATAGTATAGGCTCTAAGTGTCTAATAACCTATCCTATATCCCTATAGTCAAAAGCTCTGATACCAATCTGTCACACCCTGACCCGCAGCAGAAATGGTAGTCGGGCATGATTGGGTTTTCATCAAAGCTCATGACATTTACTATAAAGTTTCATATTTATTATTTCTTTTTAAAGAGGAAAATTACAATAAACATATAAGTACAACATGTTCAAATACATTTTTCATGACTTCATTATTTTTCTTCTAAGGCAATTTCCTATGTGTTCCTTGCTTCAACCTGTCCACCTGTATCATGTGTAAAAATAGGGTTTTGGGTCAACAAAAGTTGGCGAGTGAATATTATGAAAACAATTGAACGAATTTGTTATATTGGTTAGAAAAAGGTGCATAACCACATATGAGTATACGTATATGTAAAATTAATCACAATACACATAATATCAATTAATGCACACGCACACACCAAATGATGAACAATGAGATCAAGGCTCAATCAAACGGAGCCGATCTAATGAGGCACGCGATGTTCAACTTGTCTCCAACGAGGAACTGATGGGCCTAATGAATGATTTGCACGCAACTTGACAAAATGTAAACACACATCACAACAAACAACATTTACATCACACGTATAGATCATATAATGGTAATAGCACAAGTTTGAATAAATGAAATAAATAAAGCGACACATGATACACCCCAAAACGTGAATAAAACGGGGAATTTGTAGAGATTCACTCACAGTGGGTGCGTTCCTTGACAATGATGAATGCGCACGAATTGAGGATTTGATCGACAACGAGTACTAACCTAAAATAATAATGCGATAAATTGATAAATATAAACCGAGTAATATTTTGATTAAGCACTTTTTGTTAGATTTTTAGATTATTTTGTGGTATGTATTGGAATTTTAAACCTCCTAAATCTATTTTTTTAAGTATTTTAATTAGTATTTATATATATAAATATACAAAGGTAATGTAAAAATAAAATAAAAAATAATTAAAAATTTATCCTGTCAGACTGACAGGTAGCCTGACCGGTTCAATAGTGGAGCTGGAATGCGTGTAACGACACTCGAACTCGCGACATTACGTTTACGTGCACGGAACTCCAACTGAGCTACGTGTCTAACCCGTTAGAATCATGATTTTTATTATACTTATATTCTTGTTAGGTTAATCCAGAAATTAGTTATTTTAAAAAGGTTTTTAAATTGATTAAACCGGTGCGCATGACATGTTTCGAACTCGTGACCCCGACGTTGTTTTGCACCCAGCCCTACCAACTGGGCTGGGTGTCTAACCCGGTAGATAAGGGATTTTTAATTATATTTATATATTAACTGAATCATTTCATGTGTGGGTTAATAATAAAAAAAAGTTTTGTATTATTTAAAGAATCGACAGTGTATAATGACTCGAACCAAGGATCTTCGTGTTTCAAATGCACACAGTCCACCACTGGACTGTGTGTCTAACCCGGTTTTTAACCAATTTTAATTATACATATAATCTCTTCTAGAACTACATCTTCTTCATTAAACCCAAAGCCCAAAACATAACCCGCCTGAAATCCATTTTTAAAACATTCTGGGTGATTGTTCAAAGATTCGAAACATACAGAATGATAGATATCAGAGGAGTTAAAAATATACCAACTAGAAGTAAAATCTCGGTTTTCCGGTGCTAATCTCCGGCGAGTGCACCAAATTCCGGCGATGTATAACTTGCGACAGAGGCTCTACAGGGAGTTTGAGGTGAGTGTGGGTGATTTCTGTCTGAGCTCTAGAAGCCCTATTTATAGAGTAAGGCAATAATGGAATGGATTCTTCGGTTTTTCGGCGAGAGTTTCCGGCTATAGCAGACGTCTTCCGTCGATGAATCAGAATTTTTAGGAAGGGTTTAAGGAGAGTATGAGAGTGTGTGTGTGTTCTACCGATTTCAGCAATACTCTATTTATAGATTCCATAGAAAAACAGTTTCAAGAATCAATTAAAGATTTCGGTTATGATTGACTATTCTCCATGATTTTGTAACTGCAACATGATTGGGATTTGATTTCTGTTTCGATTTATGTTGAAGGTAACCGCCCTTTTATTACAGATTGAAGGTTACAATAGCCGATGATTTCTGGGGGGGTTCAGTTCCGATTGAAATCAGATAGTACGCGGGTGAGATTTTAAGTTTTATTTGATTAAATTACTTCACAACATGTGCGTGTGGTGCAGCGGTGAAGACAGTGTGTGAATTTGACGGGGACCCGGGTTCGACTCCCAGTCACCCCTGTTTCATTATATTTTTTGAAAATCTTAATTATTGGTGTTATATTTATTCTTTTATTTAGTCAATATATTAATTATTTATTTATAACTTATGAAAATTACATTTTATAAAATGAAAAAAAATGCGTATCGAAACTTTTAATAAATTCTAAAAATTTTAAACAGAGCGGGTTTTGGAACCCGTTTTACGACGAATGTTACAATAGAGCAAAGTGTTGCTGCTAAAGTTCATAGATTTTTGTGGGATACAAATATTGGACTGACCCGCTCCCAATTATTACTACATGGAGTCTTAGTGATTGATCATAAGTAATTTTGAGTAAAGGTGAATATCATAGTATCCTCTGACCTGAGATACATATTGTGTCTTGATATTCACTGAATATTATACTTTGACTTGGTACTTCGATGTTCTGAAACATGGTAGTGCATAAGACTAAGTTCAAGTGGTACAAGGTGATTGTGAGAGACGTATGTAGTCAAGAAGGGATTTGTTCCTCTTATTCATTGAGAGTAAGATGTCTAAAGCTGCTAAAGTTAAATCAACAGAGAATGATCACACTATATCTATGGATTTGACATGACATCTATTACGAAAGGATAAATGATTAATTCACCTAAATCATGTTCAAGTAAGGGACTTGAAGGGGATGATGTTATTGAATGGCACTTTGTCATACGTATTAGGGGTAGTAAACCGTTGTTAGGCGGTATTTACTACTTACATCAATCTTCTATGTATCTTGTTGTAACAACTCTCCAAAACACCCCTAACCAGACCGTTAACGAAGGACCGGACACGCGAATGAAGACGCGGCATGCAAAACGGAGCAGGCCCACCTGGGCATCCCAGGCGCCACGCGCCAGAGACTGGTGTCACTGTCGCGAGACGCGGGAGACGTCCAGGTGACGTGTCACCGTTTCGCGCCATGTGGCAACCCTACACTTGTGACCAGGATGACCTAGCCTAGCTATGTGTCTCTGGCACCACGCGAGAGGGGACCCGGAATCCCGCGCGAGCGCGGAGGAGGTCAAATTCGGGTATAAATAGAGCAGTGTTGGACGAAGTTCGGTGCTCACGTTCGATCGAAATTCTCTGATCGTACTCTCTCGTATCCCCTCTTTTCTGATAAACACCCCCTAAACCCCTAAACCTGCGAACCGTTGCCCGCTGTAAGTAACTTAACCCCCGATCACTAATTCACTATCCTACCCGAGTTAGGACCAACGCGTGTTAAGGCTCTGCCCGACTATGTTCGTTGGAATCCTATCTCGTGTTGTATGGACACCCTACCCGATCGACCTAGAATCGCCAACGCATGTCTAGGCTCTGCCTGACTACGTTCGTTGGAGTTCTGTCGCGTGTTGTATGGTTAAATTGACTTGGGTTAATTTACTAACACATGTGCATTGTATATTTTAATAGAAATTCCAGAAAGTAATCAAGAATTGTCACTAGGAACTCCGTCGGATTACCTAAGTGTTCAAGGCGAGTACATTCTCTTTTTGTAAACCTTTTTGTGAGTCAAAATGTGTTACCAAAACCTCAAAAGTTTTAATTATGCTTAACAGTGATTGAGTATATGTATTTTACAATTACTGCCGATATGTTGGGGTTTTGTATACATTGCTATTCCACAGTCACGGGAATGTGACATGAACCATTACTGTTGGGTGATAGGGCCTAAAGTAATATGACCCACAAGTCAGGATTGACAGTACTTATTGAGTAATTGGGTAGATATAAACATTGTAAATGCGGATGCTCTCAATAACTGTAAAGTATAAGAACTTGTTTTGATAAAACTGAGATGGATTCGCCAGTATTTCTTGCTGATAAAATGTTTTTAAAACGCGTTTCAGGTAACTTAATGGGAAGCTATTAGAAGCCAGCTGGAGAGCACTGAAGGCTTAGAAAAGTGGCTATAAAAGTTACCTAAATATAAAGGAGTTTATGTATTTTAATAAATCAGGGTTTACCCCTATGAATGTTCTGTTACGAAAACATGAGTTTTATCCCATTTGTTTAATATAAAAGTTGGGTGTTTTGAAACTCTGATATTTATTTTCTAACTACGATCCTGATGTTTTAATTCTGCTGTCAAATTAATAAACACCGGTACCACCAGCTCTGTGTCTTGCGGCCCCCACTCCCGGGGTGGGGTCGGGGGTTGCGACAGAAGGTGGTATCAAAGCCACTAATTTAAGCCATTTAGGGGTTCTTTGAAATGCCTAAATTTTAAACAAATGTGTTAGAAAATATCCACGACTTTATATGTATATATATTATTATTTTGTGTTATTTTAATAACTTCTTTAGTTTACAATTGAGTGATCAGGGCACTTCTGACGCTTATCGTCACCTACCTCATTCTCTTATGGATGAAGGAACATCCCAGCCAACCATAGACTACACCGCCGATTCCAAAGATATCTTTGTTTTCAAAGCCAAATTCGCAGAACCTTTCCCTCCTAAAAAGAGAGGTTGGTTTAGTAGAGCCAAAGCAGAGAAGAGGAAAAGACTGAGACAAGTGAAACAACAAGCCATAGCAGCTAGAACTGAATGAAACACCCAAAACCCAGAAGTTAGACCCTTGTGGGAAGAAGAAATCGATAGACAACTAGCTAATTTTCACATGTTTGGAAATGTTGGAGGAGAACCTAATTTCAATCAAGTAGCAAATCCAGAACCACCGTTACTTCCCTTGTTTCCTAACCAACCCATGAACCTAGAACAGAACCAGGGAAACTATTTCCAATCCCAGCCTTTGACCCCAATGAGATACCTAGAATTCCAGCACCAAACCCTTTAGATCCATGGTGGGCTAACAACTGGGTAATTCAGAACCTGCTAGAAAACCCGATTCCCTATGAAGAACTAGTTCCACCTTACCCTGAACCAGTGCCAGCTCCAATACTACCCAGGGAACATGTGGAAGAACTCCGCCAGCTTGGAGATGAACTGGTGGAGGAAGGAAACCGAATTCGCCAAATCGGAGAGAAGCTCATCTGGAAATATGATGAGCGGGAAATGCAGTTTTAAGGAAGCCATAGCTTAATATATATATATATATATATGTATGTGTGTGTGTGTGTTTTGTTACTTTGAAAAGAAAAAAAAGAAGAGACATAAAGTAATATCACCTATATAAATATATCGATGCATAGGTTAGTAATATTTGAATTCCAGTTATGTTTGTACTAGATGCATATATATGAAAAGAGTAAAAGTCGCAGTGCTCGATGATTTTGGTTCACTGTGTTGGTGTGATTGTTATTTAATCTATTCTGTGATATTAATACCTGATAAATGTTTATAATTCAGATGTCAGACGAAGTAAATCAGGAAATCCAGAATAACGATAATAACGAGAATCAAATGAATGAAAGTGCTAACGAACACATAGTGGCCCAAGAAATCATAGATGCTATGCACTATATTATCGATACCATTAAAAAGGAAGGAAATAATGATTCCATAAATGGAATAAACGTGTACCCCCTGAATCAAATCACAGCGTGAATGGAAATCCTGAGCTGTTAATCCAAGCTCCAATCCTAGAAAGAAGAAGAACCATCTCATATGGTTGTTCTTATAAAGAATTCTTATCATGCAAACCGATAGAATTCTCAGGCAATGAAGGAGCTATTACAGCCATGCGCTGGATAGAAAAGACAGAAGCCGTCCTCAAGGCAAGTAAATGTACAAATGAAGATAAAGTCATGTATGCTTCTAATCTTTTTAAAGATGCAGCTTTAGAGTGGTGGAATACCATTCTTCAATCCAGAGGAAGTGACAGGGTTTACAGTATGGAATGGAACAACTTTAAGGAAATAGTTGAAAGGAAATTCTGTCCTCCTAATGAAAAGGAGCAGATTGCTAATAAATTCCTAAATCATAGAAAGATCGGGGTAGATTGCAGAGAATATACCACCACATTCTTTGAATATGCAAGGATTATACCAACCCTAGCTTCCTCCGAACCAGTATTGATCTCCCGTTACATCTGGGGATTAATCAGTGAGATCAGACATGTAGTCAAGGCAACTAGACCAAAAACCATATAAGAGGCAGTGGAATTGGCAAGTAACTTGACAGATGAGTTGGTACGTACGTAAGAAGAAAACCAGAAAAGGAACCTAGCTCAAAAGATCACCCAGGAACTACGTTATGGTCATTCCAACCATGGGAAAGGGGCAAGTTCTTCTTCACCCCCATGTAAGTACTGCAAAAGGAAACATTCAGGGAAATGCTCTACATACTGCAATTTATGCAAATTCCCAGGGCATTAGGAAAAACACTGCAGAAAGAAAGTTAGCAATAGGGTATGCTACCATTGCGGGGAACCCGATGATATTAGAACCAACTGTCCGAAACTAGCTTCAGCAGCCAACAATAAAGAAAAGACAACCGAAGGACCCAAGAAGACTGCCAGAGCATTCGTGCTAACCGCTGAAGAAGCAAAGATGATTCCGGATGTGATTGCCGGTACGTTTTTAGTTAATGATGTTATGCAAAAGTATTATTTGACTCTGGTGCAAAGCAAAGTTTCATCAATACTTCCTTCTGCAATTTTCTTAATCAACCATTAACTAAACTTCACCAAAACTGTCTGGTGGAGACGGAAAATAGGTCTTCTATCCAAATAAGCGAAATTCTGCAAGGAGCAAAGATAGGAATTTTAAATCATAATTTTTCTGCTAACCTTTTTCCCATGGATCTAGCCGGATTTGATGTCGTGTTAGGAATGGATTGGTTGGCAGCCAATCAGGCACAGATAATATGTGATCAAAAGTCTGTAGAAGTAAATGTGCCATCTGGCGAAAGGATCACAATTAAAGGAGATAAGTTGACAAGATCAACAAAGTTCATCTCTGTGATGAAAGCTACAACCTATTACGGAAGGGAGGAATAATGTATATGATTTCCCTAATCATTAACACTAAAGGGAAAGAATTAAAAGATATTCCGTAATATCTGAATTCTCTGATGTATTCCCAGAAGAGTTGCCTGGATTACCCCGAGATCGAGAGGTTGAATTTAGAATTCACCTAATACCAGGAACGACACCGATTTCCAAAGCACCCTATCGCCTAGCACCGACTGAGATGCAGGAACTGAAGAAACACTTGGACGAATTACTAGAGAAAGGTTTCATACAACCCAGCTCATCACCATGGGGAGCACCAGTGTTATTTGTCAAGAAGAAAGACGGATCAATGCGTATGTGCATTGATTACCGAGAATTGAACAAAGTTACAATAAAAAATCAGTACCCATTACCAAGAATTGACGATTTGTTTGACCAACTCCAAGGAGCCCGATTCTTTTCTAAGATCAACTTACGCTCAGGATATCATCAGTTGAAAGTACAGGAATAGGACATTCCTAAAACAGCTTTCAGAACAAGGTACGGTCATTATGAATTTACTGTCATGCCATTTGGTTTAACCAATGTCCCAGCTGCATTTATGGACATGATGAACAGGATATGTAAACCATACTTGGATAAATTCATAATTGTCTTTATTGATGATATTCTAATTTACTCTAATAGTAAGGAAGATCACACAGAGCATTTGCATATACTCCTGTCATTGCTGAGGAAGGAAAAGCTTTACGCGAAATTCTCAAAATGTGAATTCTGGTTACAAGAAGTACAATTTCTTGGACATCTGGTAAACCACGAAGGAATTCATGTGGATCCCACAAAAATCGAAGCAATTACCAAATGGGAGGTCCCAGAATCGCCAACGGAAATAAGAAGTTTTCTTGGATTAGCAGGATATTATAGATGTTTTATTCAAGATTTTCTAGAATAGCCATCCCGTTAACCAAGCTAACTTGCAAATCGGTTAAGTTTGAATGGGGACCAAAGCAAGAAGAAGCATTCAGGATTTTGAAGCAAAAGTTTACCAACGCACCAATACTCGCTTTGCCAGAAGGAACTGAAGACTTCATAGTTTATTGTGATGCGTCTAAATTAGGATATGGATGTGTACTGATGCAACGTCAAAAAGTAATTGCTTATGCCTCTAGACAACTTAAAAAGCATGAAGAGAATTATACAACCCATGATCTAGAGTTAGGAGCAATAATTTTTGCCCTTAAGATTTGGAGACACTATCTTTACGGTAGTAAGTTTGTAGTATTCACAGATCATAAGAGTTTATGGTAGGATCTAAGTTTAAATTACTTGTATTTTTGTTTCAATAAAATGGAAAATGATTGAATGAAAAGAGATTTGCAGCGGAATAAGATGGAAAACTTTTACTACAAGCAATAGTCGTTTGTTTTCATCATCATCATCATGCTTTCAAGTTGGTAAACTTGCATATGATTCACAAACTCCCCTCAGCCTTTGCAATTTCAGTTTGGTAATAAGAAAATGCAGAGACGATGATATGCGAAAGTTGATCTTTTAATAGACAAGTTTAAACTGTTACAGAAGTTACCTATTTATACTAACTATCTAACCACTGAGCATCTTTGATGACGTCAGGGTTGATAGTGACAGGAAACTAGTTGTAACTAACTGAAAACAATGCTAATACTAACTATCAGTTCTTAGCACTGTTACATTGATTTAACTAAGCTAATGACTAAACTCTGATCTCTATCCTCTAACCCTTGTAACTCTGGCAGACCTTTGAAGCTTTGTGAAGGCAGATGATAGGATGAGCAGTCTTTAGGGAAAGCAGTGTATGTACATCAGAGGTTGTAACCTCTGATAGTTTAACCAAAGCTCAGATAGTGTTATTTGGCTTTGTATCATCTGTTCCTTTCATTGGGTTCAATCCCAACAATCTCCCCCTTGAACAGATGAGGCCAAAAACACTTTATACTTGGTCTTTATTCCTCAGAAGGAATTCTCTTATTTGACCTTTGAATTGAAGTTCAAAGTTAAGAGATTCCATGTCATCAGCATCCTTCTCCAGCTCTAAATATAGTAGTTCTTTGAAGTCTTCTACTGTAAGCTCATAAGCAGCTTCGATGGATAGTTTAGTGGCTGCACCATCCGACTTGAGCAGTATCAATTCATGGGTGTCTTTGTCGACCTTCCATTTTAGAATTTTTAGGTCTGATGGTTTTCTTGAAGGAGCTTTTATTGCTGAGGTTTGAGTAGGAGCTTTTTGTGATAGATCTTTGGCTAGCTTGGCACTTCTATCATCTGTTGGATAATCAATCTTGTTCTGTATGCCTTCTTTGATAAATGTATCCTCAAACTCTTTGTTAGTCTTTTCAGACATCTCCCCTTGCCTTTTTCTGTGTAACAGGGCAAGTGTGGAATGGGCAGATGTTGAGCTGGACTTTTTGGAGAGTTGAGCTCTGAGGATAGCATCTTCTTTTGAATAATCATGCTTAGGAGGCATGGATGGATCCTTTTTCCTCCTATCTTCCAAACTTTTGTAAGTGTCTATCACCCTGACCTCACCCCATCTCATCACTTGGTTCTTTGAACCATAGTGATTCTGAATCAGTTCATTCTTCATTCTTTTCAACTTCAGGTCTCTTTCAGACACATCTTTCTTGTATAAATCCCAGTTGGGAGGAGTTGGCCTTTTAAGAGGATCTTTTGACATTTCTTGTATTCTATTGATTTCTTCTCTTAGCTCAGCCAAGCTCCAATCCCTGAACTATGGTCTTGTTGCCCTATACTTCTTGTTTTCCATGATGTACTCAATGAGCTCACTTTTGACCAGCTTCTTCCCTTTCTGAAATCTGGTTGCTCAGGTTCTTGACAAAGTTTTGTAAAATGGTGATTTTGCTCAGTTGAAAGGACATGACAATCTGTATTTCTCTATCATCTTTACCAGCTGATTCTCTTTTGGCAATATCCTCTGCTTGCTTCCTTTTCAGTTCCAGGTAAGCATCAACATTTGCTGGTCTTGGATAGCCATCAAGGGATAGGATTGTTCTTTTGTGAGGGTCATCCTCTGAAAAGAAACTTAGGATCTCTTCCCTAACTGCTGGTAAATCAAGAGGATATAACTTTGATGCTGGAGTAACTTGAAGAGTTGAAGATGTTGTAATCACTGATGTGGAGGTCATTGGTGTTGATGATAGTGGAAGAGGTGCAGAGATCTCATCATCATTTATCACTTTTGTGATTTTCCTCCTTTTAAACCTTATAGTGGGTGATGGTGGTTGTGGGATTTTTGGTGGTGTGGATAATGGTTGAGTTGATTTGGAAAATGTGATCATGGTAGTGGATGGAGTTGCATCTTTTGCAACCTCTGCTGTATCAACAGATGTTGACACAACAGTTGCTGTAACATCTGCTTGTGTGGATGTGGGTTGTGGTTTTGAAGATGTGATAGGGTTTTGAGAGTCAGAGGTTTTGATGGTTGGATTGGTTGCAGGCTTAGTTTTAGGAGGTGTGGATGTTGGTTTCCTGGCTTTTCTAGCAGGTGTTCTTTTTGATGAAGTACCAACCTCTCATTTTTCTTTTTGCTGATCAATCTTTTTCTCAACCAACACTTTGCTCTCTCACATTCTTCTTGTGACTAGCCCCTTGCCTTGGCCACAATTTCATCAGTCAAATCTTTCTTCTTTGAACCATTAGGCCTTGGAATATTTAAGGTAGGTCTGGCCTTGTCATCATCTATTGTCAGCTTTTTGTTTCCCAAAGGTTTCTCCCCTTTTTTGGCTTCATCTGTTGTAACAAATATAACCGTAGGAGGTGCATGGCTAGTGGTTGTGAGTAGATGAGCTTTGATGGCTTTAATGTCTGCTCCAGTGTCTTGATACCTTGATTCAAACATGTTCCTAACATCATTCATCTGATGCTTGCGTTGTAGATCCAAATAATGTTGTTGATGTTGAACAGAGGGTTAAGTGCTTCTTTGAGATCAGCAGTGGATGGAACAGAGGGTTGACTTTTGGTAGCTATCATCTGCTTCAGTAAACTTTTGATTTCATCAACAGAACTTTTTATCCTTGTCACTCTCTCCGTAGCTCATCACCTATTTAATAGGATCATCTGAACTCCTACCAGTGGTGGTAGTTATATCTATGTCATCATGAGCAATAGTTTTAGGACCAGCTTCAAACATAGATGCCCCTTTGTCTTGGTATTGGGGACTTCCCACAACAGAGGTAACATTTGTTGCCTCAACAGTGGTTGCCTTCAACCAAGTCTTATTAATGAAACCATTGTCCAACTAAGAACTTGGGAGTTCAGCAATTGTAGTGGCTGCTTGTGTTGAACTATCACCAAGGGTTACATGTAACCCAAGGGATGTAGCCTCTTCATTTGCTGTTGGGCTAGCAATGAAGAAAGAGTCAGACCCAGCCTCTTGATGAAGTATATTCTCGGTAATAGGTTGTTGAGAAGTGCTGGTTTGTGTCTGCTCGAATTCAATTGCATTCAGCTATGTAAAATAGTAGGTGGAAGTGAAGGTATTGGTGAAGGTGGCTGTGTAGAAAGCGATAGTACCCTGGGAGAGGGGCTGTGGAAGATAGAACCAAGTGGATCTAGAGCTTCATAAAGTGGTGTCCCTGTGTCTACAACGTTTTCTTTTTGTGAGGAAGAAGGAGGAGTTTCAAAGCCGGCGGGAGATCTCTGAACCATCTGTTGTGAAGAAGTAGCAGCAGTGGTTTGTGACGTTTGTGCTGTCGCTTAACCTCTGGGATCTCATCTTACAGAGGACCCTTTTTGGGTTTGGTGGGCTTTTTGGAACGTGATTTGGTTTTCTTTTTGGAGATTTTTGGTGTGGGCTTCAGGGCAGTGGTTGTGGTGCCCTGATCACCAAGAGTAGTGGGCTTAGTAGCAAGAGGTTGAGTTTGAACATTTTGTTCAGGTAAAACTTGCTCAACCTCCTCTACTTGTGTTTTCACAACTTTATCTTGGTTTGTTATTCCTGTGAAAGTATCATGATTAAGGCGGCCTGGGTTAATCACAGCGCCTTGTTTACTTTCAGGACCTTTAATTTGATCCTGTAAGTAAACACTCAGGAAACGTGGATGCATCAAAAAGGCTTTTCTTTTTTCAATATTTTTAAAACTGCATACCCCAGATATTGCATGTTCAATGGGATTTCATTGAAAGTAGTGGTTTTTGCTGAGAGACAAGTAAGAATTGTGTGAAAGAAAAATCTCATCTCAGCAGGAAAGTTAGGTTTAAAAATTGGCATACCTTTCATCTGGCCTTCATAACCTCTTTCCTAAAACTCTGCTTAGATCTCATTTTGAGGAAATGACACAGGGTGTTGTATGTCATTTAACTTGAAAACTTGAGAGATCGATTAGGGGCTAATTTGCATTAACACTCTCCCTACTCTGGAGATTATTGTGTAAGGAACACCAACAACAGTTGAGTGAACCTTAGCATTTTTTCAAAAATCACGAAGAGCATCAATGTAGATTGGGGCTTTGACTTCTAACATGTGCTTAAATTTCGACTTTTGCAAAATTCGAATCATTGGATGATAACGTGTATTGGCGTCGGTTTCTTCAAGTATGACGATATAATTATGTGGAGTTTTGATTATGAGAGTGAAGGGTGGAAGTTCTTGTGTGGATTTCTTCGAAGATTTTGATTTGGGAGCCATGGTGTTAGAGAGAAAAACTGTTTTGAGATTTTTTGGAATCGACACAGTTTAGGGTAAACACTGATAAAGGATAAAACATGGGTTTTATAGGGTTTTGAAAAAGTGAACGTGACGTGGCATCTGTTGCAAGATCTGATGGCTAACATCTGGCCACGTGTAACCTCTGATACCGTTGAGGTGGCAAACCACTTTTTTAAGACAGAGGATGGAACAATACTGATTTTTAACACTATCAGAGGATAGCTATCAGTGGTTTGAGAAAGTGGTAAAAATGGAAGCCAGAGGATACACTTTAACAGTGGATGTGATTTTGAAGCCTTCCAAAGGCTTTGAGCAAACAGATGTTATGAGCAGACTTTTAAAGATTTATTGAAAAATTTCAATTTCAACTATTTTTAAGGATGTTTTTGATTTTCTGAAAACATTTTGATGCTATGTACGCATGGATTTACAAGAAAACTTGTTTTTAATCCATGTTTAGCATTCCAATTCTTGAGATCAATTTTTCAAAGGTAGATGTATCCAATGCCTTGGTTAAAACATCTGCCCATTGATCTGAAGTATGGACATGATGCAAGGAAATCAAACCTTTTTCATAGAAATCTCTCACAAAGTGATGTCTGATGTCAATGTGCTTTGCAGTTGAATGAGAAACTGGATTTTTAATGATGTTTTCAGCAGCTTGACTGTCTAATTTGAATGGAGTCTTTAGTGTAGTTACACCAAAATCCAGCAGCTGGTTTTAGAGCCACAAGAGTTGAGCAGTGCAGCTAGCAGCAGCAATATACTTTGCCTCAGCAGTGGATGTTGAAACTGCAACCTGCTTTTTGCTTTGCCAAGACACTAGACAATCACCTAGGAATTGACATCCTCCTGATGTGGACTTCCTTGTAGGTTTGCACCCAGCAAAATCACTGTCTGAAAAACCTGAAAGCTCAATATTCCCATTAGCTGGATACCGGATACCAAGTGTGGGAGCACCTTTTATGTATCTGAAAAACCCTTTTTATAACAATAAGATCAGCCTTTCTAGGTAATGCATGTGATCTGGCACAAACACATGTTGCAAACATGATGTCTGGCCTTGATGCAGTTAGGTATAATAAAGACCCAATCATGCTTCTATAAAGAGTTTGATCAACACGGTCATCTTTACCATCAATGGTGACTAGCTTGGTGGTTGCCATGGGTGTGCTACATGGTTTACAAGCATCCATATCAAATTTTTTAAGCAGTTCTTTCACATACTTGTTTTGATGGATAAATGTACCATTGTGCAATTGTTTTACTTGAAGACCAAGAAAACATTGGAGCTCACCCATTGCACTCATCTCAAACTCTGTTGCCATGAGTTTTCGAAACTCTTCACACATAGCAGTGCTTGTGGATCCAAAAATGATGTCATCCACATAATTTGGACAAGCATAAAATCTTTTCCTTTCCATTTTAAAAATAGGGTTTTATCTATTTTACCTCTAGTAAACCCTATGGATAAGAGAAAAGTGGATAGAGTTTCATACCAGGCTCTTGGTGCTTGTTTCAAGCCATACAATGCTTTGTTGAGCTTGTAGACATGATCAGGATGGAATGCATCTTCAAAACCTGTAGGTTGACAGACATACACCTCTTCTTTGATTTTTCCATACAAAAATGCACTCTTTATATCGATTTGATACACCTTTATGTTGTGGTCAGCAGCAAAAGCTAAGAACAGGAGAATAGCTTCCAACCTTGCTACAGGAGCAAAAGTCTCATCATAGTCTATACCTTCTTCCTGTCTGTAGCCTTAAACCACGAGCCTTCCTTGATTTTTTACAACAATACCCCTTTCATCAGTTTTGTTTTTGAAGACCCACTTTGTGCCAATTGGACTTTTGGCAGTGGCACAAGCTCCCAAACTTGTTGTCTCTTGAACTGAAGGAGTTCTTCTTGCATGGCTTCTACCCAGCTGTTGTCTTTCAGTGCCTCTTGGTACTTGACTAGCTGTGTGAGTGATAGAAAACCAGCAAAAAGACAAATATTTTAGGATTGGCTCCGTGTGAACACCCCAGATTTGTGTTGCCAATAACTTGATCTGCTAGATGGCTTTTGAGATAAATCAAATCACCTTGGTATGGAACAATAGCATTTTGAGGTGATGGCTGCAAATGTGTATCATCTGAGCTAACCTCTGCTGGTGAATTTGAAGTATCAGCCACTGATGAGAATGGAGGTGGTGGTATTGGGGTATAGAGGTAACATTCTAATGATTTTGGTGCCCAAATGGAGGACTTTTATCAACAGATGTTTGATTTTGTGAACTGACAGAGGTTTGAGGATCAATCACTGTTGACCCAGAAGTGGCAGAGTTTACACAAGAGCTTGTAGGACCTGATCCTCTGTTGGAAGAATAGACTTTTGTTTGTGAAGCACACAGTCATATCCTTGATCTTGATCTTCTTTAGATGGTTGTGGTGTACCTGCATTGTCTAGCTTGATAGAAACATCAGCAAATGTGAATTTATCTAAATTAAAAAGCTCTGCAGGATTTGATGGAATTTTCAATGATGAAAGTTCATTGAACTTTACATTCAAAGTTTCTTCAATACACTTGGTCCTAGAGTTAAAAACTCTATAGGCTTTAGAAGTGGTTGAGTATCCCAGAAAATAACCACAATCAATTTTGGCTGCAAATTTAGATATGGAATCTTTTAAGTTCAAAATGAAGCATGGACAGCCAAAAACTTTAAAATATGAAATCAGAGGTTTGATTTTATACAAAATCTAGGCAGTCTTTTGATGCCTGGGGTTAATCAAAACTCTGTTTTGGACATAGCAAGCAGTGTTTACAGCCTCTTCCCAGAAAGACAAGGGTAAACCAGAATCTGCTAGCATGGTTCTTGCTGATTCAATTAATGTTCTATTTTTCCTTTCAACCACCCCATTTTGTTCTGGAGTTCTTGGAATGCTATATTGTCTAACAATTCCTCATGACTCACAAAAAGCATCCAACTCCCTATTTATAAACTCTGTTCCATTGTCACTCCTAAAGATTTTTACTGGAAGATCAAATTGCTTTTCTATTTGTTTAACAAAGTTTTGCAAAATGCCTGCAGTTTCATCCTTAGAGTGAAGAAAGAAGGTCCATGTAAACCTATAGAAATCATCAACTATTACTAGGCAATACCTTTTGTGTTTTAAGCTCATGATTTGCACTGGGCCAAACAAGTCCATGTGAAGCAATTGTAAACACTGGCTTGTTTTGGACTCTTCAATTGATTTGAAAGAACTTTTATGTTGTTTGCCTTTTAAACAGGAAACACAATTTTCATCACAGGAAAATTGCTTGTGAGGCAAACCTCTTACATGACTTTGTTTTGAGAGTGTGGTGATAGTTTTAAGATTTGTGTGTCCAAGTCTTCTATGCCATAACTTAGTCTCTTTGCTAGAAGCAACTGAGAATAAGCATGTTCCAGACATAGGATTATCTTTTAGCATATCTACCACATACACATTCCCACTTCTGTGTGCAGTGAGTTGTGCTTTGCTCTCAGCAATGATTTGATCAATCTTTTTAACAACCTCTGGTCCCACAATTTAACAAGTTTTCTTAGTGAAGAAGGATCCATATCCTCTGTCACTCATTTGTGAGACACTTAGCAGGTTAAATTTCAGATTGTCAATTAAATTCACATTTTTAAACTTGAGTTTACCCGCCAGAACCGACCCAGACCCTAAAACCTTTCCCTTTGAGTTATTACCAAAAGATATATCACCCCCCATGAGCCATGAAGTCCTTGAGAAGGGCTCTACATCCTGTCATGTGCCTGGAACCTCCACTATCTACATACCATAAGCTATCAAGGCAAGTAGAGGGTCCCTGCACATCAAGTAAATAGATCAGTTAAGATTGGTCTCCAAAGCCAAAATGGCTTTGGATGGGGTCACAGATGGTCCAGCCTTAAGTCTAGGACAATGGTCAGTGGTTTTGAAATTTTCTTGTAACATCTGCTCTTGACCATTTCCTATCAGATGATTGTATCCATAAGGGTGCCTGTTTACTCTTTGATTTAAAGGCTTTTTGTAACCTTCATAAGCATGAGGAACCTTTTTATAAGCAGGTTGGCCATACCCTCTTGGAAATGAGTTTGATGGTGGGGCATCTGTCACTTGCACCTCTCTTTGAACAGAGGTTTTGTTTAAGGCTTTTGTAACAGATGTTTCAATTGGTTCAAAACTCTGCTTAGATTTATTTCCAACAGAACTTGAACTTTCTCTTTCTAGTGCTTTTGCCTTGATATCTTTTACCTTTTGTTCATAGTTTTTGAGATAGGCACACTGTTGAGTTGAGTGATTTGTTTTGTTGCAGATGGTGCATTTTGAAGAGTTTTTGATAACACAAGTTTTGTTAATGTCATAGGATTTTAAAAGAAAACAATCTGCAGCCACATGATTTCTTTTTTCACAAAATTCACAAAACAGGTTTTTAATCTTTACTCTTCTTTTCCTATCAGACTTTTTATTAGCAGTGGTTGTAACCTCTGTTGGCACATCTTTGATAGGAATTACCAGTGCTTTTGGGGCTTTAGTACCATCAGAGGTTGTGAAGTCCATTGGCTTAAAGTTTTCTAAGATATCACATTCATCTGACCAGGTTGGTTTAAACTGATATTTTTCAATTTCTTTATCTTTTGTTGAAACCTCTGGTTTTTCCAAAACAATTTTGTTTCCAGCTTTATCTGTGATTTTTATCTCTTCACCAGCCAAATTTTTGGGGACTACTTCAACCAACTCAGAATTAATTTCAGCAACATTTTTCTCAATTTGGTCATAGGTTCTAAAACTTACACCAAACTTAATGTTGCTCTTGATCTGAGAATCAAGCATAATCTCATAACCTTTACAGGACTCAACCCATTTTCACAAGTGATTTGCGTTTCTTCTAACTCCTTTTTTCAAACTTGGTATTTTTCTACCATAGTTTGGAGTTGGTCCTTGGTTATGCTTGATTCATGTCTCAGGCTACTCATTTCAGAATCTTTTTCACTTAACTTTGATTTTAACTCTTTAATCAGTTTTTCAAAATTAAGTTCATCTTCTAAAATTTTGTTTCTCAGGTTTTCATTCACCTTCTTGATGTTTGCAAAATCAATGATGCATTTGTCAAAACATAGATCTTTAAGGATCTGAGGTGATACCTTTGTAGCAGCCATGAGAGCACAATCACACTCATCTTCACACACATCAACATTCCATGGGTCAGTAGGAGAGTTCTTTTCCTTATCAGCAATATTTTCTTTTTCTTCAGTTGAAACCACTGTTTCATCACAAACTTGAACTTCATCAGTTTTTGACACTATCTCCACAGTTTCAACACCTTCAGCAATTGTCTCTAAGGCCATTAAACAAAATTCTTGTTCAACATCATTTTTGGCCATTAAAGCAAGGTTTTCATCAGTCAAATCCTCAGGCAAGCTGCTCCAGTCAACATAACTTTGTGTGAAAAAGCTTTGTTGACCAACCTCTGCTGGACTAGCAGTGGTTTGAGTAGGTTGTGTAACAATGGGTGCTTGTTGTACAAGCATTTGAGGATGTGATGGTGCCTGAACATATTGAATTTGTGGAGCAGTGGATTGAACATAATGCACTAGAACAGTGGTAGCAGGATGTGCAAAGTGGGCAGTGTTTTGAACATGTTGAGCAGGGGCAAATTGGGAATAATGAGCAGTGTTTTGTGTGTGCTGAGGTCTAGGGCCACAATGAGTCACTATTGGTCCAGAACTTTGAGACCTGCATTCTCTGGCAAAGTGTCCTAGCCTATTACACTTGTAACACTTGACTTTTGATTTATCCAGCCCAACCTTCAACCCCCCATGTAAACCTGGGAATTTTCTACCAGTTCTCTTATAGAATTTACTAGCCCTAACACTCAATAGAGCCAGTTGGTGCAAAATATCCATTTCCTCAAGATCAGAAGGTTCAATATGTTGTAAATCATTCAGCTCAAAGGATAGATTGTCAGAGGTTTGGCTTTCCCCACTAGCAGTGAAAGCATAGTTGGGTGCATATGTTTCAGATCCAAAGTTTCCACCAGATGTAATATCTATATAGTGATCATAGCTTTGGTCCTTACAGCTGTCGGATCCCTTTTCTTGGCCAAAAAGAGCTGTATTACCCAATGAGTAATCATCAGTCATTTTGCCTGAATCTTGCAACTTCTTTTTCTGGTTTAACTCTCTCTCATAAGTGAGGAGTATCCCATGAAGTTGTGTCAGCGACATTTCTTTAAACCCAATAGATTTTCTCGTTACATAAGCTACAGTATCCCACTTATCTGGTAACGATCTAAGGAAACGACTATTGACAGTCGAATTAGGAAAAACCACGTTAACCAGTCTAAGTTCACTGATGAGCACCTGTAATGTTCGAATTGTTGTGTTAGAGACTCTCTTTTCAAGTGACAAAACGTTTCATACTGCTGATTTAGAAATTCTCTGTTACTTTCAATCACTTCCTCACTCCCACTGAATTGCTCTTTCGGTGCATCCCATAACTCCTTTGCACTATTGCAATGGATAGACCACATAAATTTCATTGGGTAAGCAGAAACTATGCTAAATGCCTTAGCATCCAATTCAATTTTCTGGAAATCCTGCTCCGAAAAGTTTTCAGGATTTTTTGGCACTTGTTTAGTTGGATCCTCTGTGCTTGGAACCATTGGAACGTGTGGTCCATAAGCAACAGATCTCCAATAACCGGTGTTTGGCTGAGCAAGGCTGTGACCCATCCGTCGTTGCCAAATGAAATATTCAATTCTTTTGAGCATCGGCGGTTTGAACAAGGATCCAGAATTGGCATCCTGTGTGTTTTGAGACATTTTCAGTTGATTTTTCACAGATTTTGTTTTAAAAACTTTGAACATAATAAAACTCTAAATATCAAGCTAAAACAACCAAACTGATTAGCAAGAGAGTTGATCTGTTCGAACCAAATCGATTGTTAGATCGAATTTGATGAATCAAGCTCTGATACCAATTGTTAGGATCTGAGTTTAAATTACTTGTAGTTTTGTTTCAATAAAATGGAAAATGATTTAATGAAAAGAGATTTGCAGCAGAATAAGATGGAAAACTTTTACTACAAGCAATGGTCGTTTGTTTTCATCATCATCATGCTTTCAAGTTGGTAAACTTGCATGTGATTCACAAACTCCCCCTCAGCCTTTGCAATTTCAGTTTGGTAATAAGAAAATGCAGAGAAGATGATATGCGAAAGTTGATCTTTTAATAGACAAGTTTAAACTATTACATAAGTTACCTATTTATACTAACTATCTAACCACTAAGCATCTTTGATGACGTCAGGGTTGATAGTGACAGGAAACTAATTGTAACTAACTGAAAACACTGCTAATACTAACTATCAGTGCTTAGCACTGTTACATTGATTTAACTAAGCTAATGACTAAAATCTGATCTCTATCCTCTGACCCTTGTAACTCTGGCATCTGTTCCTTTCATTGGGTTCAATCCCAACAGTTTAAGATATGTCTTTGGACAAAAGGAATTAAACATGAGACAGAGGCGATGGATGGAAATCCTTAGTGATTACGATTGTGATATCTAGTATCATGCAGGAAAAACTAATGTAGTAGCTGATGCTTTAAGACGAAAGTATCATTGAGAAGCCAAAAGAGTACGCTCTCTTAGACTAAACCTGCAGATAGATTTAAATGAGCAAATTAAACAGACACAGGAAACAACAATCAAGGATCATGCCGAAGGATTAAAAGGAATGATTAAAGAATTAGAGAAAGGAACAGATGGAATTTGGAGATTCCATAAAAACAGAATTTGGATCCCTATCCAAGGAGACCTACGAAATCGGATATTGGAGGAAGCCCATAAGACTAAGTATACAATACATCCTGGAAGTGATAAGATGTATAAAGACTTGAGAAATAATTTCTGGTGGATGAGAATGAAGAAGGATGTAGCAAGTTACGTTGCTAAATGTCTAACCTGCTCACAGGTTAAAGCTGAACATCCGAAACCTTCAGGCTTGTTACAACAATTGGAAATGGGAATTGATAACAATGGACTTTGTTACTAAACTACCCAGAACACGAAAAGGTAATGATACAATCTGATGATTGTAGACAAGTTAACCAAATCTGCTCATTTCTTACCAATAAAGGAAACTTTCAGTATGGAACAGTTAGCTAAATTATATGTAAATGAAATAGTTTCATTGCATGGAATTATTTTATATATTGTGTCTGACAGGGACAACCGTTTTACTTCTCATTTTTGGACAAGTTTCCAAAAAGCCATGGGAACTAAACTAAATCTAAGTACAGCATATCATCCTCAAACAGACGGTCAAAGTGAAAGGACAATCCAAACAATGGAAGATATGCTTAGAGCCTGTGTAATTGATTTCGGAGGAAATTGGGATGAACATTTGCCTTTGATAGAGTTTTCTTACAACAACAGTTATCATACCAGCATCAATGCTGCACCATTTGAAGCACTCTATGGACGAAAGTATCAAACTCCAGTATGTTGGGCGAAGATAGGAGAAAAGCAACTATCAGCCTGAAATTGTGCAAGAAACAACTAACAAAATCATTCAAGTCAAGGAAAGACTGAAAGCAGCCCGAGATCGTCATAAGAGTTATGCAGATAACAGACGCAAACCTTTGGAATTTCAAGTTGGAGATAAAGTGCTATTAAAAGTCTCACCATGGAAAGGAGTTGTAAGATTCGGTAAGAAAGGAAAACTAAGCCCAAGGTATGTCGGACCTTTTAAGATTATCAAACGAATAGGGCCAGTAGCCCACCAGCTACAATTGCCAGAGGAAATGGCCGGAATACATGACGTATTTCATGTATGCAATCTCAAGAAATGTTTAGCAGATGAATCACTGGTAATACCTTTTCAAGATGTAGAGGTAAATGGGAAACTTAAATTTGTAGAAAAAACCCGTTCAGATTGAAGATAGAAAGATCAAGAATCTCAAGCGCAAGAGATTAGTTCTGGTCAAAGTTAAGTGGGATTCAAAGAGAGGACCAGGATATACATGGGAATTAGAGTCAGAAATGCAAAGAAAGTATCCACATCTATTCAAGTGAATCTCGAGGACGAGATTTAAAACAAGGTGGGGAGGATGTAACAACTCTCTAAAACACCAATAACCAGACCGTTAATGAAGGACTGGACACGCGAATCAAGACACGACACGCAAAACGGAGAAGGCCCACCTGGGCATCCCAGGCGCCACGCACCAGAGACTGATGTCTCGGTCGCGACACGAGAGAGACGTCCAGGTGACGTGTAACCGTTTCGCGCCATGTGGCAACCCTACACTTGTGACCGGGCTGACCTAGCTTAGCTAGGTGTCTCTGGCGCCATGCGAGAGGGGACCCGAAATCCCGCGTGACGAGCTGGGGAGGTCAAATTCGGGTATAAATAGAGCAGTCTGGGACGAAGTCCAGTGCTCACATTCGATCAAAATTCTCTGATCGTACTCTCTCGTATCCCCACTTTTCTGTTAAACACCCCATAAACCTGCGAAGCGCTGCCCGAGTTAGGACCAACGCATTTCAAGGCTCTGCCCGACTACGTTCGTTGGAATCCTATCTGGTGTTGTATGGACACCCTACTCGATCGACCTAGAATCGCCAACGCATGTCCAGGCTCTGCCTGACTACGTTCGTTGGAGTACTGTCGCGTGTTGTATGGTTGAAGTGACTTGGGTTAATTTACTAACACATGTGCATTGTATGTTTTAATAGAAATTCCAGAAAGTAATCAAGAATTGTCACCAGGAACTCCGTAGGATTACCTAAGTGTTTCAAGGCGAGTACATTCTCTTTTTGTAAACCTTTTTGTGAGTTAAAATGTGTTACCAAAACCTCAAAAGTTTTAATTATGCTTAACAGTGATTGAGTATATGTATTCTACAATTACTGCCGGTATGTTGGGGTTTTGTATACATTGCTAGTCCACAGTCACGGGAATGTGACATGAACCATTACTGTTGGGTGACAGGGCCTAAAGTAATATGACCCACAAGTCAGGATTGACAGTACTGATTGAGTAATTGGGTAGATATAAACCTTGTAAATGCAGATGCTCTCAATAAATGTAAAGTATAAGAACTTGTTTTGATAAAACTGAGATGGATTCTCCAGTATTTCTTGCTGATAAAATGTTTTTAAAACGCGTTTCAGGTAACTTAATGGAAAGCTATTAGAAGCCAGCTGGAGAGCACTAAAGGCTTAGAAAAGTGGCTATAAAAGTTACCTAAATAAAAAGGAGTTTATGTTTTTTAATAAATTAGGGTTTACCCCTATGAATGTACTGTAATGAAAACATGAGTTTTATCCCATTTGTTTAATATAAAAGTTTGGTGTTTTAAAACTCTGATATTTATTTTCTAACTACGATCCTAATGTCTTAATTCCGCTGCCAAATTAATAAACACCGGTACCACCAGCCTTGTGTCTCGCGGCCCCCGCTCCCGGGGTGGGGCCGGGGTTGCGACACTTATGCAAGTGGGAGATTGTTGGAATCGGTATGCCCAAGACACATATTAAATTGATGTGGCTAGTACGTTATGATCCAAGTCGGGTCATACCCAATAACAAACTAGACAAACACCCGTAATATATATTTATGATATGATCAAACAAATAAATATTAACACTTAGAATATTTAGAAATTGGTTTTCTAAATAATTGCACTTGAGAAATTAATAAATTATATGGATAATTTATTTTGAGAGAATATTTTATATTGTTATTTAATGGGTTAAATAACATTATAAATGGTTGTGATATGTTGCATAAGTCTTATAACATGTGATGTTATAATTTTATAAAATTTATAAAAATAAATGTATGACTTATTTTAAAATGAAATTTAAAAATTTTAGATGACAAAAGCCCTATAGGGCCGTCCACCTTGGTCTTCCCAAGAGGGTTTATGGTCCAATCAAATTACATGCAAAATTCTCAAATGGAAGGCACTTGATTTGGTGGAAATCATATACACATTCTCTCACGCTTTTTTGAGATAATTCAAGTTGCAAAACCAAAAAGAATTCCTCCAAAAATTTCGGTCAAAGTGTGGTTGTCCAAGGGGGTTCAAGTTTGAATTTTAAGTGTAGAAATCCTAGCAAAAAATCATAGTGTTTGTTGGAAGGCTTGGGGTATACAAGCTTGAGAGCTTCTACTTTGAAGATTACCATTCAAAAAGTATCATCCTTTTCACCTACTTGTTCTTTGAAAAGTAGTATTCTAAAATACACTATTGTTGTTTTTAATAGCATGCATGTTCATATATGGATCCGGGTTTTGGTTTTACATATTAAGTAAGTTTTATATCAACACACTAACATGTTTAAAATATTTATTCCGCTGCTTTTTTTATTTTATACAGATAAAATGACTTTGATAAACATGTGAAAACCCCAACAACATAATAACTCTACCGGTGTAAATACAAAAATACTTTTTTTCTTTTTTATAGATTACGGGGCTAAAATACGTGCTTGACAAGATGAGAAAAAAATTCCCTCTTTCATTTCTCACGTTTAGTATGTTAAGCCCATTTGTACAATAATCTTACTTTATATGCATATATTTCATACCTTAGACCATTTCTAATGCAAGATCATTATTCTAACAAAAAAATTGCCATATCATCTCACTATTCAGTCTCGCCCACTACTTATAAACCTCATTATCTCTCCACAAATACATTAACTTAGCCTAGATCATTTCTACCCTATCTCTCCCCTAGTTCATAATTCATGTCACAAATTTACCTCAAGTGATTGCATTGGGTTTGACCTTACTAGTTATCATTTCCAGTGACAAAATTGGTGATGTTGATGGGTTTGATAAATTTTGCATGATATTTGGTTTGATAAATGTGCATTATCAGCTGGGTAAAAACTTGGTTTGTAGGGTAAAGAATATCCAAAAGGATTATTTTTTATAATTTCCTTTGGATCTAGTTATAAAAAATCGTTGTTTTTTAGGATTATTCAGCTTGCATATATCAATATCTATATTACTATATAAAGCATTGCCTGCTAACCTACAAATCTAACTACCTGAAAGGGCCTTAAATGTGAGCCAGATCTTCTTCTTCTTTTTTTTTGAAAAGTGAACCTCATTAAAGAACCGTCAAACCCGAAGACCGGGAGGCCAAAGGAACAACCAAGTTTACATGATTACAAATTCACACCAATTTTCTCACGAGATTGACTTTAATTTCGATATGTTCCTTTGAGATAGAGATATAACTTCACAATTTTTTTAAGACAATCATATGCTGCAAGTGCTATATGCACTAGTTCTTAGATTGCCCTTATTTGTAAACTTATCTTAATTAATATATTATTTAATACACATGATATTATCTAATTTGTTACATTAACTATTATCTTATTTGTAATAGTTTAAACTAAAATTTATATTTATATTTGTATCACTAAATATCATTTAAATTAAGTATTAAGTACAAATGGGTCTTAACATACAAAATGACTTTAACGTTTTCCCATCTAATTAAGAAATATGTTTAATTGTAAAATATAAAAAAGCGTGATTTTACAGCAGTAAAGTAATTATCTAATTTTCTCTACAAAATTACTCTACTAGTGTAAAATTACGATTTTTTTTGGATTCTGGGACTAAAATATGTGATTAATAAGATAAGAATTTTTTAAAAAAACCCCCTCCTCTTCTCTCATGTCTTTTTTTTTCTTTTTTTTTTTGTAAGTTAAGGCCATTTGGACAATAACTTAACCCTATTAGATGATTATAAGAGTTAACTGCCATTTTCGTCCTTGTAGTTTCTTCAATTATCAGGCCAAACTTCAAATTTGTACTATTTTCGTCCCTGACATTCTTGAAACATGCCAAGTTACTTCCAAAAAACATGAGTTAACTGTCATTTTCGTCCTTGTGGTTTGTCTAGTTATTCAATTTAACCTTAGTTTTTTTATGGACGGAATTGACATGTTTCAAGAATGTTAGGGACGATAAAGGTACAACTTTGAAATTTGGGCTGGACTGGCCTAATTGAACAAAACACAGAGACGAAAGCGACAATTAACTCTAATAATAATAATAATAATAATGATAATAATAATAATAATAATAATAATAATAATAATAATAATAATAATAATAAGAGTAAACTGCCATTTTGGTCCTTGAGGTTTGGGCAGTTTTACCACTTTAGTCTAAATCTTAAATATTTTGTATCTGGGTCCCTGTGGTTTAGTTTTATTGTCATTTTGGTCCAAAAGTGATATTTTCTTCTAAAATCCTTCTACTTTGTCTTTTTTCTCAGGGGCAAAATGGTCATTTTAAGCAAAGTTTGAGGTTTATTTATATACATAATATATATTAATGCCTAAAATGACTATCTTGCCCCTGAGGAATAGGACAAAATAGCAAGATTTTAGAAGACAAATATCACTTTTGGACCAAAATGGCAATAAAACTAAAACTACAGGGACCCAGATGCAAAAAGTTGAGATTTGGACTAAAGTGGCAAAACTGACCAAACCTTAGGGACCAAAATGACAGTTTACTCTAATAATAATAATAATAATAATAATAATAATAATAATAATAATAATAGTCACCTTATTTACAAAACTTTAAATTAAGATCATATTTATTATTTATATTATTATATAAAACATAACATCTCCTTAAGATAGAGATGTAGTTTCACAAGTTTTTTAAGACATATGTTACAACATTTGAAACATATCGTACAAGTGCTCTATGTAGTAGTTTATAATTTGCCTCATTTAATAAACTTCTCTTAATTAATACATTATTTAATACACATAAGATTATATAATTCATTAAATTAACTATTATGTTATTTATAATAGTTTAAACTAATATTTAAATTTATATCTACTTGCTAAATACTATTACTAGTTTGTACATTAACTAAAAAAGATATAAAAAAATATATTGGCCTTTTTATTTCGTGACATATTGTGTGTTCGTGATGGGTTAACGTGTCCGGTGGGTGCAAATGAGCCGAGTCAAGCCCGAGCTCGACCAGGCTCGAGCTCGATTAACTTTTAAGCTCGAGCTCGGCTCATTGGTATTATCTCAAGCTCGAGCTTAGCTAGGGCTCAACTCGTTTATTATCTACTAATTAATATATTACATATAAAAATATAAATAATAGACATTTAGGCTCGCAAGCTCGATATGTGAAGCTCGGGTTCGGGGTCGTTTACTGAAGCTTTATTTTTGTAACAACTCGGAAATTCGTTGTTAACTTTTTCCTTGTTTTTATCATTGTACTTCCTTTGTAAATCCGAGATTCGGTTAATAATAAAGTTTATGTTAATTAATTATGGTGTTGTACGTTATTATCACATCTAATCGCTTATTAAATTGCATTGCTTATCCCATCGCATCGCAAATCGAAATTCGTTTATGTGGTTTTATATTATTTACGTGTAATGCGTGTTTGTGGTTAAGTTTGCAATCGCTAGCGCATCGCTCTCCGCACTCTCTAATCGCTAAATCGCGCTATTATATCAAGTATAATGCTTAACGCTTTAATTTAACGCTTAATATATCTATCTAATGCGAACCGAATAACCAAACGAACTCTTAATGCGAAACAAACAAAGAAAACCCAACATTGGGTCAAGTTCGCTCGACTTAGTGACCCCAAGTTCGGCCGAACTTGAATGGCCAAAACAAATTCTCCTTTTTAACCTCAAGTTCGCTCGAACTTGTCTGAATCCTTAGAGATTCAGCAAGTTCGGCCGAACTTGACTGATTATCTAGCAAGTTCGCCCGAACTTGCATGAATCTCATGCAAGTTCGACCTAACTTGGTCTCCATCAGCCCTCATTTTGCCCTCTCCTATAAATACCAAGCTCTGTTCACTCATTGAACTTCCTGCAAGTTCGCCCAGAGCTCTCAAAACCCGAAACCTTCATGTTCTAAGTAAGAATCGACCAGATTTCATTGCAACAACATTTATCAACGATCTACAAAGGGTTTACAACGATTTTGGCACAAGGCATAGCCTTCGTTTTCATCAAAACTCATTCTTTTACGAAAATCTTCATATTTTTCTTCAAAACTTCTGTTTTAAGCTTAGATCTACACAATACGAGTTCGTTTGACAAAAGTAGAGACTTCCCAAACACGAGATCTGCAAGATCTCGGCTTGTAAGTGATAGATCTGAGAAAAAACCTTTGAAAACCATTGATTTCTACACAAAATACGGACTTTTGATAATGTTTTGTTCATTTTCTGGTATGAAACGAAGCATCTATCATTCAAGAGCCCAGATCTGGAAGCACAAGGACGTTTATGTTGGTTTACATGAGCCGGACTAATCCGAACGAACCTCGAGTTCGCCCGGATTAGCCCACGCTTTTGTAAAACGGCTAAAACAGCTCTAAAAGACCTCTCCAACCTAAGTTTGCTCAGTAGCACAGGGTTGGAGGGATGAACACTCGATTTTCCTCAGCAGACGACGCGAAAACGCAAGATTTTGGACCCGAAAAACATCAAGTTCGCTCGAGATTTACTGATCTTTACACAGCTCAGCAGTCAAGTTCGCTTGAACTTGCACCCCTTGGGGTCAAGTTCAGCCGAACTTGAGTCAACCTCTCCAACAAAATGGCACAAGTTCGCTCGAACTTGTCAAGTTTCTCAGGAAACT
The DNA here is from genome assembly GCA_947069175.1 of Scalesia atractyloides. Taxonomy (NCBI): domain Eukaryota; kingdom Viridiplantae; phylum Streptophyta; class Magnoliopsida; order Asterales; family Asteraceae; genus Scalesia; species Scalesia atractyloides. The sequence continues at coordinate 28,577,919 of CAMTDV010001633.1, forward strand.
TCACAAGTTCGGCCGAACTTGCATAACCTGTCAACCCTATATACAAGTTCGCCCGGACTTGTCAAGCTTCTTGAGAAACTTAACAAGTTTGCCCGAACTTGTCTGACAACTCAACATTTCATCACAAGTTTGCTCGAACTTGTATGGAAACATACAAGTTCGCCCGAACTTGGCTACTGCCCTACTCAAACTTCACCATTTCGGCTTTTCGGAAGACTGATGTACTTCTGTTCATCTACAGGCTGAACCAGCATTCTCCGCAACTCTCCTCAGAATCTCTAAGCTAACCAAAACGCACCCCCAGTGAGTATACTTGACCTATTTTCGCTTTAAACGCACTTTTGGGTGTTACATACGTTCCTATATTAAAATCACATCACAAATCAAACTGTTTATCACACGCAAATAATCTGATTGTGTATGCTCAATACATGATGCTAGAAACATGTGACTAGGACTTGTTTTCGTTAACTTGCCTCCTTAGCTAGTATGGTACCAGAGTGTGTCTTACACCCGACGGGGTCTAGTTAGGATGGACACGCAAGCCTTCTCACGGTAGTTAGCATGAAGAATGAGCCTATGTTATGTTAAGTGTTTTGGTGTATCATAATATGTAATCAGATTGTTTCGCAAACGCTTTCTCGACTATGCTATTATTATTTAAACTCGTATGCTCACCTTTACTTAATTGTATTGACTTGTATTTTAACGTATGTAACAGGATGAGGATTTTGTAGCTTGGATGCTTGGATATGGCTTGCGTAGTTTAGTTTTGTTTTATTTTGTTTAGTTCCAAGTGTAATAAATCTAGGGGAGATCGGATCAGATTTGACTGTTTAAGGGATTTTGTTAATGTAATGATTGTTTAAGGATATTATGAGTTTAATAGTATGGGATGTTAAATGTTGATTTTTATCTTTAAATAATTGTTATGGAATCTCTTCAGACAATCTGGTTCGCCTAGTGCCACTACCCCGATGATTCCACCATCGATTGGGGTGTGACAGGTTGGTATCAGAGCGCCATAACTTTAGGATAGTAGGTAGAATTGCCATGATTCGACGTAGTAGCATGTTTAAGTACCCGATTGACCTATCTTTGAACTAAATGCTAATCTACTTGCCATAAATGCTTAAATATGCATTTCCTAAGGCTAATACAATAATACACGCTTGGAAATGCTCGCATCACACCAAACGAGTGATCAAGTCGAGAATAGGTGTGAAAACTGAGAACTCTCGATGAGATCATTCACTCCACGCATTCTCTCGCACGAGATATCTTCATTGAGTTAGGAGTGACATCCAAAACTCGACGAAAATCTCCATTTCTATCTAGGAATAAAGTTGCTAAGTTAGGGGTGAAACCCGCATCTTAATAACTAATTCCGTGCTTTGATTTTCAATCGCACCAAAGTCTCGGCTATGCCGATGGTTTGGAACACGTATTAACTGGAAGGGTAAACGTCGTTAGCCGCTTGCGGTGAGAACGTTTATCTATTAGGCCAAAGCGTGGGTCCAAATGCAAAGGGTAGTCGAATCACTTTGGCGTGTCAAACGTCTCAAAACCCCGGACACTCCCAACTGATTTAAGCCTATATCGTCGATTTACACATCATCAAGTTTATTACCATTTACGTGTTTAAAATTTTGAGAATTTTCGCTTTATTCGATTTGTCGCTTGATGATTTATTATATCATCGATTTCTCGATTTATCGCATTTATGCTCCATCGAATGTATGCACAACTTGCACAGCTCTCGAAATCTAAAACGCTAAATTAATACACAAACCAAACTAATCGCTTAACTCGCTTACGCCTATAAGGACGTGTGCCTCATACACGGTATCATCTGGCTTATCTCGCTATTACATATCGCTTATATCTCGCATCTCGTATCGCGCTACGCATTATTGTTATTAGAAGGTGAATAAGTGCAAAATGTGTGTTTACATGCATTATGTGCTTACGTGCTTATGTGCTTACGTGATTACGTGCCTATGTGTTTATGTGTTTTTGTGCCTTGTATGAATAATTTTAATAAATATTTAAACATAACTCTATTATAATCGAATCTCGTCTAATCTAAATCCTTCGTGTAGATGTCTTCAACGGGATCGCACACCCGAAGGAACCTCCAGCGCAGCAACGCCGAAAAGCGCATCGCCTATATGGTAGCCAAGGAAATGGCTAAGGTGATCCCGCAGATTGTCAGCGTAATCCAAGCGGTTAGCAGCAACTCCTCAGTGGACTCCAAAGGAGATGCCTCGAAACCCCACTTCAGCTTTAAGAAGTTCAAAGCATGTGGACCGCTTACTTTCTTAGGTACCGAAGGGCCGAGTGCCATGTTCCACTGGTTTGACTCTATCGAGGTCACATTCCGCCAAAGTGGATGTCCCGAGACTCTGTGCATTGTCAACGCTACCGGTGTGTTTCAATCAAGGGCCCTCGACTGGTGGACAGCCAAGCGCAACAGGCATGGGAACGACGAAGCTTACGGACTCACTTGGGAGGAACTTAACGAAATTATGCTCAAGGAATTTTGTCCTCCCTACGAGATCCAGAAACCGGAGAGGTCCCGATAACGCTGGTCTCACTGCTCGCTTCAAACAGTTGAGCATCATCTGTCCCGGTCAAGTGGATACGACCGAGAAAGCCATCAAGAAATACCTCAATGCTCTCCCCGATTGCGTCACTGACTTTGTTCAAGCAGCACGCCCTGCTACTATCGAGGAGACCTACCAGCTAGCCACCGAGATTAATGACAAACGAGTTCAGTCTGGTTACTTTAAAAGCGGCAAGGTCGCAAATCAGGCAGTCACCGAATCCGCATCTCCTGCTACCGAACAGCCCCGAAAGCCAAAGAACAGTCGCCGTGGTCGCAAAAGGGAAAACCCGAGCAAGAACTTTTCTCTTACTGCTCCAGCGAACCCTCAGCCACTCCAGCCAGCAGCACCAAACGCACCGCCAGCAAAGCGTGCGTACACTGGCACGAACCCTATGTGCCCTAAGTGCAGATATCATCATGCCGTTGGTGGCAATTGCCGTTTTTGCATGAACTAAAACATCTACGGCCAATTTACAGTCAGCTTCCGTAGTGGTACTCATCAGCCAGCTCCTCAGGCTCCAACAGCTCCAGCTTTACTTGCTCCTCCTCAAGCCAACCAGCAACAAGCTCCAAAGGCACGAGTGTGCTTCGTGTGTGGTGATCCGAACCACTTTGCTAATGTTTGCCCAAACCGCACCGTGAAACAAGAGCCACAGCAGCAGCAGCCTCAGCAGCAGCCACCAACGCAGCCTCAGCAGCAACAACAAGCTGCGCGTGGAAGAGCCTTCAATCTCAATCACCGCCAGGCCCAGAATGACAACAATGTTGTCAATGGTACGTTCTCATTAATGGTATTTATGCTTCATGTTTATTTGACACTGGTGCCGATAATTGTTTTGTATCTTAAGAATTCGAAAAGGTTTTAAAATGTCAGCGCGCTAAACAACCAAAGACTTTCGATGTGGAAGTCGCCACCAGAAGAACCGTTACCGTTAACTCCGTTTTACGTGGTTGTAATCTCGATCTCAACAACCATGTCTTCTCGATCAATATCATACCTATGCAGTTAGGTAGCTTCGATATCATAGTAGGCATGGATTTTCTTCATGAGAATCATGCTGAAGTTGTTTGCTTCGATAAAATGATTCGCTTCCCTCTTCCTAACGGTGATCAACTCCATGTTTATGGTGAAACTCCCTCAAAGAAGTTGATGCTTTTGTCATGTACTCGAGCACACAAATGCTTGCAAAAGAGATGTGTTGCTTTCCTCGCCCATATCATGAACTCGGAGAAAGAAAAGAAGACTTATAAAGATGTTCCCGTTGTTTGTGAATTTCACAAAGTCTTTCCCGATGATTTACCCGGTTTACCCCCTACTCGAGATGTTGAATTCCGTATCGATTTAATTCCCGGAGCTACTCCAGTTGCTAAAGCTCTTTATCACCTCGCACCATCCGAAATGCGCGAGCTATCAAGCCAAATTCAAGAGCTTCTTGATAAAGGTTTCATACGCGCCCGAGCACTTCGCCATGGGGCGCTCCTGTCCTTTTCTTGAAAAAGAAGGACGGATCGTTCTGAATGTGCATCGATTATCGTGAACTTAACAAACTCACGATAAAGAACCACTACCCTCTTCCTCGTATCGACGACTTATTTGATCAGCTTCAAGGCGCTACTTGTTTTTCCAAGATCGATCTTCGTTCCGGTTATCATCAGTTACGCGTGTTGGAAGAAGACATTCCTAAAACCGCCTTTCGTACTCGTTATGGCCATTTCAAATTCGTGGTCATGCCTTTTGGTCTTACAAATGCACCCACGGTCTTCATGGATTTGATGAACCGTGTGTATAAAGCTTTCTTAGATCGTTTCGTCATTGTTTTCATCGATGACATCCTTATCTATTCGAAGTCGAGAGACGAACACGCGCGTCATCTCCGTTTAGTCCTCGAACTTCTTCAAGGAAATAACCTTTATGCTAAGTTCTCTAAATGTGAATTCTGGCTCGAAGAAGTCCAATTCCACGGCCACATCGTTAATAGTCAAGGAATTCACGTCGACCCTGCAAAGATTAAAGCCGTCAAGAGTTGGATTACACCGAAGAATGATTCCAAAATCCGTTCATTTCTTGGATTGGCGGGTTATTACCGTCGATTCATCGCCGACTTCTCCAAAATCGCCGTTCCGCTTACCGCTTTAACTCATAAAAACAAACCTTTTGTTTGGGATTCCAAGCAAGAGTAAGCTTTTCAAACTCTCAAGCGTATGCTATGCAACACTTCCGTTCTCGCTCTACCCGACGGGAACGGCGATTTCATTTTTTATTGTGATGCCTCTAATCTTGGCCTTGGTTGTGTTCTTATGCAACGAGACAAGGTTGTGCGTATGCGTCTCGACAACTCAAGATCCACGAGAAGAACTACACTACCCACGATCTCGAACTCGGTGCAGTTGTTTTGCATTGAAGACATGGCGACACTACCTTTACGGTACTAAGTGTACGATATTCACCGACCATAAGAGCTTACAACATATCTTAAATCAAAAAGAACTAAACATGCGACAGCGTCGATGGGTTGAACTTCTCAACGACTACGATTGTGAGATACGCTACCATCCTGGCAAAGCAAACGTCGTCGCCGATGCTCTCAGTCGACGAAGCTATGTATATAGTATTTATGACTCTCAAGCTTGTGCTAGACTTGAAACCCTCATCCGTGCCGCTCAATTCGCCTGCTTTAACGGAATACCCTTCAAGACGAAATGAAGTGTGGTGCCGAAACTCAGCTTGTATCTAAATCTAATGGTATTTATTACTATCTCGATCGTATTTGGATTCCTACTCGTGATAATCTTCGTGAATTGCTAATGACAGAAGCTCATAAATCTCGATATTCCATTCACCCCTGTGCCGAAAAAATGTACTAGGACCTTCGTCCTAAGTATTGGTGGCCGGGCATGAAAAAGGATATCGCCGTTTATGTCTCAAAGTGCTTAACTTGGTCGAAGGTTAAAGCCAAACATCAAAGGCCCTCTGGTTTACTAGAACAACCCGAAATCCCGATGTGGAAATGGGAGAGTATAGCTATGGACTTTATTACTAAACTCCCACGCACTTCATTCTGTCACGATAGCATTTGGGTTATCGTCGTTCGTCTTACTAAATCCGCGCACTTTATTGCTATACGAGAAGACTTTAAGGTCGAACGGTTAGCCCGATCTATACCGACGAAGTTATTTGTCGACACGGGACGCCTCGTGACATCATTTCTGACCGCGGCGGTCGCTTTACCTCGCGTCTCTGGGAGACATTTCAATCCGCTCTCGGTACTACGCTCAATCTAAGTACCGCTTTTCACCCTCAAACCGACGGTCAGACTGAGCGCACGATTCGCACCCTCGAAGAAATGCTTCGTGCGTGCATCATAGATTTCGGTGGTAACTGGGATACACATTTACCTTTAATCGAATTCTCGTACAATAATGGTTATCATACCAGCATTTAAATGGCTCCTTTTGAGGAACTGTATGGAAGAAAATGTCGATCGCCTATCGCATGGCATGAGATCGGAGAAGCACAGATCACCGGTCCCGAGCTAATTCAAGAAACGATGGACAAGATCCTCCAGATCAGAGACAATCTCTTGAAAGCTCGAAGTCGTCAAAAGAGTTACATCGATAAACGCTGCAAGCCCCTACAGTTCGAAGTGGGAGATCACGTTCTCCTAAAGGTTGCACCTTGGAAGGGAGTGGTCCGCTTCGGCAAGAAAGGAAGGCTAGCGCCTCGATACGTTGGTCCCTTTAAGATTCTGGAAAGAATCGGTAAAGTAGCATATCGTCTCGAATTACCGGAAGAACTTAATAATGTACATCCGACTTTCCACGTGTCTAACCTCAAGAAGTGTTTAGCCGAAGAAAATCTGCATGTCCCTCTCGAAGATATGCAAATCAATGAAACGCTCCATTTCGTGGAAAAGCCTATGGAAATCATGGACCGATAGACCAAGAAACTTCGACGCTCTCGCATCCCTATCGTGAAGGTCCGATGGGAAGGCAAACGTGGCGCCGAGTTCACTTGGAAATTGGAGAGTGACATGAAGGCCAAGTACCCGCATCTATTTGTTACAGCTACTACCTAATTTCGGGATGAAATTCCCTAAAGTATGGGAGACTGTAACAACTCGGAAATTCGTTGTTATCTTTTTCCTTGTTTTTATCGCTGTACTTCCTTTGTAAATCCGAGATTCGGTAAATAATAAAGTTTATGTTAATTAATTATGGTGTTGTACGTTATTATCGCATCTAATCGCTTATTAAATCTCATCGCTTATCCCATCGCATCGCCAATCAAAATTTGTTTATGTGGTTTTATATTATTTATGTGTTATGTGTGTTTGTGGTTAAGTTTGCAATCGCTGTCACATCGCTCTCACACTCTCGAATCGCTAAATCGCGCTATTTTATCAAGTATGACGTTTAACGCTTTAATTTAACGCTTAATATATCTATCTAATGCGAACCGAATAACCAAACGAACTCTTAACGCGAAACAAACAAAGAAAACCCAACATTGGGTCAAGTTCGCTCGAACTTGGTGACCCCAAGTTCGGCCGAATTTGGCTGGCCAAAACAAATTCTCCTTTTTAACCTCAAGGTCGCTCGAACTTGTCCGAATCCTTAGAGATTCAGCAAGTTCGGCCGAACTTGACTGAATTCTCTTGAAAATCTAGCAAGTTCGCCCGAACTTGCATGAATCTCATGCAAGTTCGACTGAACTCGGTCTCCATCAGCTCTCATTTTGCCCTCTCCTATAAATACCAAGCTCTGTTCACTCATTTGAATTTGCTGCAAGTTCGCCCAGAGCTCTCAAGACCCGAAACTTCGTGTTCTAAGTAAGAATCAACCCGATTTCACTGCAACAATGTTTATCAACGATCTACAAAGGGTTTACAACGATTTTGGCACAAGGCATATAACTTCGTTTTCATCAAAACTCATTCTTTTAGGAAAATCTTCGTCTTTTTCTTCAAAGCTTCTGTTTTAAGTTTAGATCTAAACAATACGAGTTCGTTTGGCGATAGTAGAGGCTTCCCAAACACGAGATCTATAAGATCTCGGCTTGTAAGTGATAGATCTGAGAAAAACCTTTGAAAACCATTGATTTCTACACAAAATACGGACTTTTGATGATGTTTTGTTTATTTTATGGTATGAAACGAAGCATCTATCATTCAAGATCCCAGATCTGGAAGCACAAGGACTTTTATGTTGGTTTACACGAGCCGGACTAATCCGAACGAACTTCGAGTTCGCCCGGATTAGCCCACGCTTTTGTAAAATGGCTAAAATAGCTCTAAAAGACCTCTCCGACCTAAGTTTACTCAGTAGCACAGGATTGTTGGGATGAACACTCGATTTTCCTCAGCAAACGACGCGAAAACACAAGATTTTGGACCCGAAAAACATCAAGTTCGCTCAAGATTTACTGTCTTTACACAGCTCAGCAGTCAAGTTCGCTTGAACTTGCACCCCTTGGGGTCAAGTTTGGCCGAACTTGAGTCAACCTCTCCAACAAAATGCCACAAGTTCGCTCGAACTTGTCAAGTTTCTCAGGAAACTTCACAAGTTCGGCCGAACTTGCATAACCTGTCAACCCTATATACAAGTTCGCCCGGACTTGTCAAGCTTCTTGAGAAACTTAACAAGTTTGCCCGAACTTGTCTCACAACTCAACATTTCATCACAAGTTCGCTCGAACTTGTATGGAAACATACAAGTTAGCCCAAACTTGGCTATTGCCCTACTCAAACTTCACCGTTTCGGCTTTTCGGAAGACTGATGTACTTCTGTTCATCTACAGGCTGAACCGACATTCTCCGCAACTCTCCTCAGAATCTCTAAGCTAACTAAAATGCACCCCAGTGAGTATACTTGACCCATTTTCGCTTTAAACGCACTTTCGGGTGTTACAGACGTTCCTATATTAAAATCACATCACAAATCAAACTGTTTATCACACGCGAATAATCTGATTGTGTATGCTCAATACGTGATACTAGAAACATGTGACTAGGACTTGTTTTCGTTAACTTGCCTCCTTAGCTAGTATGGTACTATAGTGTGGCTTGCACCCGACGGGGTTAGTTAGGATGGACGTGCAAGCCTTCTCACGATAGTTAGCATGAAGAATGAGCCTATGTTATGTTAAGTGTTTTGGTGTATCATGATATGTAATTAGATTGTTTCGCAAACGCTTTCTCGACTATGCTAGTATTATTCAAACTCGTATGCTCACCTTTACTTAATTGTATTGACTTGTATTTTAACGTATGTAACAGGATGAGGATTTTATAGCTTGGATGCTTGGATGTGGCTTGCGTAGTTTAGTTTTGTTTTATTTTGTTTAGTTCCAAGTGTAATAAATCTAGGGGAGATCGGATCAGATTTGACTGTTTAAGGGATTTTGTTAATGTAATGATTGTTTAAGGATATTATGAGTTTAATAGTATGGGATGTTAAATGTTGATTTATTATCTTTAAATAATTGTTATGGAATCTCTTGAGACAATCTGGTTTGCCTAGTGCCACTACCCCGATGATTCTGCCATGAGGTGGGGTGTGACAATTTTTAGGTTTTAGGTCGAGTCGTAAACAAGTTTAAATAAGCTTGACTCATTTACACTAAGGTTTGATAAGGCTTGACGAGTCTGACGAGCTTCACATGCCACGCTCTAGATCGGGCTCGATACACAAACAAGCTTTTATTTTAAGCTCTCGTTTTGAACTTTTTCTCGAATGACTCGTGAGTCACTCGGCTCCTTTGCACCCTACAGGTGTTTACTTTTTTGTCTGGACCATATTGTGCCGTGTTTTATTTATTTATTAATATTTTTGAACTATATATATGAAATGTAGACTTTTTGAAAAAGACCCTGAAGTAATAAACAATTTACAAATCAAACCTTGTTTAAATAATTTTCAACAACAATAACAACATCAACATCAACAACAATCTTATTTTTATAACATCAAATTAGTGTTAAAATTAACATTTATTATTCAAAATTTTATAACTGAATTCTATTTAAATTAAGTATTATATAACATCAATACTTAAATATATAATTAGTACATATATACACAACAACAACAACAACAATATAATCAGTGTTTAAGGCAGACTAGATTATCTTTAGGATCATTGAATATTTCACTAATATCACAAGAGAGAGAAATCGGTAAATGCCATTTTCTTTATACATCAACACTTGTATCAAATGCATTATAAATTTTCTTAAGTGTCTTAAAATTTAAGTTGAAGTACAAGTCTACGCTAAAGTTATAATTTGAATATCATTTAGTTATAAAAATATAAATAGTAACTATAGCTCTTTTGGAGAACATAATCTTACCCGACGTATTCTAAACTTTGTTTTGACCTGAACTTTTTTTTTACTCGATTCAAAATAACCCTTTTTATGTGAGAAGTTCTGACATGACATGTTGCCCGACCCGACCAATACGTATTGTTAAATATCAAACGTATAGTTAAAAGAAAAATGGATAAAAGAAATTTAAATTTAAAGTATTAAATTCAACCAATTAATAAATATTAAATATTATATGTTTTGGTCAAAAATCTATTTAAGGATAATGTAACCAAGCAGAGTGCTTGATTGAATGAAACAAATAATGAATGATAAATAAAGCTAATGCACGATGATTTATACGAGGAAAAACCCTAATCACTAGTAGATCGCCGACACAAAAACCTCGGGTGGTGAAAACTATCAACCACTAACTATATTAAACAATGAAAATGACTACAACTTCGGATGTTGATCAAGTGTGGTACAACGATTGTATGATTGCTGAGAGTGTTTGTAAGCTTTCTGCTCGTAGTGTGTGTATGCGAATATGAGAGAAATCCTAATAACACTTGATCAACCCCTTTAAAAATAAAGATAACAAGAAATGCGAAAATTATGCTAGTCCACGTTAACTCCCATGACCGTCGTGGTAAGCACACGAGATTCCAGCTTAGACTCGCTCCACCATGTTGCTATCCTGCATATAAGCATAATAAAATATCGAGAACAACTGTTAAAAACTATAAGAAATAATAAGGATCCTTGATCCTCTGAGACCCTGCACTATCCGTTAAGGATAACTTATCCAGGCGACGACTCAGATTACGAGATCCATGATAATTAAAATCTAGCCCCTAACAATTGCCCTCAATATGGTGGTTGTGACAGATAATCACAACTGTCATATTGCCATCGAAATCGAACTAGCCGTTACAATCCATAACTAGTCGTTACACTTCTGACGGATGGGACTTGAGTAGCTATAACCATCATTGCGATTTTTAGGGTAGATATAACTGTTAAGTTTCTTTAAAGATCAGCAGATCCATTCGTATATCTTCATTCCAGAGATTATAATAAGGTATTATTCTCTCTCTTTCTCTCTATTTTCTTCACCTGATTCTTCATATCTTCTTTCTTGTCAATGACGAATATGAGCACTAGATCCGCTCGTGGTACCAGCCCAGAGAAGGATAACATACTCAGGAGCCAGAGTCTCTTGATGAATCCTTCATCAGATATATGCAAATTCACTGATCCTGAGATCGAAAACCTCGCACCCTGTTTCCCACCGGAGACTGTTTTCCGGCCATTCGACACGTCGGTTCGCAGCGATGAGATTTCCTGGTGTGGTTCTACTTCCCTGCCCTTCCTTTCATCCTAGGCTTCTCTTACCCCTTTCTAGACCTTACTCGGAGGTTCTTCACCCTGACTGGTATCAGCTACAGTCAGGCCATGCCCATGCTGTGGAGGGCACTCTTCACCATCAAAGAGATCTTGAAAAGTGAAGACCTTAAGTTCAGCTTGTCAGAGCTTTCATATCTTTACTCCTTGGTTACCCACGGTTACAGTCGCTTCTTGTTCAAAGCAAACTCCATCAGCCTCTACCGATCCTAAAAACTACCCAAAATGACTCCACATGGAAGAGCCAGTTCTTCTTTGTGAGAAAGGACTCAATCCCCAACGGGATTGTTTACCCAAAAAGTGGATCTTTAAGGGTAGGATATAGGATCCTTAGATATCCTGTGAATAACTCATTACATTTCTGACTTATCCTTTTTGTCTACATGCAGTGACGAATTTTGCTTGTCTGACTAATCTCCTTGGAACAGAAGAAAGAGTTGAAGTTTTCTTGGCACTCTATCCATCAGTAAGGACTTTCATGTTGAGAATTAAAGATTCAGAAGAAAACGCTTCTACATCCTACACCATGTCAGGTAAGTAATTGTACTGATTATAACTTGAATTTAGTAAAGTACAAAAAAGGAAACACTTATCTATTTGTTTTTTTGGTTAGGCGCTCAGAAATCTACTAACAAGTCAACAACCAAGTTCAGCTGGATGAAATCGACAGCATGCTCTCCCCGAGGTCCATCAAGAAGGAGCCTTCCAAGAGCCTCAGCTGGCTAAAAAAAAGAAGCTTGCTGAGCCTGAGGGTGACACATTTGATGCAGAGAAGCAGATCCATGAGTATGTGAATGAGGTAAGGATCCTTTATCCTGAGCTTGTGACTTTGTCTATTTTCAAGGATAGAATATCCTGACTTTTGTTCTATTTCTTGTAGAGCTTCGTCTGCGTGAAAGCCCACTATGAAAGGAGCATGGCTGAGATGGAAGTGAACTTGGCTGGTCTACGATCCATTGTTGCTGCAAAGAAAAAAAACCATCTCGAAGCTAGAGAAGGACAATAAGGGCTTGGAGTAGCAGCTACTCATGTCCGAGGTGGGTACTCACGAGACTGTCATGGTGGCAACATACAAGGCTAAAGTCTGTGCTACCCGAACCATGCTGCAGGAGAGGACCAAAATCAGGAAGCCATTGATCCGGAATTCGTCAGGTCCGCTTGGGATGTGTCTTCCGGGAAGCAAACCCTGGTAAAGCTAGGCGGAGAAAAGAGCCGGAGCCGGTGGCGACAAAGACAGTTGAGGCCGGGACTGACGTGAAGTCATAGTCTCACGCAAATTTTTAATCCACTTACTCCTAATTAGCGAGCAGTAAGTGGATATCGAACTCAGGGAGTTTGTGGAAAATGTGTTTATTATATAGCTTTGAATTTAACTAAATTGCAGGAAAAGTAATTTCAAGATTTTGATTGTTTGGTTTCAAAAACTAAAATTAACTAAATAAATTGCAAATCACAGATTAGTGTTGTAAATAGATTATGGGAAAATGACCATCCTAGGTTTTAGGTTTCATTCGAAACTAACATTCATGCTCACTAGAAAGAACCACATAGACATGGCTCATGTTTGATTATCTATTTGTGATGAAAGGGAACTAAGTACTCGGATTGTAAAATGCGAGGTTGTTACCCGATGATCAATTGACAATTATCCAACCCTAATCCCTCCCATGATATCTCGATTGCCAACGGCACCAAGAACGTATGGTTTAGATTAACATCAAACAAGAATCAACACTTTACAAATAAACAATCAAACACCATAACAACTTAAACAAACAATGCAAAGTTATTATTCTATAAATTCAAGCATAAACATAGTGTCTAAAAGCGAAACCTTACATCTTGGATGATCACCGATGAAATTAGCCGCTCATGGTTCGGTGAATCATCATCAAACAAAAGTTAATGTTCATACGAATCGAAAACACAAACCGAATGTTTTGAAAATGTTTAGAACATAAGAACAAAGCCAATTTTCGCCCATGAACTGCTCCGAAACATCTCCAATGATGATATAATGAAAAGACAAGCCAAAAACTAGTTTTTATGGCAGTTACAAAAGTTTCTCGCTGGCCTCCACCGTAAGCTACGGCGCCACCGTAACTTACGACGGCCAAAATTTCATTACGGTGTTGATATACTGTCTTACGGCGGCACACAAGATTCCAGTGTCCACCGTAAGCTACGGCACCGCCGAAGCTACGGTGGACGCTGGGAGATTCTCCTTTGATCATTTTTCGCCAATTCAAGTTCCCTTCTCAACTCGAACACGTATAAACCCCCATCTACTAATGATAAAACCTCTCCATTACGCTCTTTTGTACATGCAACACCAAACATACAGTAGTTATCTAATTCCACTAATGAACCCGATTAAATGTGCGGGATTGTCTAGTTTTAAAGCATTTAAGGGTTTTCCAAAGGACCACCCGTCACATCCCCACACTTAACCGTTGCTTGTCCCAAGCAACGCTTCAACCCATATCCAAATTCATGAACAATTTCCATTCAAACCAAGCAAATACGTGTCATCCTTTTACTAACCTAACATCATACCACATGACACACCCCTCACAATTAACTCTCCTCTCGGTGACAACAAAGAAACTAGCAACATTTTCGCTAGAACCCTCAATGTAAATGTGTTCATGTGCGACAATATGCTTGTATGTAAATCAAATCTCCACCTAAAAGATGCTTAGCTTGCTTGTAAATCAAAGGGACTTAACGGTTATAACTGGGCTAGGTGTAAAGGTAGGATAAGGGAGAATATATACAAGTAGCTCTTTGATTCGATTTGGTGTTACTATTACAACTAAAATAAAGATACACACTAACTATTACACAACTACACTTCCTTTTTCTTTTCTTTTCTATTGCTTCCAAAAACTAACATCGTTGTTCCTTCTTTTTGTATTTTTCTCAGTTTTTTTAACAAACAAAGTAATAAAAAATACTGCAACTAACACTATTATACTGAATCGAATCAATGGGTAAATATAGGGAGATAGGCACGGGTCATAAATAAATGGCCATAAGCTCAAATGGGCTACTAAAGTCCAAACCCCCACCCCTCACATTACCAAGCTCATGTATATAACATATGAGTCCCAACCCCCCAAATCCCACACTCACGCACATCCAGACGAAGCTACCTAGATGCCCTAATCATCTCTACAAGCAAACAAGCTAAGGCCTCAAAATGCATCTACCAACAAGTTCTATTAACACAATTCACACATTGCCACTCAATCCAAAGAAAATTTTCTATTTGATATATGTGAGTGGCACAAATACTCACCAAGAAAAAGGGGAAAATATGCTACTGATGTACCATCCGGAGTGATGACAAGTTTTCAAATTTTAACACTCTTTTCCTTGGTTTAAAAATTTTCAAAAACCTCAAAATTTTTCCTCATCCCAACACTTGGGATACATTGTCCCCAATGTATGGCTTTGGGAGAATTAATCATCCAACATACTTCAACATCAACTTCCACTCAAATCCTCAAATCCCAAATTTCTTTTTGTTTTTTTTCTTTTCTTTTTCTTTTTTTTTTATATAACACCACCATCCATTCATATCCCGTCAATAAAACACATCAAACACCACCCATCCACCCAACCATAACATAAACATGAATATATACAAAAATGTACAAAACGAAATGAAACGCGACCTGATCAATAGTATCTCGGCTGAGGAGGCCCGAAGATGGATGTCATAACATCCGTGAACTCTCCAAATCCAAACGAGCCACTGCTACTACCTTCTTGCTTTCCTCCCTGATCGGCTTGTTGTCCTCCCATTCCCGTATGCGGATCCACCCACTGTGAATGATGCAATGGTGGGGTTGGATATGATACACTACCGTCATACGGTGGTAAGGTGGAATAATCCACAATAGGAGGGTCGGCAACAACTGGTTGACCCGCATGCCACGCATCATGCATATGTCTGTTCCGATCATCAATGTAGCGGCTGTTAATCTCCTCTTCATGAGCATACATTTGAGCTCGATTCCATAACTCTTGTCGGTCGTAATTCCTCTTCAATGACCGCTCGATGCTCGCTCCCATGAATGTTTGATGATCAAAAGCCACTTGAGAAAAATGGGTGGACGCATTCTCTCCACAACCTGCTCCATCGATCCACCATATGCCCAATCTGCACCGTACGACATTTGTGCATAATCAAATGCACTACCAATATAACCTGATTGGGTACCTCCTCTCCTACCACTCAGTCCTTTGCCACCCGTATCCATTGGAGCAGTATACTGATCATCCATATACTCATCATCCCCACTGGGAGCCTCCTCTTCACTTTCCGGCTCATCTTCTTCACCCGGCCATAATGGCCTCACATCAACCTTCAATGCTCTCCACCTTTGACCTTCGCTTTTTAACTTGTGATATCTCTGACTCAGTATGCGTCCATGCCGACCCCAACTGCTTGATATCAAAAGGCTTGAGTTTCTTGTACGAGCCTTTGTCATCCAGATTAATTGCTCCGTACATCTTCAACAATGCAGTGATAAGCCTACAACGAAGTATTATTTTCCGTTGATCACTATTCCGACTTATCCAAACATTGTTCAACACCAAAAATCGAAAAGGAACAAGGGGTGCTCCTCTCAAAAACGTATACAATACCGGTACCTCGGGAAACTTCACCTCCACTTTATCACCCGCGTCGGAATGATATTCGATGTGCAAATAATCAACATCAACTTCGCCTCGATTTCCAGATTTTTCAGTAAAGTTTCCCATGTGTCGTACCCAGTAGAAATAGATAATTCAACATATTTTGCCATTGTGGGTGCTTCTCTTGTGAGATATACAAGTCTTTCAATTTAGGGATCATGTATTGAGCTGTAGGTTTACTATCAAACTTCGCAACCCTTCGCAAAGTTTCAAATGACATCTCAACTTCAATCCCATTCACGGTACCAAATAGTTTCATTTTAGACATTCCGCGATATGGTGGACATCTAAGAGTAGCCATCCACTCTTGAATTTCAGCATCATACAAATTCGTTCCTTCCTTATCATAACACTTGAGAACAACTTCCCAACCAAGAGCCCTAAACCGATTGGTGATACCAAATGGACCAAAGTCCACTTGACGAACTTCTTTCTCACAAATGAAAGCTTCCTTACGCTGAGACAATTTATTCATTTGGTCATGGAATAACACAGCTTGCCACTCCACGGTTGATCATCCAAAGTATCTTTTTCCCATACAAGGTTCGGTCCCCTTGACTGCTCCTCCTCTTCTTCTTGTTGTTCCTCCTCCGGGTCCTGATCTACCAAACGAAGTAACCTTCTTTTCCTCCCCGGATTTTCAGCTGGGTTGCTAGATGAACCAACATGCTCTTTTCCTTTACGACCCATAATCCTGCATATCACAACCACAACATACAAACATACATCAATTTCTCATATATCCTCTTCCCCACACTTGCTTATTACTATGGTTTTAGATGTAAAAACACAAACTTTTAACCTTTTAATAAAATTTGGGCATGATGCCTCTTCATTGAAGGGATTTCCTAAAAAACATGGCTCAATAATTTAAACATCGCCTACATCTACAACCATAATCTCCCTAACCCACAAATTCATATCATCTAACCTCTATAAGCAAGTGTGTAAGCAAAAATAATCAAGACAACTTACAATTATGCAATGTACCTCAAATAATGAACATAAATTTTATACCTTTGCTTTCAAGAGAGTGAGAGTGACAAAAGCTTCAAGTTTAACACTAACCCACAAAAACCCCCAATTATCGGACCCAAGAGGTCCAAAATCGACCACCAAAACTCATGATTCTTGCAAATGTGAGCAAAAAAACGAATTCCTTGCGAAATTTTAGTCAAGATTGACCCAAAAATCACTTGATTTGGTGAAGATTTGATGAATTGGTGTAAGCTAAAAACTAGGGTTTATGTTGGAGACGGATGAAGAAGATGATGGAGTTTTATGATGAAAAAGGGTGAAAACCCGTGTGTGGATAGGAATTAAAGAGATTGTTTTCGTTTTTTATAATATATAACCCGGCCCCCTATGCCTAGCGACCGCTGTAGCTTACGGCGCCACCGTAAGCTACAGTGGTCATGAAGCCAAATTAATCACCGTAAGATAGTTTGCAAGCGGCGTAGGAGTTTTATGCCCACCGTAAGCTACGGCGCCATCGTAGCCTACAGCGGGATCTAGGCATATATGATTTTGAAATTTTTTTTATTTTTTTTTAGATTTTGAAATTTTTATGATTTTTTATATTTTTCAAAAAAACATGAAGAATACCCTATCCCCCATGTAAAACTCGTTCGAATTCGAAAATGGCCCCATTAAGTCTATCCCCCACACATCGAATATCTCCACCACCAAAATGGGTTGCAACGAAATCTCGTCTCGCTTCGAAATACTACCCATTTGTTGATATCGTGCACAATGTCGAGCATATTCACATTCATCCTTGAAGATGGTAGGTCAATAAAACCCACACGTGAGAATTCGGTATCCCGTTTTGGACCACTAAAATGCCCCCCACAAGCCGATGAGTGAGCATGAGTCAAAATTTCCAATATTTCAGTTTTGGGCACACACCTCCTAATCACTTGATCGGGTCCAATCTTAAACAAATCCGGTTCATCCCAAATGTATTGCTTGACTTGGGACATGAATTGTTGCCTTATTTTCTTACTCCAATGGTCAGGAATGGCACCCGTGGCTAAGTAATTAACATAGTGAGCATACCACGTTGCAACGAAAGTAGACACGGCCAACAATTGTTCGTCGGGGAATCGTTCATTAATCCCACCCTCATCTTCAACTCCTTCCAAGGGAATTCGAGATAAATGACCTGCCACAACGTTTTCACTTCCTTTCTTAATCAAATTCTTGTAACAACAAAACCCATCTAATCAAACGAGGCTTTGAATCTTTCTTCTCCATCAAATATCGGACCGCGCTATGGTCTGAATACACGATCACCTTGCTCTCCCATATGTTACAAATGAAGTCATAAGCCTCCAAATGAAAATAGGGTTCTTCCGATGCTAACCCTTTAAATTTAGGTAAACTTTGGAGAGCATTAGTTCTCACCTCAAATGTTCTTCCATCTGAACAGTGAGGAATTACCACCAGAGAAGGGTTGTTTGTGATAACCGGTCAGAAATGAGCTTCAACTCCCCTTACCACTTCTCTATGATATCTTTGTGGAGCGCCTAACGGTACTCTTGGTCGACGTATTTGAGGTGCAAGTTGTTGTTGGTAGTGAGGTTGTTGCACAGCCGGTTGTTGCATTAGCCTTTCAATTGTAGAGGTTGTTGAAACTGCGCTTGCTGCTGTCAAGGTTGAACTTGTTGCAAAGGCATAGGTCATTGAAACTATGGCACATGGGGACAAACTGTTTGTACCCCCGTTGGTTGACTAACCACTTCCTGAACCTGTTCCACTTGTTGTGTTTGTTGATAAATCATACCTCCTTGAGGTCCCAAATTACCTCCATCACCCCCATAATAATAACCCTCATCTTCATATCCTCCAAACTCGTCATCATAACTACCATAGAATCCTTCTCCTCTAACACCCAAAGATTGTACATATTGAGAAGACGGGTCTTGAAAACCCATTTGGTGTGAAGGTTGGAAAGTAGATGTAGTATGAACAGTGGTGGAATTGGGTTGGAATTGATTTGGTGGTATTTGTTGAGTGGAAGATGATTGACCAGCAACTGGGAAAAACGATGAAAATGGCGGAACCATTGTTGTTGAGGTAAAGGTACGGACGGGTCCGGTTTGAGTGTTTGCAGGTGATATGGTGTTAGTTGGTTGTACTTCCAAAGTGGAAGTAGGATTGGTATCAGGGTTTGGTGAAGGTGTAGACGGTGTGTTTGACCCGTAGTGGGAGTTGGTGGATCCATGGTGTGTTTTGGTGTAGTAGGTGAACTAA
Source organism: Scalesia atractyloides (assembly GCA_947069175.1). Lineage (NCBI taxonomy): Eukaryota > Viridiplantae > Streptophyta > Magnoliopsida > Asterales > Asteraceae > Scalesia > Scalesia atractyloides. The sequence goes on from CAMTDV010001633.1 coordinate 28,597,200, forward strand.
TAATTTTGTTTTCTCGGAGTAAGACTCGGTTTTGTCGTAAGGTTCGCTCGATTTCCGGATCAAATGCAAGCGGTGATGACTTGTGAGAGTCTCTAGTATGCATACACCTGTAAGTACCTGCACACTAAACACAACTAGCGTAAATCCGAAAATAACAAACAAAAGCTATTAAATTAACACAAGTTGGGCACAACTGCCCGGCAACGGCGCCAAAATTTGACGTGAAGTCGTAGTCTCACGCAAATTTAATCCAATTACTACTAATTAGCTATCGGTAAATAGGTATCGAACTCAGGGAGTTTGTGGTAAATGTGTTTATTATTTAGCTTCGAATTTAACTAAATTAAACTAAATTGCAGGAAAAGTAATTTCACGATTTTGATTGTTTGGTTTCAAAAACTAAAATTAACTAAATAAATTGCAAATCATAGATTAGTGTTGTAAACAGATTATAGGAAAATGACCATCCTAGGTTTCAGGTTTCGTTCGACACTAACATTCATGCTCACTAGAAAGAACCACATAGACATGGCTCATGTTTGATTATCTATTTGTGATGAAAGGGAACTAAGTACTCGGATTGTAAAATGCGAGGTTGTTACCCGATGATCAATTGACAATTATCCAACCCTAATCCCTCCCATGATATCTCGATTGCCAACGGCACCAAGAACGTATGGTTTAGATTAACATCAAACAAGAATCAACACTTTACAAATAAACAATCAAACACCATAACAACTTAAACAAACAATGCAAAGTTATTATTCTATAAATTCAAGCATAAACATAGTGTCTAAAAGCGAAACCTTACATCTTGGATGATCACCGATGAAATTAGCCGCTCATGGTTCGGTGAATCATCATCAAACAAAAGTTAATGTTCATACGAATCGAAAACACAAACCGAATGTTTTGAAAATGTTTAGAACATAAGAACAAAGCCAATTTTCGCCCATGAACTGCTCCGAAACATCTCCAATGATGATATAATGAAAAGACAAGCCAAAAACTAGTTTTTATGGCAGTTACAAAAGTTTCTCGCTGGCCTCCACCGTAAGCTACGGCGCCACCGTAACTTACGACGGCCAAAATTTCATTACGGTGTTGATATACTGTCTTACGGCGGCACACAAGATTCCAGTGTCCACCGTAAGCTACGGCACCGCCGAAGCTACGGTGGACGCTGGGAGATTCTCCTTTGATCATTTTTCGCCAATTCAAGTTCCCTTCTCAACTCGAACACGTATAAACCCCCATCTACTAATGATAAAACCTCTCCATTACGCTCTTTTGTACATGCAACACCAAACATACAGTAGTTATCTAATTCCACTAATGAACCCGATTAAATGTGCGGGATTGTCTAGTTTTAAAGCATTTAAGGGTTTTCCAAAGGACCACCCGTCACATCCCCACACTTAACCGTTGCTTGTCCCAAGCAACGCTTCAACCCATATCCAAATTCATGAACAATTTCCATTCAAACCAAGCAAATACGTGTCATCCTTTTACTAACCTAACATCATACCACATGACACACCCCTCACAATTAACTCTCCTCTCGGTGACAACAAAGAAACTAGCAACATTTTCGCTAGAACCCTCAATGTAAATGTGTTCATGTGCGACAATATGCTTGTATGTAAATCAAATCTCCACCTAAAAGATGCTTAGCTTGCTTGTAAATCAAAGGGACTTAACGGTTATAACTGGGCTAGGTGTAAAGGTAGGATAAGGGAGAATATATACAAGTAGCTCTTTGATTCGATTTGGTGTTACTATTACAACTAAAATAAAGATACACACTAACTATTACACAACTACACTTCCTTTTTCTTTTCTTTTCTATTGCTTCCAAAAACTAACATCGTTGTTCCTTCTTTTTGTATTTTTCTCAGTTTTTTTAACAAACAAAGTAATAAAAAATACTGCAACTAACACTATTATACTGAATCGAATCAATGGGTAAATATAGGGAGATAGGCACGGGTCATAAATAAATGGCCATAAGCTCAAATGGGCTACTAAAGTCCAAACCCCCACCAAAATTTGACGTGAAGTCGTAGTCTCACGCAAATTTAATCCAATTACTACTAATTAGCTAGCGGTAAGTGGGTATCGAACACAGGGTGTTTGTGGTAAATGTGTTTATTATTTAGCTTTGAATTTAACTAAATTAAACTAAATTGCAGGAAAAGTAATTTCACGATTTTGATTGTTTGGTTTCAAAAACTAAAATTAACTAAATAAATTGCAAATCATAGATTAGTGTTGTAAACAGATTATAGGAAAATGACCATCCTAGGTTTCAGGTTTCATTCGACACTAACATTCATGCTCACTAGAAAGAACCACATAGACATGGCTCATGTTTGATTATCTATTTGTGATGAAAGGGAACTAAGTACTCGGATTGTAAAATGCGAGGTTGTTACCCGATGATCAATTGACAATTATCTAACCCTAATCCCCCCATGATATCTCGATTGCCAACGGCACCAAGAATGTATGGTTTAGATTAACGTCAAACAAGAATCAACACTTTACAAATAAACAATCAAACACCATAACAACTTAAACAAACAATGCAAAGTTATTATTCTATAAATTCAAGCATAAACATAGTGTCTAAAAGTGAAACCTTACATCTTGGATGATCACCGATGAAATTAGCCGCTCATTGTTCGGTGAATCATCATCAAACAAAAGTTAATGTTCATACGAATCGAAAACACAAACCGAATGTTTTGAAAATGTTTAGAACACAAGAACAAAGCCAATTTTCACCCATGAACTGCTCCGAAACGTCTCCAATGATGATATAATGAAAAGACAAGCCAAAAACTAGTTTTTATAGCAGTTACAAAGGTTTCTCGCTGGCCTCCGCCGTAAGCTACGGCGCCACCGTAGCTTACGGCGGCCAACGAGAAATTTTGTAACTGCCATAAAAACTCGTTTTTGGGTTGTCTTTTCATTATCTCATCATTGGAGACGTTTCGGAGCAGTTCCAGGGCGAAAATTGGCTTTGTTCTTGTGTTCTAAACATTTTCAAAACATTCGGTTTGTATTTTCGATTCGTATGAACATTGACTTTTGTTTGATGATGATTCACCGAACAATGAGCGGCTAATTTCATCGGTCATTCTAGAAGTAAGGTTTCGCTTTTAGACACTATGTTTATGCTTGAATTTCTTGAACAATAACTTTGCATTGTTTGTTTAAGTTGTTATGGTGTTTGATTGTTTATTTGTAAAGTGTTGATTCTTGTTTGATGTTAATCTAAACCATAAGTTCTTGGTGCCGTTGGCAATAGAGATATCATGGGAGGGATTAGGGTTGGATAATTGTCATTTGATCATCGGGTAACAACCTCGCATTTTACAATCCGAGTACTTAGTTCCCTTTCATCACAAATAGATAATCAAACATGAGCCATGTCTATGTTGTTCTTTCTAGTGAGCATGAATGTTAGTGTCGAATGAAACCTGAAACCTAGGTTGGTCATTTTCCCATAATTTGTTTACAATAGAAATCTGTGATTTGCAATTTATTTAGTTAATTTTAGTTTTTAAAACCAAACAATCAAAATCGTGATAATTACTTTTCCTGCAATTTAGTTAAATTCAAAGCTAAATAACAAACAAATTTTTCACAAACTCCTTGAGTTCGATACACACTTAGCGCTAGCTAATTAGTAGTAATTGGATTAAATTTGCGTGAGTCTACGACTTCACGTCAAATTTTGGCGCCGTTGCTACTAATTAGCTAGCGGTAAGTGGGTATCGAACTCAGGGAGTTTGTGGAAAATGTGTTAATTATATAGCTTTGAATTTAACTAAATTAAACTAAATTGCAGGAAAAGTAATTTCACGATTTTGATTGTTTGGTTTCAAAAACTAAAATTAACTAAATAAATTGCAAATCACATATTAGTGTTGTAAATAGATTATGGGAAAATGACCATCCTAGGTTTCAGGTTTCATTCGACACTAACATTCATGCTCACTAGAAAGAACCACATAGACATGGCTCATGTTTGATTATCTATTTGTGATGAAAGGGAACTAAGTACTCGGATTGTAAAATGCAAGGTTGTTACCCGATGATCAATTGACAATTATCCAACCCTAATCCCTCCCATGATATCTCGATTGCCAACGGCACCAAGAACGTATGGTTTAGATTAACATCAAACAAGAATCAACACTTAACAAATAAACAATCAAACACCATAACAACTTAAACAAACAATGCAAAGTTATTATTCTATAAATTCAAGCATAAACATAGTGTCTAAAAGCGAAACCTTACATCTTGGATGATCACCGATGAAATTAGCCGCTCATGGTTCGGTGAATCATCATCAAACAAAAGTTAATGTTCATACGAATCGAAAACACAAACCGAATGTTTTGAAAATGTTTAGAACATAAGAACAAAGCCAATTTTCGCCCATGAACTGCTCCGAAACATCTCCAATGATGATATAATGAAAAGACAAGCCAAAAACTAGTTTTTATGGCAGTTACAAAAGTTTCTCGCTGGCCTCCACCGTAAGCTACGGCGCCACCGTAACTTACGACTGTAGAATTATTGTATCGCGTTTTGATTTCACGATTATTAGTTACAAAAATAAAAATAAATATTAAGTAAATAGCCGAACCAAACCGAGCCGCGAAACGTGTCGACCTCACCTCCTTGTGGCCCAAGTAACTAGCATAAACTTGAGGCCCAAGTTACTCACCCAAACCGCCCCCCCCCCCCACCCCTTTCTCCTTCTTTTCCTTGTTTTATATAAATAGGGACATGCATGTGTTATGTTTCAAAAAAAAAGAAACACAAACCCTAGCTCTAAGAAACCGACGGCAGCCCCCCCCCCCCCTCTCTCTCGATCGCACAAGCCTTCAACCCGGATTGATTCCAATCTCGTTCCCGGTTCGCTAATCTTCATCGTATCAAGGTTAGGATTTTAATTGTTTTGCAAATCACATTAGGGTTTGTGAAATCTTGATCATGATTGTATGTATGGTTTGAATCATTGTTATGAAAAGTGTTATGATTTATGTTTAGTTCGGTTGATTGTGCGAGTTTTTGCGATTGTGATGTTTAGATGAATACAAAAATCATAGGTTGCGTTTTAGTGATAAAAATCATATCATATGATTAGGGTTTGCATGGGTATTGATGTACATAATGATATGTGACAAATAAACCTGTTCTTGATCATTGTTATTTAGAGTCTTGATCGTTTAAGCTTGTTCTATTGCGATGAAAGTCGAAAACAGGTTGCTGAATGGTATTTACAGCCAACTTCAATTGGCTGTAACCTGGTCATTATTTATCGAAAAGTGGATTTCTGAAGCCTAAAACGTGTATTTTTGAAAAACACTTCTAATGGCGCCGTATTCATATTTTTCTGAGGTCGTTTGCTATTTTTAAGTGGTCATTTAAGTGCAGAAGCTGAAGCTGCGTAAATTCTGAAAATTTGCTAGTTGTTTATCAAGTCGTATCTCATAATCTGTTGAGGATGGGTCACGAAATTTGTACAGTAACTGGATACAGGAATTTTCGGAAAACTCCCATTGGAATTTTGTTAAGTGGATGAACGATGATTTTTAAATAATTTTTCCCGTGGACTGCAGTCAGAAAGCGACGACTGCAGCCTAGTATAGAAATGTTTATAAATAATTGGTAAAGTTTTAGGACTTGAAAAGTTTACATAAAATTCTACAGTTTAGTTGACATCTCCTGTAAAGAAATTGGAATTTTTAGAACGTTGGAACTATTTTATAAAAATCCTCGAAAACAGCCTAGTTATGAGCGTACAAGCTAAAACATGATAACTTGCGTATGTGTGTACCAAAGTGTTGTATGAGTTGATTTGTGTTTATGACAAGTTGGTTTGATCACTATTTTGGGTATGATGATACTTTGCATGCATGATTGTGTTTTCGAATTTGTTATTATGTGTGCCGCATTGTGTGTTAGTTATGCGTAGGGTTTGTATCAGTGTGTTCACACACTAACTTTAAATCGATTGACATGTTAGGACGCAATTAGCGGTCCCATCATTTGCTACTTCTGTGTTACACTAACCGATCAACTAAAGGTGAGTTCACGGCCCCTATTTTATCCGGTTTTAAACAACAGGGGGAGAAACATGTATACATTCTATAACTCTATCTTTTTACGTTATGCGAAATTAACGTCGTTAAACTACTCGGTAACTAAGTTAATGTTAATGTACGTTATGGTCACTAAGCAGCTATATCACGGAAGTCCTCGACAAACTCTCGGATCGTTAGTATTTGATTAGATAGCGGGGAAATTATAAGTAGTACTACTGGGCCCGACAAGCCCCACCCGAGCTAGTCGCGCTAGCCGACCGGGTATGGTCAACGGGTGATTAATTTGGCCTAACTTTCGCAATGGTCAGTGATAGGCCTGGCAACACGGAGGCACAACAGTCAGCTTCGATCACGAACACTTATGTGACGTAACTTTAGGCTCGCTACCTACATGTTAACATTGAACTTAATTACGAACCAATATCATTATTATTCCGGGTTAGGAATAATGGAACCAACAGTATTATTCCGGGTTAGGAATAATGGAACTAAATCGTTATCCCGTGTTTGGGATAATGGGGAAAACAAACTTATAACCGAACTTGTGAACTTATAAAAACCTGTGAACTCACTCTTCTTTAATGTTGACACTTGTTTCTTTACATGTTTCTCAGGACGCTAGGAGAGCTAGGTGTACTCACTTGCATTGACCAAGACATATTTTTATCGAGTCTCATTTACGAATATTGTTTGGGATTTTTGGTTTTTGGCGTTTATGTTGGCGCCCGTTACTTTACTTTACTTTACTTTAATGCTTCCGCACAACTTAGAAACTAATGCTTCCGCTAAACTTTTAAACTAAACTAAGACAAATTGAAAATAATTATGAATGGGTAAACAAATGTTTTTGGAAAACGTTTAAATAAATCATATAGAGTCGTTCGATATTACTAGTGTCTCAGATTCTGGTTTGTTCACACGCCTCGCGGTAAAACTCCGCAAGTGGAAATTGAGGGCGTGACAGATTGGTATCAGAGCCTCTAGCTATAGAGAACCAGGTTTGCATTAAAAGTAGACCTAAACTATAGCTGACTACACGACACTAGACTTAGTTGGCACCGAACTGTGATATCTTGTTATGTGTTATACTACAACTGTTTTATGTAAGATATAAATGTATATCGTGATGCACGCAACTCGTAACTAACTACACAACCCAACAGGCAATGTCATCATCATCATCCGACAAACCTCTACAACCAAGGGCGCTGGGGAAGGCACCCATGGTCGAACCCTCACCACCTCAGGGCGTGGAGACACGCTCAGCTGCTAGGAAAAGACTCGCTCTAGGAGAGGAGTCGTCCTCCCGTCCGACCACCGCTATACCGGTCGAACCGGTCAACTCGTTAGAAGTAGGGGACGACCTACTTAGGGATATGATAAGGAAACAACAGGAACAACTAGAGAGAATGCAGGAGACTATCGAAGCACAAGGATGGATGATACGTCAACTAACTGATAAAACTGGAGAGCTCGAGGAAGAGCAATATGAGAATAAGAAAGCTCGCAACATTTTAGCTAAGGATCTTCGTGCTGAGCAGCTGAGGGCTGACTGGCTCGAAGACAGAGTTCTTGAGTCCAGTTGGAGGATTCAAGAACTGGAGCAGAATCAAGCACCTTTCCCAGTACCCGCCCCAGCACCGGTCCCTCCAGCGCCAGTAGAGGAAGAAGAGGAGGACCCGGAGATATTCGGTTGGTATTTTGTGAGACATTGCAATTTATTTAATCGAATGTTCCTTTTGATTGTTTAACCTGTTGGGTTGACATAACTTGTGTGATGATTGAAGTGTGGAATATGATAACTATATTGGATATATATACTTATCGGTGTGTGTTTGTGTTCTCTTGCGAAGATCTGAAATGGCAACTGGACGTCGCGGAAACCTCAACATGACACCTGAAGAATTAGCCGCAATGATCCAAGCACACGTAAATGCCGCTCTGGCAGGTGTTCAAAACCCACCAGCAGGAGGGGTCTTAACCCCTACAAGATGTTCCTCGATGCGAAACCGAGCAAATTCACGGGTGCAGAAGGACCCATAGGACTGGTCCGTTGGATTGAAAAGTCTGAATCGGTGTTCGAGATGTGCAATTGCCTTGAGGCCAATAAGGTCAAGTATGCTGCCTCAACGCTGGAAGATGGGGCATTAACCTGGTGGAACGCACAAGTCCAAACGCGTGGACTTATTGCTGCAAACGCAATGGCCGGGGCCGAGTTTAAGGCCCTAATCAAAGAGGAGTACTGTCCGCGGGACAGAGTTCAGCAGTTGGAGCAAGCGCTATGGAACCATAAGATGGTAGGATCTGAAATTGAAGCGTACACGGCGAAACATCACGATCTGGTGTTCCTATGTCCCGACCTGGCTAACACCGTTGAAAAACGACTTGAGTTTTATCTTGGGGGTCTGGTCCCTGAGATCCACGGCATGGTAATGTCTAGCAACCCTGCGATGGAACATCAAGCAATCAGGTTGGCGCACAAACTCACCGATAAGGCAGTGGAACAAAGGAAGTTGCCATCTCGGGGTGCAACTGAAGTTGTCCCTGATAACAAAAGAAAATTTGAAGACTCACCTGCTCGATAGTCTTTGTCAGCCCAGCCACAACAATGAAACCAGAAACGGTTCAACAATTTCAACAACAATGGGGGTCACAATAATCAGTCCGCCAACAACACCCAGAACACAAGCGGCTATGTGGGTCGAAAGCCGCAATGTAATCTTTGTAACCTCCATCATCACGGCCCTTGTGCCGGAAATCGCTGCCAACGATGTGGCAAAACGGGACATGCGGCAAAGGATTGTCGAGGGGAAATCGTGTCTCGACAAAATCAAAATCAGCACCAGGTTCAACAGCAAGGTATTAATCGGGGTGCTATCAGTGCGGTAGCACTACCCATTTCAAGCGAGACTGCCCGCAACTTCGCAACAACAATGGTGGGAACAACAACACCAACAACAACAACAACAACCACAACAACAACAACAACAATAACAACAATGGAAATGGTGGCACAGGAGGTGCCAAAGGTCGTGCATTCACGCTAGGCCGCGGAGAGGCTAGAAACGACTCGAACGTGGTCACCGGTAAGTTTCCCCTTAACGATCATTTTGCTACTGTACTTTTTGATACGGGTGCGGATTGGAGTTTTATATCTGAGTCTTTTAGGAAGAACCTAAATCTCACGCCTAAACCCCTAGAGACCCCTTACATCATAGAACTAGCCGATGGTAAATCTGTAGATGTGACCCATTTAGTAACCGGCTGTCAACTTAAACTCGTGGGTCACACCTTTACCATTGATCTGATGACAACTACCCTGGGTAGTTTTGACGTGGTAGCCGGAATGGACTAGCTATCCGACCTCCGAGCTGAAGTTCTCTGTTTCGAAAAAGCTATCCGTATTCCGCTCTCTAACAACGAAGTCTTGATGGTGCAAGGCGAGAAGGCAGGCGCCGTCACAAACATCATCTCTTACATGCAAGCTCAGAAGTATCTTCGGAGAAAGAACTCCTTCGCTTTGCTCGCACTGGTCACCGAGCAGCCTAAGGACGAGAAACGTATAGAAGATATCCCCATCGTCCGTGATTTTTCCAGTGTATTTCCAGAGGAGTTACTTGGTCTTCCACCACATCGACAAGTGGAGTTTGAAATCGAATTGGCAAACCATATAACTCCTATCGCCAAGGCCCCATACCGCCTGGCTCCAGCAGAGCTGCAAGAGCTGTCTACCCAACTTCAGGAATTGTTAGAAAAGGATTTATCTGACCCAGTACTTCGCCATGGGGAGCTCCGGTCCTTTTTGTCAAGAAGAAGGATGGGACCTTCCGCATGTGCATCGACTACAGGGAACTCAATAAGGTTACTGTCAAGAACCGATACCCATTACCTCGCATCGACGATCTCTTCGACCAACTTCAAGGGTCAAGCTACTACTCCAAGATGGATCTACGGTCCGGTTATCAGCAGTTACACGTCAGAGAGGAGGATATCTCCAAGACGGCATTTCGTACTCGGTATGGCCATTATGAGTTCTTGGTTATGCCCTTCGGTCTCACCAACGCACCCGCGGTGTTCATGGACCTCATGAACCGCGTGTGTAAGCCGTATCTCGACAAGTTTGTCATCGTGTTCATCGACGATATACTCATCTACTCTAAGGGTGAAGAAGAACATGCTGAGCATCTACGATTATTGCTGGAATTACTTCAACAGGAGAAACTATATGCCAAGCTTTCAAAGTGTGATTTCTGGATTCGGGAAGTTCAGTTCCTCGGGCATATCGTAAATGAAAAGGGTATCTACGTTGATCCCGCCAAGATCGATGCTATCAAGAACTGGGAAGCACCCAGGACACCGACAGAGATCCGCCAATTTTTGGGTTTGGTTGGTTACTACAGACGTTTCATCGAGGGATTTTCAAAGATCGCACAACCGCTTACCACTCTCATCCAGAAAGGCACTAAGTATGCTTGGGGTGACAAGCAGGAAGCAGCATTTTAATTGCTGAAGCAGAAACTTTGCAGTGTACCCATTCTGTCCTTGCCGGAAGGGACGGATGATTTTGTGGTATATTGTGACGCTTCCATTCAGGGATTGGGATGCGTACTCATGCAACGTGATAAGGTCATCGCGTATGCGTCCCGACAATTGAAGGTTCACGAGAAAAACTACACAACACATGACCTGGAATTGGGAGCAGTGGTGTTTGCGCTTAAGATTTGGAGACACTACCTATATGGAACAAAGTGCACAATCTACATGGATCACAAGAGCCTCCAGCATATCTTCGACCAGAAGGAGTTGAACATGCGACAGCGTCGCTGGGTCGAACTCCTGAACGATTATGAATGTGCCATTCGGTATCACTCGGGTAAAGCTAACGTGGTAGCTGATGACCTCAGTAGGAAGGAGCACTTGAAACCTCGTCGGGTACGAGCACTACAGTTCACCATTCATTCAGGGTTACCCGAACAGATACGCGATGCGCAGCTAGAAGCAGTTAAGGAAGAAAACATTAAGGCCGAATCTGTGAGAAAGATGGAACGCGATTGGGAAGTAAAACCCAATGGTGCCCGGTATTTCATGAATCGTATATGGGTACCTCTCTGCGGAGACCTTAGAAAGCTAGTTATGGACGAAGCTCACAAATCCTGATACTCTGTTCATCCCTGTTCGGACAAGATGTATCAAGACCTTAAAGCCGCGTACTGGTGGCCCAACATGAAAGCGGATATAGCCACCTACGTGAGCAAGTGTTTGACTTGTGCGAAAGTCAAGGTGGAATACCAGAAGCCATCAGGGCTACTTCAATAACCTGAGATCCCTGTGTGGAAATGGGATCAGATCTCGATGGACTTTATCACTAAACTCCCGCGAACTCCGGGTGGTTGCGATACCATCTGGGTAATCGTGGATCGTCTAACTAAGTCCGCACACTTCCTAGCGATCAAAGAAACAGATAAGATGGATAAGTTGACTCGCATATACATTAAGGAAGTAGATTCTCGGCACGGGGTGCCAACGTCCATCATCTCAGACAGAGATGCTCGTTTCACGTCTAACTTTTGGCAGTCACTTCAGAAAGCGTTGGGTACACGCTTAGATATGAGCACAGCTTATCACCCTCAGACGGATGGTCAAAGTGAAAGGACTATTCAGACCTTGGAAGACATGCTTAGGGCATGTGTGGTAGACTTCAGGAACAGTTGGGAAATCCATCTGCCTTTAGTGGAATTCTCGTATAACAACAGTTACCATACAAGTATTTAAGCGGCACCGTTTGAAGCATTATACGGTCGCAAATGTAGATCACCGATCTGTTGGGCAGAAGTCGGTGACAGTCAACTCACAGGACCTGAGTTGATACTTGAGGCTACCGAAAAGATTGTACAAATCAGAAACCGCATGGTAGCGGCACGAGATCGACAGAAAAGCTACGCTGATCAACGACGCAAACCGCTCGAATTTCAAGTAGGCGACCATGTCCTACTGAAGGTGTCACCCTGGAAGGGTGTAATCCGTTTTGGGAAACGAGGCAAACTAAACCCACGGTACGTAGGCCCATTTGTAATCTTGAAGCGTATCGGGCCCGTAGCTTATCAATTAGACCTTCCTGCCGAACTCAGTGGAGTTCACAACGTTTTTCACGTGTCCAATCTGAAGAAGTGTCTATCAGATGAGACCCTAGTCATTCCATTGGATGAGATTCAAGTGGATGAGCAACTGCATTTTGTGGAACAACCCATCGAGATCATGGATCGTGAGATCAAGACTCGAAGGCACAGCAAGATACCGATCGTCAAGGTTCGTTGGGACTCTAAGCGTGGACCGGAGTTCACGTGGGAAAAAGAGGATCAAATGAAAAGCAAATACCCACACCTTTTTGCAGCTGAGCAGCAATCTAACGTTACCACCAACTAAATTTCGGGTCGAAATTCTTTCAACACGGGGATGATGTGACAGCCTGGGAATTTCTTGTACCATTGATAACAAACTGAATCTTTGTGCGATGCATTCTACCATTGCTAACAAACTAAATCTTTGTGCGTTGCATTCTAAACCGCGTTTACTCAATTTTTGGGACGAAAATTCTTTCAACATGGGGATAATGTGACATCCCGGCTTTTCAGGTATCTTAAACGCGCTACTTCACGGTTATTCATTCCTACGCTAAATTGATTCGGAGAACTTAATTACACGCTCGCAATAACTACGCTAACTTTGTGAATTCATTGGGTGAATTACATGCTATGTGTTATAAGACGTTTGTAGAATTATTATATCACGTTTTGATTTACGTTTGTAGAATTATTGTATCGCGTTTTGATTTCGCGATTATTAGTTACAAAAATAAAAAAAATATTAAGTAAATAGCCGAACCAAACCGAGCCGCGAAACGTGTCAACCTCACCTCCTTGTGGCCCAAGTAACTAGCCTAACTTGAGGCCCAAGTTACTCACCCAAACCGCCGCCCCCCCCCCCCTTTGCGGTCGCGAGCCCCCCCACCCCTTTCTCCTTCTTTTCCTTGTTTTATATAAATAGGGACATGCATGTGTTATGTTTCAAAAAAAAAAAAAAGAAACACAAACCCTAGCTCTAAGAAACCGACGGCAGCCCCCCCCCTCTCTCTCGATCGCACAAGCCTTCAACCCGGATTGATTCCAATCTCGTTCCCGGTTCGCTAATCTTCATCGTATCAAGGTTAGGATTTTAATTGTTTTGCAAATCACATTAGGGTTTGTAAAATCTTGATCATGATTGTATGTATTGTTTGAATCATTGTTATGAAAAGTGTTATGATTTATGTTTAGTTCGGTTGATTGTGCGAGTTTTTGCGATTGTGATGTTTAGATGAATACAAAAATCATAGGTTGCGTTTTAGTGATAAAAATCATATCATATGATTAGGGTTTGCATGGGTATTGATGTACATAATGATATGTGACAAATAAACCTGTTCTTGATCATTGTTATTTAGAGTCTTGATCGTTTAAGCGTGTTCTATTGCGATGAAAGTCGAAAACAGGTTGCTGAATGGTATTTACAGCCAACTTCAATTGGCTGTAACCTGGTCATTATTTATCGAAAAGTGGATTTCTGAAGCCTAAAACGTGTATTTTTGAAAAACGCTTCTAATGGCGCCGTATTCATATTTTTCTGAGGTCGTTTGCTATTTTTAAGTGCTCATTTAAGTGCAGCAGCTAAAGCTGCGTAAATTCTGAAAATTTGGTAGTTGTTTATCGAGTAGGATCTCATAATCTGTAGAGGGATGGGTCATGAAATTTATTCAGTAACTGGATACGGGAATTTTCGGAAAACTCCCACTGGAATTTTGTTAATTGGATGAACGATGATTTTTAAATAATTTTTCCCGTGGACTGCAGTCAGAAAGCGACGACTGCAGCCTAGTATAGAAATGTTTATAAATAATTGGTAAAGTTTTAGGACTTGAAAAGTTTACATAAAATTCTACAGTTTAGTTGACATCTCCTGTAAAGAAATTGGAACTTTTAGAACGTTGGAACTATTTTATAAAAAATCCTCGAAAACAGCCTAGTTATGAGCGTACAAGCTAAAACATGATAACTTGCGTATGTGTGTACCAAAGTGTTGTATGAGTTGATTTGTGTTTATGACAAGTTGGTTTGATCACTATTTTGGGTATGATGATACTTTGCATGCATGATTGTGTTTTCGAATTTGTTATTATGTGTGCCGCATTGTGTGTTAGTTATGCGTAGGGTTTGTATCAGTGTGTTCACACACTAACTTTAAATCGATTGACAAGTTAGGACGCAATTAGCGGTCCCATCATTTGCTACTTCTGTGTTACACTAACCGAGCAATTAAAGGTGAGTTCACGGCCCCTATTTTATCCGGTTTTAAACAAAGGGGGAGAAACATGTATACATTCTATAACTCTATCTTTTTACGTTATGCGAAATTAACGTCGTTAAACTACTCGGTAACTAAGTTAATGTTAATGTACGTTATGGTCACTAAGCAGCTATATCACGGAAGTCCTCGACAAACTCTCGGATCGTTAGTATTTGATTAGATAGCGGGGAAATTATAAGTAGTACTACTGGGCCCGACAAGCCCCACCCGAGCTAGTGTCTCACGATTGCAGGAAAAGTAATTATCACGATTTTGATTGTTTGGTTTTAAAAACTAAAATTAACTAAATAAATTGCAAATCACAGATTTGTGTTGTAAACAAATTATGGGAAAATGACCATCCTAGGTTTCAGGTTTCATTCGACACTAACATTTATGCTCACTAGAAAGAACCACATAGACATGGCTCATGTTTGATTATCCATTTGTTATGAAAGGGAACTAAGTACTCGGATTATAAAATGCGAGGTTGTTACCTGATGATCAATTGACAATTATCCAACCCTAATCCCTCCCATGATATCTCGATTGCCAATGGCACCAAGAACTTATGGTTTAGATTAACATCAAACAAGAATCAACACTTTACAAATAAACAATCAAACACCGTAACAACTTAAACAAACAATGCAAAGTTATTATTCTAGAAATTCAAGCATAAACATAGTGTCTAAAAGCGAAACCTTACATCTAGGATGATCATCGATGAAATTAGCCGCTCATGGTTCGGTGAATCATCATCAAACAAACGTTAATGTTCATACGAATCGAAAACACCAACCGAATGTTTTGAAAATGTTTAGAACATAAGAACAAAGCCAATTTTCGCCCAGGAACTGCTCCAAAACGTCTCCAATGATGAGATAATGAAAATACAAGCCAAAAACGAGTTTTTATGGCAGTTAAAAAAGTTTCTCGCTGGCCTCCGTTGTAAGCTATGGCGCCACCGTAGCTTACGGCGGCCAAAATTTCATTACGGCGTTGCTATATTGTCTTACGGTGGCACAAGATTCAAGTGTCCACCGTAAGCTACGGCGCCGCTGTAAGCTACGGTGGACGCTGGGAGATTCTCCTTTGATCATTTTTCGCCATTCAAGTTCCCTTCTCAACTCGAACACGTATAAACCCCCATCTACTCATGATAATACCTCTCCGTTATGCTCTTTTGTACCTGCAACACCAAACATACAGTAGTTATCTAATTCCACTAATGAACCCTATTAAATGTGCGAGATTGTCTAGTTTTAAAGCATTTAAGGGTTGTCCAAAGGACCACCTGTCAAGGACGAGCAGAGCGAAGGAGATGGCTAGTGGTTAAGCTGGTGGTGATGCAACAGTTAAGACTCCACTGGTGGGAAATGAAGGATATTGATGACAAAGCCTAACCCACTTTTTAATGTTTTTTGTGTGGATGATTTTGGTGAACAATTTGTTTTATAATGCTTTAAGAAAATAACTACTAGTTTTAAGGATCACTAATTCTTCAGACAATTTGGAGGGTGAGAAAGCTAGATGGGTCCTGTTGTTTGTGGGGGGATGAAGCCTTTGTCACCCTTCTCCTTTACTTTTCCTGCAAACATTAACAACCGATAACACCCTTCCTCAACCCAGGTAGATGGGCCACATTTTGCTTGTGAAGCCCGGGTTGATAATCTTGGTAACTTTGGTGGTGTTCTAAATAAAACTTTAAGCTTTTAGCTATACTTTGTGTTTGATCTTTTTACAGTTTTTATAATAAAAAAATATGTATAACATTAGGAAAAACTATATTGCGTGAATGAATAAGAATCACAGATCCTTGTTTGTGAAAACGTAGGATGAAGTCAATCAATAAAATAAATAAGGCAAAGGTAAGACGTACCATAAAATCCAAGTTAGGATTATATACCCTAGATCATTACCATAATGTAGATAGACTAGTCACTAAAATTTAAAGCTCGGGGATCCTTGATCCTTCTCAGAAAGATTTGTGAATCTTCGACGTTCCTGAAAAACATGTTAACATAAACTTAGGACAAAGCCAAACAATCTAGGGTAAAGCCCATAAAAACTGGTGACAAGCTCAAAGATACTTGGGATAAGCCCATAGACACTGGGGACAGGCCCAAAATACTAGGGACAAGCCCAAACTTAAGTGACATGAAAATGCCAAAACCTTAGCTAACATGAAAATGTTAGAAACCTTAGGATAACAGATGTATGGTACGTTTACCATCATACTTAGGATCCTGCATATGGCCAACAAGAATGAAATTATCACCACTAAACGTGTACTGGTCCCATTGCCTCGAACCATACTTGGATAATGTCGATACTGGCGGGGTGTCAAAACCCAATTCGTGTGAAAGGTGAAAACCTTCAAACCTTAGAAGGTATTAGATACCTTAAACGTGGGAGAGAGGTGGCCAACCCCTTAGACCTCTGTTGATGCAAACGGTACTAATGATTTCTTTAAAAAGTCAAAACTTGGTGAAAGTGGATGTTATGATAAACTGATGTATGGCAAACCAAGCGACTACGTTCCTTGGGAACCTTTTAAACCAAAGAACGCCAGACCCACCGATTTTCAAAAGCCGATGAGTTTTGTCAAAGACATTAATCAAGAATGCTTAAATGAATCAGTTGAAAATCTAAAACAAGAAAAGGAGTCGATAAAAGCTCCACCCGAGGAACCACAGGAAACGACATCTACCTCTGATTCTGTAAAAAATATTAATTGTGTTAGTGTATGTGCATAGTTAGTGATAGTATAGGAGCGGTCGAAAGTGGATGATGAATCACATCCAATTGATGCTGATGATTCAGATGTTTCTTTGTGTGATAAACATGATAATTACGTTTAGAACTTTGTTTAGTCCATGGTTTTTAAGACTGAGGGTTTTTCTAAAGTTGTTGAAACTTTGAATGATGTGTTTTTTTTATTCTGATTGTGATTTAACTGCTTTACCAGTGGAATCTGAGGAATCTGTTTCGAGTGATTCAAAAACTGTTCTAGTCTTCCTGAAACCCTAACAGATACTTCAGATCTATCTGAAAATTGTGAATTTGAAAATATTATTGTGTTGGATTGTGTGAATGAAATTGTTAATGAACAGGAACTGTCTGATAAATCTGGGGATCAGACTGAAGATTCTAACTCACCAAATAATGAGAAGGGGATTGTGATGGTCAAATTTGAAATCTGAGATCTATCTTCGTACGAAGGTAGATTGTAAACTTGGACAGAATTTCACTTCGTATGAAGGTAATGTTATCTTCGTGTGAAGTGTCCAGATCGTGTGAAGGTAGGTTAAAAATTTACGTTTTTGTTGATTTTATTATGATTCCGGTTGATTTTAGGTCTAATTCTTTCAAGGGTTTGTTAGAACTTGATTTTACATATTCCTTAAGAAAATCAAGCCATTTTGACCATTAAATCTTTGGAAAATGATAAAAATGAGAAGAAGAGAAGTCTTCAATGGTTGAATCTTGCTGAATTGTCTTCAAATTAGGCTTCCAAGCTCTGATACCACTTTTGAGGATTTGCTCATCTAATATGCTCAGGTCCTAATTTGATTAACTAGTCATAAAATGCGCGGAATTCATTTTATAATAGTGACAATTGTTCAAGATTACTTTTCAATGTTTATGTTCATTAATTGTTAAACTTGTATAGCCTAAAACAATTTTGAGAGAGCTTTGCCTTATCGTTCAACAAAAACCTACGCAAATGAACTAGCTAGCACACCAATATATAGACATTTAACTCTGCGCGAAGCTAACATCCTAACTTCATACGGAATGAATCAACTTCGTACGAAGTGACTCATCTACCTTAGCACGAAGAGATCACTTCGTTTGAAGTGAAACATACTATTTCAAATCTATCATTTTAGGCCCTATTACATGACACGACATGAATCAAAGACATAGGCATCAGATATCTGCATCAACAGTATTATGGAAACTGTTACCTCTTGGTTGACTCAATGGTGGTATCCCAGAAGAGTATCTAGGATAAGACATGTCTGCAGTTATAGTAGGGCCAGCAGAAGCAATAGTCTGCATGGGAATGAAATCTCCTTCATGGACTTCAGAGCTTCTCATTGGTTGTCTCCCTGAGGATCCTTGGTACTTGAAAACGCTAGGAGCAGGAAAAGTCTGTATTGAAGATCTTGTTAGGTAATCCATGGATCCTTGAAATTTGGTTGATGGAAATAGGATCCTTGTTATTGGAAATATAATCATTGGGGCTAGAACATCTACACATATCCTTCTAACGGAGGGAGGATCCTTGAGGCTGAGTCATCCCCAGGACCCTTGTTGAAGGATAAAGGATCCTTGCGGTTAGAAGGAGGATCCATTGGATTGTTGAGTTGTTGATGTCGGGGTGACAAAATCTAGCACTCTAGGCATCAATGGAGACTGGTCCTCTGCTGGCCTCTTTTGTTTCTTGATATCTTCGATCTCACGTAGGATTTTTTTTATTAGTCTTGTTCTGCTGCTGCATGTAGCTTTTCATCTGCGAGTACAAAACAAAAATATCATTGTCGGTATTTATAGAGGAGGAAGTAGCAGAAGTCTTGGGTCCTTGGAAGACCGAATATGTCTTCTTCTGAGCAGTTTCATTATTCTTCTAGAATTGTGGGGGAATAAGAGGCAACGACATGGAGCTTTTTGACGAGGTAGTCGTTGGCGTAGCAGTTGAAACTGACTTTCCTTGAGAGGCCATTGTGTTATGGAATTGATGAAAACAGGGAGGAATGGATATAAGATTTTAGAATTGAAGCACCACTTGCCCCACGGTGGGCGCCTAATTGTTTTGGTCAAAAATCTGTTTAAGGATAATGTAACCAAAGTTGTTTGTGAGGTAGAGTGCTTGATTGAATGAAACAAATAATTAACTATAAATAAAGCTAATGCATGATGATTTATACAAGGAAAAACCCTTAATCACTAGTAGATCGCCGACACACAAACCTCGGGTGTTGAAAACTATCAACCACCAACTATATTAAACAATGAAAATGATTACAACTTCGGATGTTGATCAAGTGTGGTACAACGATTGTATGATTGCTGAGAGTGTTTGTAAGCTTTCCGCTCATATTGTGTGTATGCGAATGTGAGAAAGATCCTAATAACACTTGATCAACCCCTTTAAAATAAAGATAACAAGAAATGCGAAAATCATGCTAGTCAATGTTCACTCCCACGACCGTTGTGGAATAAGCACGTGCGGCTCCCATAATGAATTCCAGCTTAGACTCAGTCCACCATGTTGCTATCCTACATATAAACATAAGAAAATATCAAGAACAATTGTTAGAAAATATAAGAAATAATAAGGATCCTTGATCCTCTAAGACCCTACACTATCAGCTAAGGATAACTTATCCAGGCGACGACTCATAATATGGGATCCATGATAATTAAAATCTAGCCCCTAACATTATGTTATAAATAAAATAGCAGTTTTATATTTGTAGGATTTATTAACATTTACTATTTTTATTTTTATAACTAAATATTGTTTAAATTAAGTTTTTATCTGATTTAAATATTCAAGTATATAATATCTAAATATTTACATAGTAACAATAATAATATCCAAATAAAATAAGTGTTAAAGGCCGATCCGGTTAGATTGTGCCTCCAAAAGAGCTACATTTACTATTTATATTTATATAAATAAATACTATTTAAATTAATTAATACCTAATAATAATAATAATAATAATAATAATAATAATAATAATGCCCAAATATAATAAGTGTATAAGGCATGTCGGGTTAGATTGTGATCTCTAAAATAGCCTTAGTAACACCCGCCACATTGTGCGGGCTAACCCACTAGTATGTTTAAAATGGTAAAACGTTGATGTGGTTTATAAAGGGTTGGTTAATCTTTATGGTTACACCATTTAATGAAAACTAGTATTTAGCCCCCACGTTGCGGTGGGGAGTGTAACGCTATGGTAAACTTTATCCGTTGACAAAAATAAGAAGTTGTTGGGATTGAACCTGTACAAAGGAACAGATGATATAAAGCCAAAATACTCTATCCGCGGATTGGTCCTTCTATCAGTACTTAGAACATCTGATCGCCTAAAACTATGCTTTCTAAAGACTGATGCCATTCACATCATCTGCTACACCAAAGGTCTGACAGAAGATATCAAGAAGAGGATAGTCATCAGTGTTTAGTTTCATTTTCAATGCAACAGTTCTTTTGCACTAACAGTTGTTAGGGGTCAGTGTTTAGAGTTTGTTATTACTGTTAGATGTCACTATCAACCCTAACGTCATCAAAAGATGCTCAGTGGTTAGATAGTTAGTATAAATAGTAGTGTCAATGTAACAGTGTTGGTGCATGTTTGTGACAACAGCTTTTAGATTCAGGTCTTTGGATATCTTGTATTTAGTGAAACGATAAACAGTTAGCGGGTTTAGCTTTGTATTAGTGAGTTAATAGTGATTGGGCCAAACCAAACCCACATTGGGGGAATGGTATGCGAATTGGGCCTGTCCAATTCGCAGGCCTGTGTGAAACCAGCCCAGGTTGCAAACTTGTGTTATATAAACAAGGCTTTGCATTAGGGTTTAGGTTAATCACCATCACAAGTGAGAGAGAGAGTTCGTATAGCATATAGGGCTTGGACGAAATTCTGTGTGTGAGGATCTTGATTGATTGTAATCAGTTTGATTGATAATTAGTAAAGATCAGTTTGTGGTGATTTCTGTTCCTACACGTTTTCTGTGACAATCTGATCTAGAGGATTCCGCACTCTAGATTAGATATACAATTCTGTGAAGATCCATAGCATTAAGGGGACCTACAATTGGTATCAGAGCATTAGGCTCTTGATTGGCTCGGTTCAGAATTGTTTGCTGCAGAAAACTAGCAAGTTTTCAGAGTTTTGGAAGCTGTTTGGTGAAACCCTAAATTCTGCGTTTTTATTAGTCTTGGCGTATTTGATTGTTTGCTGTTTTGCAGGTTTATTGGCTGTTTTTGCAGGATTTTGGAAGAATTTTGCTTGGAAAGTTGAAGATTCGAAGAACTGTTCTTCGTAGTGTTCATCAGGATTTTTGTGAAAATTGCTGATTTTGGTTACTTTGATTTTGCAGGAATCTGTTTGGGAAAGAGATAAAATCTCTTCAAACTTTGAAAAGATTTGATCGAAAATATCAGAATCCCGAAACTTTTGAAGGTTGTTACCAGCTTGCTGAATAAGTTTATCAAAAACGCAGTCTGGACCTGCGGATTTGATAAACCAACGCATTTAACTGACCAAACATTTTTAAATCCTAAGGCGACTTAGGTAACCGTGTAATTGTCCTCTCCGACATTACTTCGGTGATCTGCTACGTTACCAGCGGATTTGATCTGCCTACGTAATCGTCCTGCAGATTTACCAGCGGATTTGATTTACCTGCGTATTTAACCAGCGAAATTAAACAGCAAAATTAACCAGCGAAATTAACTCAGCGAATTTGTCTTGGCTTGCGTATTTGGAGTTGGACTCAGCGAAATTAACTAGGACTCGCTTGCGTAATTAACCCCTGGACTTTGACTTGCTAGTGTAATTAATTTTGAGGGGTGGAATAATTTTGAGGGTGCGTATAGTGTAATTAACGTCTTCGCAAATTGAGAACCATCCGTAAGGAATTTTCGAAAATGGGTTGCGCAGTTTGATCCGAAATATTTTTAGGTTAAAAAAGGTTTTCGACATATTATATCATTGGATTCGTATCGTCGAGACGAGTCTAATGGTGTAATTTAGTAAAAATAGTTTTCAGACAGTTTTTAACCGTTTAGCGAGCCGATTCGTTAAAATGTCGAATATGTCGAATTTGAACAACTTGTTGAGAATGGAGCATGAAGTAGGCACGACAAACAAACCGCCAAAGATGATGAAGGTAGAAAATTACCTTACGTGGAAAGACCGGTTTCAGTCGTTTGTTGAGCATCAAGACACAAGAATGTGGATCTGCATTGTCAATGGGTACACAAACCAACTCATGATTTCGAAGGCAGACAACGGGTCACATCTTAGGTCAACATGGAGGAAGCAGACAAGAAGATGTATGAAGCTGAAAAACGTGCTCTAGCTGCTATCAAAATGTCTTTACCAGAGGAAATTAAAACACCTTTAAGAGGTACACGAGTTCAAAGGAAATGTGGGATGCTCTAGAGAAGAGGTATGAGGGTAATCCTGATGTGAAGAAGAACAAGAAAGATTTGTTGAAGAAGCAGTTTGCTGTCTTCAAGGGCATGAGAAATGAATCTCTAGAAGACATCATTACAAGGTTTTATCATCTGATGACAGAGATAGATAATTATGATATAGAGGGATACAATTATGCTGAGATCAATGACAAGTTGCTAGATGCTCTACCCACTAAATGGGATACATACACCCTCATGATCAAGAGAGAAGCTGATTATGCAACTGTGGACCTAGAAGAAGTTGTCGAGAAGCTGAGAGCTTACGAACTCAACATGAGGAAGAAGGAAACAGGTTATGCTCAGGTTCAAGATCCGGGAGTTTACAAAGGCATTCCATCTTCATCTTCGCACAACGCTTCGAGTGACTCAGCAACGGCCTTTCTCTCAAGTGAATGTGAAAATGTCTATGATGAAAATGGTTAATTGTGTTTTGTCGCCTCAACGGGAGGTTCAAATGCAGGGAAGAGACAACAGGAACAGCAGCAGACTGGATCCAATAATAGCAGGATTCCAAATTCTATGCCATGAGTGTGAAATCTACCGAGACTCAACTGGCACTCCTTGCCTGGTTTCTTGCTTCATATCAGAATTATATACAGGGCAAGATAACAGATCCAGCAGCACTGGACGAAGATTTTGAGCAGATTGATCAAGACGATTTGGATGAGATGGATATTCAGTGGCAGATGGCCATGATAACTCTCAGGGCTAAACGGTTCATGAACAGAACTGGGAGGAAGTTCATTGGCAAAAGAGTTGGATTCGATAAATCCAAGGTTAGATGCTTTAAATGTCAAAATCTTGGGCATTTTGCTAGAGAGTGCCAAAGACAAACAGGAGAATAACAAAAATCTTCCGCGTTTCATAACTCATCTAACCAAAGTTCATCCAATGGTGCATCACGTGCACTTGTTTCCACTACTTCTCCTGATGGTTCATATGATTGGAGTCTTCACCTCAAAAATGATGAAACCATAACACAAGCTCTAATGGCAGAGATCGTTACTGTGATCGAAGAAGGTCAACTAGATGAGGAGGAAGCTAGTGTGGATAGTATGAGTCAAGGTGATAATAGTGATGTAAGTGTGAGTAGTGAGAATGTGACAAGTGACTATAAAGATGCTGGTAGTGAAGCAAGTGTGTATGAAACTGCTGAGGCCGAAAGTGAAGTTGAAAAGGTTGAGCCTCAGGCGAAACCAGCTGTAGTAGAAAAGACTAATGATGTACAAGTGCAATCTGACGAAGAAGAAAAGGTCAAAGCCAATCTTGCTGCATTAATGGCCGATTTGAGTAAAGCAACTGGTGATGTAAGTTCAAAACCAGTAAGTTCAGTCTGCATGAGTTGCAGTGAGTTGAAGGAACAGTCGACAGGTTGTCAGCTCACAACCAAAGTCTGCGAAATGAACTAAATGATCTAAAAGAGTCGAACTTTTTTCTAAAGAAACGTGAGTCTCGATATTTAAATAAAATTAAATCATGTGAAGCTCAGGTCGAAATTTTAACCACCAAGTTAAACAAAGAGCTTCAAGTGATTGATTTAGCTCATGAGACCATGCGTGATAAATCAAGAGAGCTTTCTGGTAAGTGCACGGAACTGTCCGAGGCACAAATTAAGATTGTTGAACTCCAAAGAAAAATAGATCAATTTAGAAACTCATCTTTTGTTATGAAACACATGATGGGTAATATGAAAAAGAGTTCTGATAAGACAACGGTGGGCTTCAATGAAGTTCCACCTCCTGTCCATCAAGACTATACATTTTTGCCACATGAAGATGAGTTAACGAATTTTTACAGTGCAGATGAGGTTAACGAGCATACACCTGTTAAAGTGCTTGAAACTTCTGGAAGTTAGAGTAATAGAGTGTCTGATTATGAAGTGGTTGACGTTATGAGGGATGCAAAGAAAGAACCTGTTTTGAAAACAAAAATTGCACCTAAACGAGATTTAAAACTCAAATCTGTTAAAAAGGTTAACTTTGTTAAGGGGGTGATATGAAAGATGAAACAAACGTCAATGAAACAAAGTCAACTGAAACGTTTGTTCAAAATAAAATAAATCCTCCACTTACAACAAAAGCTAGTCCTTCTAAAACGTCGCCTAATTCATCAGACCCATCAACTTCAAAAGCCAACGAGACTAAGGCTTTTAAGAAACGCTCTTGCTTTAACTGCCACACAAAGGGACACGTAGTTAGTTGATGTCCTTACAAAAAGGGTGAAGCACCCTTGAAAGAGGAAAAGAGAGAGAAATCACCTGAACAGAAGAGTGACCATGAGTCGAGACCATCGAACTCACCAAAGAAATCGGTTAGTGATGACAAGTTCCTCGTTTTCAAATAAATCAACCAAGATTTTAGCCTAGGTCACCACCTGGCAGATTCGACAGACCTAGAAGCAATTCACCAAGAATGAACAATTTTAATGGTCAGTCTAATAATTTCAGGTGTCAAAGTGCACAACAAAATCGATACTACAACAGTGGTAATCGAAATATTTACAAAAATATAAGAAGTCAAAACTTCCAAAGGTCAAACAGTCCAAACTTGCATAGGAACCCTCAGGACCAAAGACCTAGTGGAAGTCAAAGACCATTTCCATCAACAGGTCCGAGATCCAAGACTCCTACTAGGAGTGATGGATATTGGATGGATGTTCATGTGGTTGATGAATCTGGAAGACCCAAGACCATTAAGGCTTGGGCCCCCCAAACTAACTAAATTTGTTTTGGTTTGTGAAGGAGCTGCTAAGGAGGCTGATCAGCTTGTGGTATGTTGACAGTGGCTGCTCTAGGCACATGACGGGGGATAAGAGGTTGCTTAAAGATTTTGAGGAAATAAATGGTGGTTACGTGAATTTTGCGGGAGCAAAAGGTGGAAAATCATAGGTCAAGGGAAAGTGACAAATGGGAAGATAACCTTGGACAAAGTTAACTATGTCGAGCAGCTCAAAAACAATCTGATGAGTGTGTTGCAAGTCTTTGACAAGGGTTACTCTGTCCACTTTACCAAGTCTGAGGCACTGGTGTTAAAACCGGGTTTGGTCATTCCTGATGATTGGGTAGTTATGCGAGCACCAAGGAAGAATGATACCTATGTCATGGACATGAGTGTACATGATTCTTCAGTGGTGACTACATGCTTGTTGTCGAAAGCATCTGAGGCGGAGTCGTTGTTATGGCATAGACGCATGGCACATATCCACTATCGCAAAATGAATTATATAATTAAAAATGGTTTAGTGGAAGGTGTGCCTATGCAGAAGTTTTCTGTGGATGATAAGTGTCTTCCTTGTAAAAAGGGAAAGCAACACAGAAAATCTCACAAGTCTAAAACCGTGAATTCCATTGCCTCTCCACTTGAATTACTTCATATGGATTTATTCGGTCCCGTGAATGTAAGGACTATTGAAGGAAAATATTATTGCTTAGTTGTTACTGATGACTTTTCTCGTTTTTCTTGGTTTTATTTCTAGTGACAAAGGATGAGACAGCAGAAATGTTAATCAATCTTTTTGCAAAGTTGGAGAATCTACTTCAGACAAGAATAAAGCGCATTAGAAGCGACAATGGAACGGAGTTCAAGAATCGGTTGCTGGAAATGTACTATCTCTGCAAGGGGATAGAGCATCAATTCAGTGCTCCATACACACCGAAACAGAATGGAGTGGCAGAACGGAAAAACAGGACATTAATAGAAGCTGCTAGGACCATGCTTTCTGATTCTAATCTTCCTGTCATCTTTTGGGCAGAGGCTGTGAATACAGCTTGCTATGTTCTGAATAGGGTTTTGACAGTTAAACGACACAATAAAACATGTTATGAACTTTTGAGAAACCGTAAACAAAATTTAGAAGGGCTCGAACCGTTTGGGCTTCCATGCACGATAATCATAAATAAAAACCAACCAAAATTTGGTGAGGTTGCTGACGAAGGATTTTTCCTAGGTTATGTCGACGATGCACCAAACAAGAGAGTTTTTAATAAAAAGAATGGTAAAATTGAAACGGTTTTTAATATTCCAGCTCAGGTCCAGCCATTCTATATGATTATAATCTATGTTTTGAGTCTTTTAAATTTCCTGAGTTTTCTGATGCAGGTGATTTAGAAGTAATTCATAGTTTGGCTTGGGATGAAGATGGTCGTGCTTTTGGTCCGAGTTTAAGTGTTCCAAGTGTTGTTGCATCAACTGCAAATGAAAATGCAGAAGTAGCGGATTCCAGTGACAGTGAGTCTGAACCTCTTGAGGGGGAGGATTTTACTAATCCGTTTGCTGATCAACATGTTCAGGGGGAGATTGGATCAAATCTACAGACTAATTTGGAAGTTGACACCATTGCTACAACACGAGCAAACAGAGATCATCCAGTGGAGAATATTATCGGTGATCCGAATGCAGGTGTTCAGACAAGGAGAAGTATCACAGAAGGTTCATGTGTGTATGCTACGATTGAGAAGACTGGTATTATCAATGAGTGCTTGTATAGCTGTTTTATTTCTCCAGAGGAGCCGAGGAATGTTCATATGGCTCTGAAGGATAATTCATGGGTAGAAGCTATGCAGGAAGAACTAGCTCAGTTTGAGAAGTTGAAAGTTTGGGAGTTAGTCGATTTACCAGAGGGAGAAAGAGAGATTGGCACCAAGTGGGTGTTCAAGTGTAAGAAAGACGACCGAGGGATCGTGACACAGAATAAGGCTCGGTTAGTGGTAAAAGGGTTCAATCAGCAAGAGGGGATTGATTATAATGAAATGTTTGTACCAGTTGCCAGGTTAGAAGCAATTAGGTTGTTTCTAGCTTTCGATCATTCAAGGGCTTTAAAGTTTATCAGCTTGACGTGAAGAGTGCATTTCTTTACAGGAAAGTCCAAGAAGTGGTGTATGTCTCACAACCAGATGGGTTTACTGATCCAGACTATCCAGATAGAGTGTATAAATTGAACAAAGCATTGTATGGATTGCATTAGGCACCCAGTGCTTGGTATGAGACGTTGTCAGCTCATTTGTTGCAGAATGGCTTTGAAAGAGGTTAAATTGACAGTACACTTTTCATTAAGAGAAAGAAGGAAGATTTTATGCTGGTACAATATACGTCGATGATATCATTTTTGGTTCATCTGATGAGAGCATGTGTCATGAGTTCGAAGAGGTGATGAAGAGTAAGTTCGAGATGAGTGCAATGGGTGAGTTATCATTCTTCTCGGGGTTGCAAGTTGAACAAAAGAAGGATGGGATCTTTATTCATCAGACAAAGTATGTGTATGATATTTTGACTTGTTTCAAGATAGAGGATTGCGCTACATTTAATACACCCATTTGTGAAAATCACAACATTGGTCTAGATGGTGAGAGTGTGGACGATGTTGATCCTACTCAATATAGGGCCATGATTGGATCGTTGATGTATCTTACTACTTCAAGACCGGACATTATGTGTGCCGTATGTTTGGGTGCCAGATATCAAGCTAATCCAAAGGAATCGCATATGAAAGTGGTGAAGCGTATACTTCGTTACTTAAAGGGAAACCTAAGTTTGGGCTATGGTATCCTATTGATAGTGACTTGAAGTTTATTGCATACACTGATTCGAATTTCGGAGGATGAAAATCTACCAGAAAATCTACCACATGTGGTTGTCAGTTCTTAGGGGGAAGACTAGTTTCATGGCAGTGCAAGAAACAAGCCTGTGTGTCTATGTCTTCATGTGAAGCTGAATACATTGCTGCGGGTAGTTGCTGTTCACAGGTTCTGTGGATCCAACAGCAAATGCGCGATTATGGTTTGAATTTCTCTCGCACACCTATTATGATAGACAATAACGCCACAATCTCCATCACAAATAATCCCGTAAAACACAGTCGCACAAAACATATTGACATTCGTCATCATTTTATACGGGATTGTGCTGAAAAGAGAATGATTGAACTGCATAGAGTGGAGACACTAGATAACCTGGCAGATCTTTACACAAAAGCTTTTGACAGGGCTCGATTTGAACATCTAGTCGAACTCAACGAGATGAGGAATCCTGAATAACCAATTTTTCATAAGAATTTTTGTAAATAGTTTATTGCTTTTTTAAAATCAAAAACATAAAAAAATATTAGAAAATCCAAAAATAAAAAAAATAGAAAAATCAAAAATGAGTTTTCACTGTGTTGAAAAAGAAGAAATGATAGTACATCAGCAGGTTAGACTGTCACACTAAAACTGAAATTAAATTGCTTAAGTGTGCTAGCAGCTTCATCATATAATGTACCATGGTGATATAAACATAAAGAATTGAGTATGAGTGGGTAACATATCAGTGGCGTATGGTTTTATAACCTTAAATCTTGCGTTGATAGATTGCCAAAATCTGAAGTTTTGGGTCTTTATACTGTTATTTCATCCGGGGTATCAGGGTTGTCCTTCTGCTGCATCCAGATATATGCTGACCTAGGCACAGCCAGGATATCTTAAAAGAGCAAAACATGCCAAATCCCAGAAATTGAAAAAGCTCTCCTAGAGAGTCATTCAAATGTGCAAAATGTATAATCGTACCAGAATCTGTGGTATTTGTCTTAACCCTCGTTGGATATTGGTCTCTTTGTTGTACGGAAGTACGGACCTTATCACCAATTATCTAACATTGTAATTCAAAAAGGATGAAATTCGGTATACTCACCTACTACGATGAATCTTTGTGCGTACCTGATCGTGGGGATATGTCCTGAAGTGGGACACACTAGCATATCAGTATAAAATTACCTTAACATATCACTGGGTAAAGGTACTTGAAATGTTCATGTGTTTTGTTTAAGTGGACAAACATATTGGTAATCGTCTTGAACTGCTCTTCATGAAAATTAAAAGATAGAATGAACTGAGAGTGTGAAACGGTTTGATTAGGCTGATATGATTTTCTTAACCAGTGATTATCACAAAAACAGAGTGTTTATTTTCTTGTTATTTATTTGTTTTCAGAAAATTATAAAAATCCAAAAAGATTTTCTTTTTCTTTAAAAATTCTTAACATACAGAAAATGGTTGTTCTTGGAGGAATTGTTACCGAAAGGGGGAGATGGTGTTCCAAAATGAGTTCAAAATTTTTCAAAATTTGCAGGTCTAGTGGTGTTTGAGTAAAAAGTTTTGAGTCTTGGTGTTGAGATGAAAAATTGCTTAATCCGTATTAAAGTTTACACATCTCTCGATTAATGATAATTTGTTATTTTCGAGGTGTTTGTTTGGTATATAGATAGTTGCAATTTGTTCTTGTGAAGCAAGGTGAAGTTTAGTGAAGAGGAGTCTGTTTGGATGCATAATAGAATCCTCCTTTCTACATTGCTGACAAAGTTTGAAGAGGTTGAAGATTGCTATGCAACTGCTGAACTAGAGTTTACTCAAGTGCTAACAACTTTGAAGATTTGGTGATTGGATGCATCAGCTTAGGGAGAGTCTGTTGCTGACAGAAGCTATTGAAGCTAAAGCTATCCAAAGACCAATGACGATGAAAGATTACATGTAGAATGCAAGAAGATTGAAGAAAGAAGGTTGAAGACAAAGTTTTTATGAAGCTATTGTCAAGGGGGAGTTTGTTGGTGCATGTTTGTGACAAATTAGATTCAGGTCTTTGGATATCTTGTATTTAGTTAAACGATAAACAGTTAGTGGGTTTAGCTTTGTATTAGTGAGTTAATAGTGATTGGGCCAAACCAAACCCACATTGGGGGAATGGTATGCGAATTGGGCCTGTCCAATTCGCAGGCCTGTGAGAAACCAGCCCAGGTTGCAAACTTATGTTATATAAACAAGGCTTTGCATTAGGTTTTAGGTTAATCACCAGAATCACAAGTGAGAGAGAGATTTCGTATAGCACATAGGGTTTGGACGAAATTCTGTGTGTGAGGATCTTGATTGATTGTTATCAATTTGATTGATAATCAGTAAAGATCAGTTTGTGGTGATTTTTGTTCCTACACGTTTTCTGTGACAATCTGATCTAGAGGATTCCGCACTCTAGATTAGATATACAATTTTGTGAAGATCCATAGCATTAAGGGGACCTACAAACAGTACAATTTGTCTTCTTAAAAGATCCTTGCACCAATCATCTTCTTACATTTCTGTACTATCTACCTGTGTTATAATAGGCTAAGGGGGAGTTTGTGAATCCACATGCAAAGTTTATAAACTTGAAAGCATGATGATGATGAAAACAAATGACCTTTACTTGTAGTAAAAGTTTTTCATTCTATTCCGCTGCATTTACTCTAAACTTCAATCATATTTCCATTTTTGAAACAAAAACTACAATTAAATCAAACTCAGATCCTAACAAGTTGTATCAGAGCTTGGTCAATCAAAATTTGATTAACATCAATTTGATTTGAAAGATAAGCTCTCCCTGCTACTTAGGTTGATAGTTTTACTTGAATACAGAGTTTTCTTACGTTCAAAGTTTTTAAAAACAAATATGTTGTAAACAAGCAGAAATGGCACAAAACACACTGGATTCCAACATTGGATCCATGTTTAAACCACCAATGTTGAAACGAAATGAATATTTTATATGGCAACGCCGAATGGGTCACATCCTGGCTCAGCAAAACACCGGCTGTTGGCAATCTGTTGTGTATGGACCACATATTCCAATGGTTCCCAGCACAGAGGATCCCAATACTCAAGTTCCAAAACGTCCCGACAATTACTCTGAGCAAGACTTCCAGAAAATAGAGTTGGATGAAAAAGCGTTTAGCATCGTTGCTTCTGCACTACACAACGAAATCTATGTTGAGTTGCTCCACTGCAACAGTGCAAAAGAGTTATGGGATGCACTAAAAGAATAGTTCGGTGGAACTGATGAGTGATAGAGAATAATAGAGAAGTTTTAAAAAAAAATATGAGACGTTTTGTCATGTAAAAGGTGAGTCGTTAACAAAACAGTTCAAACGTTTTAGCTGTCTCATTAGTCGGCTTTTGAGATCATTACCAGAAAAATGGGAGACTGCAGCTTACGTTATTCGAACATCTGTTGGGTTTAAAGAGATGACCCTCACTCAACTTCATGGTCGACTTCTCACTTATGAGAGAGAGTTGAATCAGAAAAAGAAGTTACAAGAGTCTGGGAAAACAACTGACGACTATTGCTAGGGTAACACTGCTCTTTATAGTCAAGAAGAGAGTTCTGGTAGTGGGAAGGATCAAGGTTATGATCATTATATTGATATAACTTCTGGAAACAACTTTACCTCTGATCCTTACACGCCCAATTTTGCTTTTGCTGCAAATGGGGAAAGCCAAAACTCTGACAATTTGTCCTTTGAAATGAATGACTAACAACATTTTGAACCCGCTGATTTGGAAGAAATGGACATTTTACATTAGCTGGCACGGTTGAGTGTTAGAGCAAGTAAATTTTACAAAAGGACTGGTAGGAAATTTCCAGGTTTGCATGGGGGGTTTAAAGTGGGGTTGGATAAATCCAAAATTAAATGTTATCAGTGCAATAGGTTAGGACACTTTGCCAGGAAATGTAGATCTCAAACTGTAGGTCCAATTATGACTAACCCAGGCCCTAGACCTCAAAGCACTGCTCATTATTCCCATTATACCCCTGCACCACAAATGCAACATACTCACACTTTGCACATCCTGCTACTAATGTCCCTGTCCATTATATCCAAACTCCTGCTCCACAGATTCAGTATGTTCAAGCACCACCTCAAGTGCATGTGCAACAAGCACCAAAAAGCACTCAAACCACTGCTCAGACAGAGGTTAATCAGCAAAGCTTCTTTACACAAGGCTTTGTTGATTGGAGTAGTTTGCCTGAGGATTTATCTGATGAAAACTTTGCTCTAATGGCTAAAAATGATTTTGAAAATGAAAATTTTTGTTTAATGGCCTTAGAGACAATTGTTGAAAGTGATGAGTCTGTGGAACAAGAGTTAAAAGTCTGATGAAGTTCAAAGTTGTGATGAAGCAGTGGTTACACCAGTGATTGATCGAAACACTATTGATGAAGAAAAGATCTCTCTTCTGACCCATGGGATACTGATGTGTGTGAAGATGATTGTGATTGTGCTCTCATGGCTGCTGCTAAGGTATCACCTCGGATCTTAAAGGATCTCTATTCAGAAAAATGTATGATAGCTTTTGCTAACATTAAACAGGTGAATGAAAACCTTAGGAACAAAATGTTAGAAAATGAACTTAGTTTTGAAAAACTTATCAAAGAGTTGAAATTAAAATTATTTTTAAAAGATTCTGAGATAAGTAGCCTGAAGCATGAATCTAGCATAACCAAGGACCAACTCCAAACTATGGTATACCAAGTTTGTAAAAAGGAGTTAGAGGATACCCAGATCACATGTGAAAATGGGTAGAATCTTCAAAAGGTTTTGAAATTATGCTAGATAAGCAGATCAAGAGTAACATAAAATTTGGCATTGGTTTTGTAACTGAAGAAGAAGCCAAAGAAAATGTTATAAAAATTGATTCTGAAAAGGTTGAAGTAGTTCCAACAAATTTGGCTGGAAATGAGATAAAAACCACTGATAAAAAGGGTAACAAAATTTCTCTTGAAAAACATGAAAGGTCTTCAACTTTTACAGAAATTGAGAAATACTAATTCAAACCCACATGGTCAGATGAATGTGATATTCTTGAAAATTTCAAGTCAATGGATTTCTCAACTCTTGAAGGTGTCAAGGTACCTAAGGCAAGAATCATTCCTATCAAAGATCTTCCAGCAGAGGTTACAACATCTGCTGAGAAGAAATCAGATAAAAAGAAAAAAGAAAAAATCAAACATTTGTTTTGTGAAGTTTGAAACAAAAGAAACCATGTATCTGAAATTTGTTTTCTTTTAAAAACATATGACATAAACAAAACACATGTAATCCCAAATGATTCAAAATGCTTTATCTGTGGGAAAACAAATCATCTGACTCATGAGTGTGCTTATCTTCAAACCATCAAAAGGTAAAAGAGATCAAAGTAAAAGCTCTTGAGAAAGAAAGTTCAAGATCTGCTAGAAATAAATCTAAGCAGACTTTTGAACCTGTTGAAACATCTGTCACAAAAGCATTGATCAAAACCTCTGTTCCCAGAGAGGTGCAAGTGACAGATGCTCCACCTGCCAACAGGTATCCAAGAGGACATGGACAACAAGTTTATTAAAAGGTTCCTATGAGCTATGAAGGTTACAAAAAACCTTCAAAGCCCAAAGTGAATAGATATCCTCATGGTTACCAACATCTGACAGGAAATGGTTCACAACAGTGGATGCAAAGACAAACTCAAACCACTGACCATACTCCTGGATTTGAGAATGGACAATCTGTGAACCCATCCAAAGCCATTATGGCTTTGGAATCTCATTTGAACTAATTGTTTACTTATGTACAGGGAGCTTCTACTTGCCTTGACAGTTATGGTATGTAGATAGTGGAGGCTCCAGGCACATGACAGGATGTAGAGCCCTTCTCAAAGACTTTCTGGCTCATGGAGGGGGTGATATATTCTTTGGTTACAATTCACAAGGGAAGGTGTTGGGCTTAGGTTGTGTTCAGGCTGGGAATCTCAAATTTGAAAATGTTAACTTAATTGACAATCTAAAATTCAATCTTATGAGTGTTTCACAAGTGAGTGACAAAGGATATGAATCCTTTTTTACAAAGAAAACTTGTCAAATTGTAGTTACAAAGGTTGTTAAAAAGATTGATCAGATTATTGCTGAGAGCAAAGCACAACTTGTTGCTCATAGAAGTGGCAATGTGTATGTGGTTGATATGTTGAAGGATAACCCTATGTCCAATGCATGCCTGTTCTCAGTTGCTTCAAGCAAAGAGAGAGATTTATGGCATAGAAGACTTGGGCACACAAATCTGAAGACAATCACAACACTCTCCAAAAATTGTCTTGTCAGAGGTTTACCACATAAACAATTTACTTGTGAAGAACATTGTGTTTCCTATTTAAAAGGTAAACAACACAAAAGTTCTTACAAGTCAATTGAAGAGTCCAAAACAACCCAGTGTTTGCAATTGTTGCCCATGGATTTGTTTAGCCCTATAAAAGTCATGAGCTTAATGAAGAAAAGATTTTGTTTGGTCATTGTAGATGATTTTTCAAGGTTTACATGGACATTCTTCTTACACTCCAAAGATGAAACAACTGGTATATTGCAAAATTTTGTCAAAAAGGTTGAAAAGCAATATGACCTCCCTGTAAAAATCTTTAGGAGTGACAATGGGACAGAGTTTAGAAATAAGGAGTTAGATGCCTTTTGTGAGTCAAAAGGGATTGCTAGGCAATTTAGTGTCCCAATAACTCAAGAACAAAATGGGGTAGTTGAAAGGAAAAATAGAAATCATGTTGAATCTGCAAGAACCATGCTAGCAGACTCAGGTTTACCCTTGTCTTTTTGGGCAGAGGCTGTAAACACTGCATGTTATGTTCAAAACAGAGTTTTGATTAACCCTAGGCATCAAAAGACTTCTTGTGAATTGCTTTACAAAATAAAACCTCTGTCATATTTCAATGTTTTTGGCTGTCCTTGTTTCATTTCGAACTTAAAAGATTCTATTCTAAGTTTGCAGCCAAAGTTGATTGTGGTTATTTTCTAGGATACTCAACCACTGCAAAAGCCTACAAAGTTTTTAACACTGCAGGTACATCACAGTCAACAAGAGCAAGGATATGATTGTATTCTTCCAAATTTCAAGATCTATTCTTCAAGCAGAGGAGCAGAGATTAGTAACAATGGTGAAAGCTTTGCTGGTTCAACAGTGGTTAATTCTCAATCCTCTGCCTGCTCTCAAAATCAAAACACTGTTGATAAAAATCCATCAAATATGGATAAAAATCAACAAACCTCCATTACCATACCACCCATACCACCACTCCATTCCAATCAAAGGTTGGACCATCAAATTCACCAACAGAGGTTAGCTCAAACGATACACATTTGCAAGCTTCACCTCAAAATGCACTTGTCCCATATCAAGGTGATTTGATCTTCCTCAAAAGCCATCCATTGGATCAAGTTATTGGCAACATAAATGAGGGAGTGCTCACAAGAAGCCAGCCCCAAAACATTTGCCTCTTTGTTGGTTTTCTATCACTCATCCAACCTGTCAAGTATCAAGAAGAACTGAAAGACAACAGCTAGGTAGAGGCTATCCAAGAGGAGCTCCTTCAGTTTAGAAGACAACAAGTTTGGGAACCTGTACCACTGCTTAAGGATGTGAGTCCAATTGGCACAAAGTGGGTCTTCAAAAATAAAACAGATGAAACTGGTATTGTTGTCAAGAACAAAGCAAGACTCATGGTTCAAGGCTACAGACAGGAAAAGGGCATTGACTATGATGAAACCTTTGCTCCTGTAGCAAGGTTAGAAGCCATCAGACTGTTCTTAGCTTTTGCTGCCAGCCACAACATCAAAGTGTTTCAAATGGACATCGAAAGTGCATTCCTGTATGGAAAGATCAAGGAAGAAGTGTATGTGTGCCAACCTCCTGGATTCGAAGATGCATTTCATCCTGATCATGTTTACAGGTTAAACAAAGCACTATATGGTCTTAAACAAGCACCAAGAGCCTGGTATGAAACTCTATCCACTTTTCTCTTATCCATAGGTTTTTCAAGAGGTAAATAAAACTTTGTTTTTAAAATGGAAAGGAAAAGATTTGATGCTTGTCCAAATTTATGTGGATGACATCATTTTTGGATCCACATGCACTGCCATGTGTGAAGAGTTCAGAAAACTCATGGCAGCAGAATTTGAAATGAGTGCAATGGGTGAGTTGCAATGTTTTCTTGGTTTAAAAGTCAAACAAATGCACAATGGCACCTTCATCCATCAAAATAAGTATGTCAAAGAACTGCTTAAAAATTTGATATGGATGATTGTAACCCGTGCCGCACACCCATGGCAACTTCAAAGCTGGTCACTATTATTGATAAAGATGACTTGGTTAATCAAACACTTTATAGAAGTATGATTGGATCTTTATTGTATCTAACTGCTTCTAGGCCATACATCATGTTTGCAACATGTGTTTGTGCCAGATCCCAATCACTTCCTAGAAGGTCTGATCTTATTGCTGTCAAAAGGATATTCAGGTACATAAAAGGTGCTCCCACACTTGGTATCTGATATCCAGCTAATGGAAATGTGGAGCTTTCTGGTTACTCAGATAGTGATTTTGTTGGATGCAAGACAACAAGGAACTCCACATCAGGAGGTGTCCAATTCTTAGGTGATTGCCTAGTGTCTTGGCAAAGTAAAAAGCAAGTTGCAGTCTCCACATCCACTGCTGAGGCAGAATACATTGCTGCTGCAAGTTGCACTACACAAATCCTGTGGTTTCAAAATCAACTTTTGGATTTGGTATCGCTACTTTAAAGACTCCTCTCAAATTGACAGTCAAGCAGCAGAAAATATCATTAAAAATCCAGTTTCTCATTCCACAACAAAACACATTGACATCAGACATCACTTTGTGAGGGATT
Organism: Scalesia atractyloides; assembly: GCA_947069175.1. Taxonomy (NCBI): domain Eukaryota; kingdom Viridiplantae; phylum Streptophyta; class Magnoliopsida; order Asterales; family Asteraceae; genus Scalesia; species Scalesia atractyloides. The sequence continues at coordinate 28,634,434 of CAMTDV010001633.1, forward strand.
TCTATGAAAAAGTTTGATTTCTTTACAACGTGTCCATACTAAGGATCAACTAGCAGTTGTGTTAACAAAAGCATTGGATACATCTACTTTTGAAACTTGATCTCTAGGATTGGAATGCTAAACATGGATTAAAAACAGTTTTTCTGGTGATCCATGTGTAAATAGCATAAAAATGTTTTCAGAAATCAAAACAAAAACCTTAAAAATAGTTAAAATTGAAATTCTTTCAATAAATCTTTAATGTCTATTTTAAACCACTGATAGCATCAAAACATTGGTCGTTTAGAAAAGTCTATCCACTGTCAAAAGTGTATCCTCTGATAGGTTCAAAACACTGTTCACATCCACTGCCTATGTTCTCAAATAGTGTTTATCCAAACAACTGTCTTCCATTGTCAAACAGAGGTTACACATGGTCAGACATTATTCGTCAGTCGTTTGCGTCAGATGACACGTCATCACCACTTTTTCAAAAACCCTATAAAACCATGTTTTATCCATAACAGAGGTTTCACTTTCCCGTGTTGAATCCAAAATTCTCAAAACGGGTTTCTCTTCAATCATGGCAGCAAAGCAAAATCTAAAGCGGAATCCAATCAAGAACCACCACCATTCACACTCATAATCAAAACTCCTCACAACTATACCGCAATTCTTGAAGCAACTGATTCAAACACAAGATATCATTTAATGATAAAAATCTTGAAAGAATAAAATTTTTTGAAAATGTTACCCATCAAAGCCCCCATTTATCAAGACACACTATGTCAATTTTGGACAAACGCAAAGGTTCATTCACAAAAGGATGTTCCTAATGCCATCACATCAAAAGTGGGCAAAACACTGATGCAAATTAGCCCTCAATCAATTTCTCAAGTTTTTGAACTGAATGATATGGCACATCCTGTGTCATTCTCTACGAATGAGATGCATGCCGAATTTGTGGAAAGAGGTTACATTGGGCAACTTAAAGGTATGCCCATCTATAAACCCAATTTCCTGCTGAGATGAGATTTTTCTTTCATACTCTTTTATCATGTCTCTCAGCAAAGACCACAACTTTTAATGAAATACCATTGAACATTCAGTAACTGGGTTATGCCATTTTAACTGGATCAGATTTTAATTTTTCTCGGATACTATTCAATGATCTTGTGGCAAATTTTAATAACATTGAAAAAAGGAAAGCTTTTCTGATACATCCATGATTCATGAGTGTTTATCTTCATAATCAGTTACCTGAGGCTGTTGTTAAACAAGGCGCTGTTACAAATTTGAGTGGCCTAACTCATGAAACTTTTACTAGAATAACCAATCAGGATAAGGTTTCCAAAACAAAATTAGAGGAGGCTGAGCAAGCTTTACAAGAACAAAATGTTCAATCTCAACCTCCTGCTACTGAGCCCACTGCTCCTGGTGATCAGGGCATTACAACCACTGCCCTGAAACCCACACCAGCAATCTCCAAAAAGAAACCAAAGAAAATATCCAGAAACCCACCAAACCCAAAAAGGGCCCTCTGGAAGATGAGATCCCAGAGGTTAACCCATTGATAACACAAAAATCACAAGAAAACACTGCTGCTACTTCTTCACAGCAGATGTTAGAATCTCAACCTGGCTTTGAAACTCCCCCTTCTTCCTCACAAAAGGAAAAGGTTGTAAACACATGGACACCAAATTATGAAGCTATAGGATCACTTGGTTCTATCTTCCATAGCCCCTCTCCCAGGGCAATGTCTCTTTCTGCACCAAAACCATCCCCAACAAAGTCACTCCCACCAACCATATTGCCTTTGTTGAATGCAATTGACCTAGAACAGACATTAACAAGTTCTTCTCAACAACCTATCAATGAGAATATACTCCAACAAGTGACTGGGTCTGATTCTGTACTCATTGCTAGCCCATCAGCATTTGAAGAGGATACATCCCTTGGCTTACATGTAACCTTTGGTGATAGTTCAACAAGAGCAGCCACTACAATTACTAAACTACCAAGTTTTCAATTGGACAGTGGTTACATATCTAAGACTCTTTTGAAGGCAACCACTGTTGAGGCTACCAAGGTAACCTCTGATCCAGTGGGAAGTCCCCAGTTCCAAGACCAAGGGGCATCTATGTTTGAAACAGGGGTTAAGACTCTTATTCATGATAACATAGATAAAACTACCTTTTCTGGTAGGAGTTCAGATGATCCTATTAAATTAGGTGATGATCTAAAATATAAGGATTTGACGGAGAGAGTTACCAAAATAGAAAGCTTTGTTGATGAAATCAAGGATTTGCTGAAATAGTTGATTGCTACAAAGAGCTAACCCTCTGTCCTATCCACTTATGACCTCATAAAAGCCGTAGACCCTCTGTTTCAACAACAAAAGTATTTTGCTGATCTCCAACACAAGCATCAGATGAAAGAACTTAGAAACATGGTTGATGTCAGATATATGGATACAACTGCATATATCAAGGCAATAAAGGCTCATCTCCTGCAAACCACTGGTACTTCTCCTTCTACAGTAATCTTGGTAAACACTGATGATGCCAAAAAGGGGGAGATACCTTTAAAGAAAGAAGTGCTAAAGTTAATGACAAAGATGCACGTCCAACAGTGGTTATCCCTAAGCCAGATGGTTCCAAAAAGATTGATGAAACAACAAACATCTTTGCAAGGGAATGGGTCTTCAACAAAGAAGATGCCTATTAGAAAAACAAGGCAATCAACATCAACATCCATTCCTTCTAAGACAGTTGCTATCCCAACCATATCTTCTGCTCCCTCAAAAACACTTACACCTCCTTCTTCAAAAGCAGTTGATAAACAAGTCCCAACAGATGTTACATCAACATCTATTGATGCAGCAGAGGTTATAACAAATGTTAATCCAACCACTGCTATGGTCATATTTCCAACTTCCACCATATCTTTGCCCACACCCACAAGAATACAACAACCACAATCACCTGATCTCAAGTTTCAAAAGGAGAAAAACCGCAAATGTTATACTTGATGACAAGATCATCCCCTCTCCTATACTTGTGTCATCAAAACCAATGTCCACCATAGCAATTACTCAACTTCCTTCTTCTCAAATTACTAAAGTGCCCATTGTCACTCAATTTCCTCTGGAATTACAAGCTATCAAATCAGAATCAAATCTTTCTTTTCAGAAGAAGATCCAGACAAAAGGGAATTCCGATCTCTGCAAGGTTATCCCAAACCAAGAAATTTGGAAGAATACGAGAATTTTAAAGTCAAACAAGCAGAAGATATTACCAAGAGGGATACTCAGGGAAAGTCTGACAGAGTAATACAAAATTACTGGCAATATCAGTTGAGCAAAGTCAGATGTATAGAAGACTATGAAAGACACTTATCCAAAAATTGTCTGAGAGAAAGGACAAAAGCCTTAAAGAAGACTATATCAGTCACATCTTGGAAACATAGTTATACAAGGCTATAAGGGCACAATTCAATGATTGGTCTGTGAGAGAGTTGGAAGAAGAAGTGCACAGAATGCAAGAAATGCTAAAAGATCCTATCAAAAAGCCAACTCCTCCAGATTGGAATAAACACAAGAAATTGCATGCCTGAAAAGAACTTAAAGTTAAGAAGAATGAAGGAATAGTTGATTGCTGCAAATTATGGGTCAAAGAACCAAATAATGAGGTGGACAGAGGTTAAGGTTGTGGAAACATACAAATGGCTTGAAAAAAGAAAAAAAACTAATCCATCATTGCCAAAGAAGCCAGAGTATCTAGCAGAGGATACAGCTCAACGGACCCAACACTCTTCAAAACCATCTGAAACATCTTCTTTAAATATTCATGCCTTGAATCAAAGAAAAAGGCCAAAAGATATGGAAGAAGAAGATAAAAGAGTGTATGAGCACATAAAGGAAGGCATCCAAAATATGATTGACTTCCATATTGATGAGACCAGTCAAAAGCTTGTAGAAGATCTGTCTCAAATGGCACAACAAACAATTCTACCAACCTCAACAATAACTTTCCATCCTAGAAAGCCATCAGACCCAAAAATTCTAAAGTAGAAAGTTGATAAAAAAAACTCCCATGAATTGACTATGCTCAAGTCTGATGGCAAAGCTACTAAGATGAGAATGGAGGATGCATATGGGCTGTGTGTAGAAGATCTCCAAGAACTTATGGATCTGGTACTTGAAAAGGATGATGATGATGATGATGATAACGAATCTCTGTGTTTTGATTTACAGTTTAAAGGCCAAATCAGAGATCTCCTCTTGAGGAATAAAGACCAAGAATAAAAGGTATTTTTGGCATCATCTGTTCTAGGGGGAGATTGTTGGGATTGAACCTGTACAAAGGAACAGATGATATAAAGCCAAAATACTCTATCCGCGGATTGGTCCTTTTATCAGTACTTAGAACATCTGATCGCCTAAAACTCTGCTTTCTCAAGACCAATGCCATTTACATCATCTGCTACACCAAAGGTCTGACAGAAGATATCAAGCAGAGGATAGTCATCAGTGTTTTGTTTCATTTTTAATGTAACAGTGCTTTTGCACTAACAATTGTTAGGGGTAAGTGTTTAGAGTTTGTTATTACTGTTAGATGTCACTATCAACCCTGACGTCATCAAAAGATGCTCAGTGGTTAGATAGTTAGTATAAATAGTAGTGTCAATGTAACAGTATAATTTGTCTTCTTAAAAAGATCCTTGCATCAATCATATTCTTACATTTCTGTACTATCTACCTGTGTTATAATAGGCTGAGGGGGAGTTTGTGAATCACATGCAAAGTTTATAAACTTGAAAGCATGATGATGATGAAAACAAAAGACCTTTACTTGTAGTAAAAGTTTTCCGGTCTATTCCGCTGCATTTACTCTAAACTTCAATCATATTTCCATTTTTGAAACAAAAACTACAAGTAAATCAAACCCAAATCCTAACAGAAGTGTAACATTGATTGCATAGTAATATAAGATAAAATTTTCAACCAATATTCCTAATTTATTATACATTAAATCCTAATATGATTTTTTAACAACATTTTCATTTTCATAGCGCGTGCGAATCGCGTCAATAGATAGTTGTAGATCAACTTGTTTCTTCCAAATGGTAGCCACCCTTTTTGTTAGTTCGTTGAGCTTCTCGATGATACAACGATTAGATTCCACGACATCCTCGAGTATTGTGACAACCGCCACATAACAAGGTAAAAATATGTTTAACTATAACTTGAATGTTAGTTTGATATCCAATCGATCATTTATTTGTCTGGACGTATCCTTGTGATAGGTAAAATTTACTATATATTTAGTAAGAGTCTTAAAATCAAAACCCTAGACATGCCCTGTTATTTACAAAAACGATCGGGAAGTGATAAGCATTAGCAAATAACTAGTAATTGTCCAAATATGGAAATTACTATCAACAAAATAAATAAAATCAAAATTATGCTATTAGTAGCTAATTATATAAAAAACAATGAAACCTTCCTTAAATGGACGCTTCGGTTTCAAAATCCATAACAATCGGTACATGTGTAACACAACCGACAACCGTAAGTCCAATTGGTCAAATTAGACTTCAAATACATTAATATTTACTATTTATAGTTAATGAAACCCAAAAATACCTAAAAATTTCTTAATTGGAAAGCCTAGTTGAAAAACTAACAACAATGTTACATATCTCACACCATTACCAGTTTTAGCAGTTTTAATTCCTAACTAATTATATTTAATATTTAATTATTAAATAAAAAATAATAATAACAGTAATATTAATTTCAAAAACCATTAATCAAATATGTTAAAAATCCATTTATTTCATTAAAATCTCATAATTATCTTCAAATTACATCTAAAACTCTCCTTATCTCTAATTTAAACAAACTAAACTTATCCTAATCCATCCACCACCACCTAGACTTATCTAGAACCCCTAAACCTTCATTGTGTTTGTCCTCTCTCTACACTATCTCTAGAAACTGTAAAACACCACCCATCTCCTTCAATTTCTCTCAAACTTGAAGTTAATCAAGGAGTAAATTGCACAAAACGTCCTTTATGTTTTCTCAAACTTGCAGGTTCCAGCCTTAATGTTTAAAACTTGCCAAAAACAACCTTTACGTTTATTTTTGTTGCCGGTTCAGTCCTTTATTACTAACCAAGTTAATTATCTCAGTTTATTTCCCTCACATGCCTAACATGTGAGCGTATATTCGTCATTTTGTTTCCTCTTCTTATAAAACCCTCAAAAAACACATCATCAAAACTAAAAACCCGTTGTTCACCGACCTGTACACAACCTCCTTCGATGACTTATCCCGTAATCTCCGACTACAATGTATTGAACCCATATTTGAACCAACAGCCAAGCGGACCGACCACCATCTTCAACCCAGACAAACCCATCACCATCTGAACCACCAACCAACATGCCACCATCAGAACCCTAGTTGTCGTCGTCATCAAAACAAGCGGCTAGAGGCCACCACCTCCACCTCCGACACCACCTCCTCTGCCACCACCTCCACCTCCTCTGCCACCTCCTCTGCCACCACCTCCACCTCCGACAAAACCCCCAAAATCCCCAAATAGCTCCGCCACCATCATCTTCAACTGCCACCACCACCACCGCCACCTGATACATCACCACCGTAGAGAGAGAGAAAGAAGAGAGAGAGATTGTAGAGAGAGAGATCAGTGAGAGAGAGAGAGAGACCGTATAGAGAGAGAGGGAGCGGCAGGAGACGCGGCGGTGGTGGGTTTTGATGGCGGTGGTGTGATGGCAGTGGTGGGTTTGATGTTCTTCATCTTCAAACAAAACCCCCAAATCGAACGACGACGGCGGTGGTGGGTTTGATGTTCTTCATCTCCGCCACCACCTCCACCCCCACATCTCCGCCACCACCTCCACAGACCTGCATAAGAGGGAAAGAAGAGAGAGATCGGCGGTGGTGGGTTTGATGTTCTTCATCTTCAAATAAAACCCCCAAATCGAACGACGACGGCGGTGGTGGGTTTTGATGTTCTTGGCGGTGGTGGAACGACGAAGGAGGTGGTGGTGGTTGCGACGGGGGTGGGTTCTTGGAGTGGGGGCTAGGGTTTGCGGTGGTGCTTGGCTTCGTGGCAGGAGACAGGGGGCGGTGGTGCTTGACGGTGGTTGTTGGTTGTGGTGGTGGCAGGTGGACGGTGGTAGATGAGGTGGTGGCAGTGTGTGGTGGTGGTGGTAGATGAAGGCAAAGAGAGAGATGAATGGTCTGTGTGTGTTTGTGTGTGAGTAGAGAAGAGAAGGGTTTTTGTAGAAAAAAAACAAACCTAAAATGACAAATATACCCTCACATGTTAGGCATGTGAGGGAATTAAACTAGGATAATTAACTTGGTTAGTCAGAAAGGACTGAACCGGCAACAAAAATAAACGTAAAGGTTGTTTTTGGCAAGTTTTAAACATTAAGGCTGGAACCTGCAAGTTTGAGGAAACATAAAGGATGTTTTGTGCAATTTACTCTTAATCAAGAGCAAAATCAAGAACAATCATCAAAGGTAATCTAAATCCGCTTAAACTCTTGTGTAACCCATAAATCCTTTCAGATTAGATCTAAAGTAATCAGATATCCTTTATCCTCTGATTTCATCCATTGAAAGCACCAAGAACGTGTGGAGGATTATCAAGCAACTACAATCCTCGGTTAGATGTCTTGGTATGATGTACCATTGTTTTCTTGTTTTCTGAGATTATACCTGAAAACATACCCTGAAAACTCAAAAAGTACAATAATAATGATGGTACAACATGAATTTAATGATAATTTGTCATTATATGATGATTACATACATGATTAGTACTTAAAAGCTCGTTTAAAACACAAACAGTCACAACAGATTGCAATTTGATGGCAAATCTGATTTTCTTTAAAAATAACTTGGTGATAACTAAATCAATTAGGTCAATCATTGAGCCTAAAATGCACTAATAAGAGCCTAGATATCTCATGGTTCATAATTTTTTATTAAGGATAAGTTTGTCTTTTTGAATTTTGCAAAAAACATGTGTCAAAATTGTTTTTGGATCAAAAGTAGGGTGTCTTACGAGGGTCATAACTCACAAAATATATGTTCAAATAACATAAAATCTGTACAGAAGGTAATAGTATGAGTCACAAATATTACGCAACTGGAATTGCCCGATTTGAATAAATGTAGATTGTTTTAATGAATTTTATCGTAAATTGTCATTAGCTAAACATTGTACTGACGTTTCCGTGTTATTTGATTTTTATGATTTCTATTCAAAAATTATCATGAATAAAAAATATTTAGAAGTCAACAAAACATGTGGGATCATCACAAAAAATATTCATAATTTTATTTGATTAGTATTTTATTAGAATTCGTGAACAGTGATAAAAAATTGATGTGAAAATGTAGCTGTTGAATTGGGATGTTTTCACATAAAACATCAACTTATAGACTTTTTTCGGGAATCATGGATCCATGTATTCCATACCATGGAGTTTTTCGGGTCTTATGCGTACGACATCAAGGTCCGAGAGTGAAAACCACTTCTTTAGTCAAGTATGTAATGCCAAATCTCGTTGTTGAGTTCGACTCGTTATGAAACTGCTATAGAAGCACAACGCCTTACGCATCAGAAAAATGATCATGAGGCGCGATACAAACACCCTGAACTGAAAAGTAATTATAAAGTTTTGTAGAGCCAAGCTTCGGAGATATACACCAAAAGCATATTTCTAGATATACATGCTGAGCTAATCAGGATTGGGGATTGCATAAATGCTCGTCCTAAATATCATCCCCATGGGTTTGTTATGTTCTTTATAAATGATTTCCAGCAGCCATGTTTCTCACTTTTCGAGGTAAATTACATTTTTACTTATTATGCCTCTTTTTTTCATTTTTACACTATAGTCTGCATGTGTTTTTTGTAAGCATGTGTTTTTTATTGTTCTTCTATTTTTATGTGCATGTCTATTTTGTCTTTATGGTGTTAGTCTGACTATATTATGGCGTTTTCATGTAATGTTCTAAAAGTTTGATTGCTCTACCAGTTGTTAATGCAGGCGTTTCGAGCAGTTTGGTTTATTATGTAGACACGTCTTCTATGTTTGAGAAGTTTGGACATTAGGGAATTTCTAGAATAATACATTCTTAATAGATAGTGTAAAGACGTTGCGCCAAATTGTTATACTAATTATACAACGAGCTGTGATTTTATAACCGAGCTTGATGCCAATGTTCAAGGTATGATGCGAGAAATTATTTTTGTGACCGAGTATACTTTGAATCATTTTTCGAGCAACAAGGAGGAGCTTTCCTTGTACAAGGATCATGTTCAATCGTACATGAAGAAGGTTCAGGATATGCAGTTTATTGCCCCAACTCCTAGCACGAGGGATAGATTCGCCAAGATAATAGGGCATTACCAAAATGACAAGGATCCCATAAGAGTTCTTGTTGGTTATAAGTTGAAAGGATCTGGATCTCGTAAGTGATTGATATCCAAACACGAAGAGGCGGCTGAAAAGATAAAAAAAGAATACGGTGGCGAAAGAAAGATAATGTAAGAGTTAGCAATTCGGACACTACACATACACATGCAAGGATCCGGTAATTAAAAGAAGATTTACACGGTCTTTTAGAGCGGATACAAGAGAAGATAGCTCTGACGATTTTTAAAAGATTTTGTTTTTATTTTTTTCTTTTGAGAAGAATATATTTTTTTGGAGTTTTTTCTGTTAATATACAACTCTTGGTGTTTTTGTGAAAAGAAATTTCTTTTTGGAGTTTTTTTATGTTACCTTTAACCATTTAATACAAAATTCTTGGCGTTTTCATAGATAATAATTTCTTCATTTATAAAACTTAGAAATAAAAATGTTAAAACGCCATAAAACATAAAAATCATTATTTAAAACTCATCATCAGATGGGATTACGTTTGAGTAGTACTCATCACTCCCCTCATCTTCTTCTTTAGATTCTTCATCAAAACGCTCATCTTCGTCTTCAGTTTTAACGATTTCTTCGTCATGAAGTGCTTCAAGCCTCCATTTAAACATTCTCTCCAACAAAGCCACTATCAGGTTTATCTCAACGTTCAAACATCTTGAATTACATAACTATTCTTTAAACCTAAGTCTTTGTTCGGTCAGTATGTTATCAACTATGTGGTCATCTTACTACCTGTCATTCCACAAAACCGTCACCCTTTCATAATCTTCATCATAACGTCATGATCTAATGATTAGCTCGACAAATTGATTTGCATTATTCTGTGAAAATCTTCTTCTCAATCTCCTTATCACAGTCATTGTTTTCTCTCACAAGTTATCCGGGGGAACACCAAGTTCTAGTATCCTCCTATGAACTTCTTCTTCCATATTCATTATGGCGTTTACAGTTTTCACCATCACCCTTCTTCTGGTGTCGTATTTGATAACGAACCTATTGATTGACGCGTTGAACCTCTAAGAGACGATGTTTGCCATTTTTCTACGTGTCTTATCGAAAATTTTCGAAGTTTGGTGTTTAGTATAGAATGGTGTTTTTGTTTTTGAGTATAATCAATGAAAGGGATGGTTTGTTCATTTGTAAAGATGTTTTAGGCACATGTTCTTGAGCGTGAGTTTTTTACAATAAATAGAAAGCAATAAAGTCTCTAGCGTTTCAGAGGCTTTATCATTCTGGCGTTTCAGAGGGCTTATCATTTATGTTACAGCGAGTTGGTGTTTCCTTTTTCAGTCAAAAGACCCTTTATCCTTAATGCACCCCACACCTTTACAAAAGCCATTGATATTTACATAAATACCACCATTTAGTTTTAGTCCATAGATTGTTTTGATTCAACAGTTGGGAACCGTTATCACTATTTACACACTTTAGGTTGTTTTCTCCAAATCCTGCTAGAACCATGAGAACGAATGAAAAACCAATCAAAACCATTTTTTAATACAAACCTCATTGTAACTAATTACAACATCAAAAAAATAATTTACAACATTAGATAATTCATTTCTCCTCTAAAAATCACTCTTTTTAGATTTTTTACACATGTGTAAATATAACAAATTTACAATATATAAATGGCAAACTTACACACGTGTAAATTTTTTTATTTACGAATTCACGTAAATTTAAACGTGTAAATTAGATTCCTTATATTGTATCCTAATAATAAATAAGTGTAATTTTTTTGAATTTGAATTGTTTTTTATTACGTTCTTGCGGTTTTTTCATTCGTTCTCACGGTTTTCATAATATTTAAATTCAAATATATAGTATTGTATATAGTAAATGTGTATCCTAATAATAAATAAGTGTAATTTTTTTTAATTTGAATTGTTTTTTATTAAGTTCTCGCGGTTTTTTCATTCGTTCCTATGGTATTGTATGGACATATTTTGTATATGATTACATATTTTGATTGAGATAGCTTTTTTCTACTTACATAATTTTTATTTATATAGAACAGGTTATTTTAATTGATATGATAAGTTAAATTTCTTTTATCTAGGTAAATGATTCTACAAAGGCTCCTAAAAATAAGAAATGTACAAAGACACTATGGATCGCAAAATATAACACAATGTCAAACAAAATATAACACAATGCCGAAAATATAACACATTGTCGAAGAAAAAGACACAATGAGTCACAAAATATACACGTAACGTAAATACAGAAAAGACACAATAATGTATAAAAAATTTCTAAAATCTACAAGGTAAACATCTATAAACAAAATCCTTAAATCTCACGTCGTAGAGTTCGATGAGAGGGTTCAAATGCCTCTTGAATAAGGCCAATCAGATTCCGTTTAATACCCTTCTTACCACTTCTTATTTTTATGAGACTTTTTATTTGATCCTAACCCCTTTTATCTATTTATTTTTGTTAAAACTAGTTATCAACAACAGATGAATCCTGGGTGAATTACGAGTGAAAAAAAAAAGTCAGTATAAGAGAAAATGCGATCCTTCATCGGATCTGCAGTAGTACCCGTCGCTTATCCGTTAGTCAAGTAGTTGTTAGTGATATGTAACATCGACCCGTGATCTATCTTCTGTTCTTCTTTACCCTTGTCTAGTTTCGCTAGAGACCTCACTGTAGGTTCGTACCTTTATCGAAGGATTACCTACAGATCCTGTTATTACATAGGTGAATATCCTTTGATATGTAGTTTATACATTTTAAAATGTATTTATCTCCACCTAGGTGGTATGGCAGGGGTAACATATAGATTTTAGAAGGGTGTGTGCTCGCCATTAAAACAAAGAAAATAAAGATAAGAAAAACAAAATTAACAAACGAACCTATTTTGGTGTAGATTTATTTAGGTTTAAGATCGTTCAATGAAGATTGGACGTTCTTGAGTTTGTTATAGGGTAAGATATATAGACATAGTAAAACATCATTTATGTTTCAAGAATAGAAATAACTAATTTGTTTCCATTTTAAACTAAGACCACAAAAATCTAGAAATGGAATCCTCATTTATTTAACAGGTTCCGTGCATTTCTTTAGCTTGATAATTCTCAACCAACTATTGCATCACCCTAAAAATGATATAAAATTCATCTTTTTATTATATAATACTTCGAAAGTAACCTGGGTGACACCCTTTCGGTTAAAAGTCACGTTGGTTTCGGTGCAATACCCCTAGAAACCAAGTTGGTGCGGTTGCGTTGTTTGGTTCTTTTTTGTTAGCACCAATTCACCAAAATTAAGGGTCGCAACCCTTCATCACAATACCCTAGAAACTGAGTCGGAGTAGTTGTGTCGTTCCTTTTTGTGTATGCATCGATTCATTAATACATAGTAAAAGGAAGTAAAAACTGAAACTCTTCTCCGGCCAATAGTATAAAAACAACACGCGGGGTAAATTTGGGGATGTCTTATTCTGGTTTACTTTGAGTTGGAGAATGAGGCAGAGAGAGGAACAACTAAGGGTTTTCAAGGGTCGTTGCCACCTCACTCCGCCAATGATTTCGATCATCATCTATCAAATTCCAACAACTCTCGGTTACATAGGTATATGCATAACCAGTTATTTATATTTATTATATAAAGATATATGTGAGCAGAGTGGGGTTCTAGTGTGAAAAGTAGTGTATTTATGAACTGAGTGAACAAATTCTGACCGTTAATTTACATCATCAAATAGTAAAATACAAAAGTGTATTTTCATCATTAAATGTTGGCCATTGATTTACACTTGTTATTGATAATCAAGGGTTATGATTAGTTCACTAGTATTAACAATCAAGGGGTTGTTCACTAATCAACCTAACCCTATATACCCTATGTGTGAATCCATTGTCGGATCCACCCATTAACAAACCCTACAACTAAACACACACGAGACTTTGATGATTTCACATTATTTGAGGCACAATCGGGTCAAGGTTTGAGATTGTCCACAACATGGCGTGGCAAATCGGAGGAGGACAAGTACGATTGTAACCTCTGTTGCAGGCCATGGCGGTCTAATCCTCTTTTCCCCTATCGTAACACAGATTTGAGCCTCATTTTGTTGATATTATGGCTCTGTTTTGATTCATTATGTGCACATTTAACGAGTATGCGATTTGGTATTATTGTGTATTTGTTGTTGGATTATTTTTTCTATTTTTTAACATTTTATTTACTAATTAACTTGTTTAGTTTCAAATTTTTTTTATGGTCTGATTCTTCAAAAGTTAATATAAGGAATCGTTATTTACAGTGGGATTCTCTAGATTTTGGTTACAATATAAGATGTTCTAATGTGTTTATGTTACAAAACCAAGTTGGAATGTGAGAGATTCATGTATGGGACCTGTGTGAAATCGGGAATTAGTACGCTAATACTTTTTTTCATGGAGGGCGGCTGACCCATGGTTATAGCATGGGGTCGCCAAAGTTTCCGCCCCCTTATTGTTGTATCTGAAGTTTGGCCTTCAAATTACATAAAAAAGGTAATCCTGTGTATTTCGATTTACCCGTTCTTGATTCAAAAGTGAATTTTTTTTTTTTTTAAACACACTCAAACCACAAATAACAAAGTGAATATTACTAAAACACCATTTTTGTGGGTTTTATGTTGTGTTTTGGATGATAAAGCTTTGATTATCGAATGACTAATATTGGTGTGTTTTATGTTGACTATTATGTTGTGTTTTATATTCATAGTTCTACGATGGTGTGTTTGAAATTTTATGGACTGTTAAGGTTTAGCTATTGTGTTTAGTGATCTTCACTCTGTTATTTGTGAGTTTTGAGTGTGTATTATGACTGAAATTGTGGTGTTTTATGACTTTGTACACTTTGTAGGAAAAATAAACTTTGTAGCCGAACCCCACCCATATATATACGTATATATTGGGCTCGGTTCATATGAGAACCATCATAAGTTGTGAGAAATCATGAGAACTCCTACTTCTCACGCGAGTTGGGTCACAATCTTTTGCACAAACATAGATGAAAATATTACAAACACATTTGTATAAAAAAAATTGTCGAGTCGGTAGTTTTACCTGATGTAAGTTTTTTTATGCGCTGATGTAAATTTTGTTATTAAGATAAACATTTTTTTACACCTCATGTAGATGTGTGCATGCGACATTTTTTTAATTTTTTTGTTGAAACAAGTGATTTTTTTATGATTTTTGAGAAAAAATTTGGATGATATAGGTCTCATGGTTCTCAGAACTCAAGGTGGTTCTTATTTTAACCCATCTATATATGTATATATATACACACACGCACACACACATAGGCGAGGGATAGAAAGAAAACCCATATTCGTTAAGAAAACTAAGAACACGAAATGAATGGATGTAGGACCGATCCTCGATGCTTAGGAACCTAAATTTGATATCTAAACGTCCATAATAGCGGAAATATTACGTCGTGTTTACCAATAGACAAGAATTAATCAGTTAAACGTCAGTTTTATAGATCAAACGTTCTGGTTACAAACTGACAGAGCTTCGCCTCTGAAATGCCATAGTTACAAATGAAGTAGGCTAGCTAGGTATTTATACTAAAGCAAGTTCGCTCCTGGAGAACACAAGTTCGCCCAAACACATGTTGCTTATGAGCGAACTTGGCTACAACAAACATAAATACTTCGTATACCTAGCCTATTCAGCTCTATACAATAGATATAAGACTAAGACATAGACATTATGCACCAACAGACTCCCCCTTGGATATAGTCTTCGTCTTGTATCAGTCTTCAAAAACTGTCTTCATATAAACTTTAACGCACCCGACCGAAGAAGTTCTTGAATGGCTTCTTTCGTCATTCTTACTTTGGGTCAGGCGTTTGGTCAATTGGCGGTGGTCTTTTAAAGTTAGCCATTCTTAGCGAACTTTGTCTTACCGCTCATTCTTTCTTTAATCGCCTCATTTCTGGTTTCTTCTTTTAGAAACTCCACTCTCTCCAGATCCCTCCATTTCGTCTGCCACATTTTTCCAGAATTGACTTCTCGTGCATAGCAAACGTTAACAGCTTTCTGATACTGCATCGCTTGTACCTTTTTCTTTTCTTCAAAAACAATCTTGCTGTAGAAAAGGCATTTTATATCTTATCTCGAGCAGTTAACCAACCACATAGGATCTAGAATCCTTATCGTCCTCCACAAACCTCTCATACCCTGATGACCCATCACTTCAACTCGTTCTTTAGCAATATCCAGATGATCTTCAAATTTTAACATAATCACTGCTTAGCAAGTAGCTGGATCTATCTGCCACCACTTGAATAAAGGATAGAAGTTTTGTTCGATCGGCATAAGTGGCATATTCCTCATGGCTCTAGGACGTTTCATAATTAACGTTATGTCCTTTTCCCTTGTAACCTTATTGATCTTTACTCTTCGTCTTGGAATAAACGGCTTCCAGTGATTCCAACATTTAACAGCTTCATACTTAATCATCTTCCACAACAACTGATCAACTGTCTTCATATGATAAGTAACATTCACTGTTTGTACTAACTCTTCCATATCCCAGTACGACAATGTCTTGAAATCAGCAAGATATTTGAAGTATTGCACTCCAAATTCCCTTTTGATTGCATATACGTTGAGCTCTTTAAACCATCCCCAACTCAGTATATCTCCCAAAGAAACATCTTTATTTCTGGTGAAGAATGCTAGTGGACGTCGAAACTTACGTTCACGCGGCATCTCCTTGAACCAGGACTTTTTCGCTTCAGCTATCTCTTCTTTGGTCATCGGTTTAGGAATCTTTCCTTCTCGTAACGCTTCAGCAATCTTATCTTTCAACATATCTTCATTAAGCTGTATGTACATCTCTTCAAATGTAGGAAAACTTTCTGAATTTTGACCAACATACTTAACTTTCTGATTTGATTCATCATCTGAGGACCAATCTTCAACTATCACTCGATTGTACTCATTAGCTTCAAACCTTCTCTCATACTGATACTCTTTCGGTTTAAATGTGTTAACATTCATAACTTCCTCAAATCAAACTCTAAGTTCTCAGCTTCAACTTCAACTAGTTTCGCCAGATCTTCTTTTGAGTAATTATGTAAAAACTCACCTTCTTCCACATTATGTTCCAACATTAGCATCAAAGGCTTCGTGGGTACTGCGGACACAGGCTTCGCAGAACGATCAATATCTAAAAATCAATATCTTCATCAGTTGGCCCTTTCTGCCCTGACTCCCCCTGGCTTTTATCTTCCATCCTATTCGACTCATCGTTCATAAGATCAGAAAAATCAAACTCATCAGATACTTTAGCTTCATTGATCTTTAAACCTGTACCTCCCTGATCAAAATCATCACCACCTTGATCAAAATCATCGTCGTCATCCCCAACATTCCAATCGTCATAACTTTGTTCCTCTTCCTCTTCATTCTTATCTTCCTTTTCGGCTTCATCATTGTCTTTTTCTTCAGTAACAACGATAGAATCGGAAGGCTTGACAGATTCGTCAACCTTTTGAATATCAGACTCAGAAGCTTTCGAAATATCTTCAATTGGTTTCTCAAGGACATCAGAAGATTTTTCAGTAGAAGATTTAGGGGCTTCACCCTCAACCTGCTTTCCTTTACCACTTTCGGCTAACTCTTTCTCAGCACGTTCTTTTTCTTCTTGACGATCCAGACGATCGTATTCAGCAATGAAATCAATATTCAGATTATTTGCTAACACTTTCTCCAATCTGTTGAATCTTCGATCGTTCAATGCTTGAATAATCTTTAGATCAGTTATTTCAGTTTGCAACTTCTCATTTGCGTCTTGCAAACTCTCAATTAGTGCTTTGAAATATTCACGTTCATTTTCTAACACCTTCACCTTGTCGTCTAACATTTCTTTCTCAACAGCACTTTGATTTATCTTCTGAATAAGCTTAGCTTTCTCGACTTCATTCTGTGCCACTTTTTCCTCTAACACCTTTACACGTTTCTCTAGCATCTCAACATTAGATTCTGGGAAAAATGCATCCAAGTCTTCGAGACTGATTGGACCATGTGGCATATCACCAAACAGATTTCCCCTTGGTGTCTTTGGTGTTGAATCTTTCGGTGTTGTAGTTTTCAGTGTTGACTTCTTAGGCGTAGAACTTTCAGGAACAGAAGTCTTTGGATCAATAGGAGATTCAGCAATAGGAACTTCAACAAATCCAGACACAGGAGGTTCTTGTGTAACTCCTGGCCGTTCAGTTTCAGTATGAACAATAACAGGAGGTTCTTGTGAAGGAGGTTCTTGTGTGGCTCCTTTCTCCTGAGCACCAGAAGGTTCTTGTGTGGCTTCTGTGCTTTTCACCTTACTCTTGTACCTCTTGCTCACAGCTTTCTGAGCTTTCTTTGATTTTCTTTTTCCTTTGGTATGAGGTGACCCTGTAGTCTTCTTAGAGATTTCGATAGCTGGAGACTTTGTACGTTTAGACTTTTTCTTCGGTCTCTCCTCGTCAGATTCCTTTTCAGTATTAGGATCAAAATCCGCATCCAATTTTTTTTCTTTTTCTGCTCTAATCTCTGCCTCGGTCTTTTTTGGCTCTTTGGTAGGAACTTCTTCATCAGATTCTTCATTCTCAGAAGTAGCAGAAATCACATCATCTTGAGTCATTTTCACAGTTTCTTGACTCTCAATAACCACTGCAGCGTTCGATCCAGCAACTGCTTCAACATTTTCAGGTTCATCTTCATCGACAAGCATAGTTTCAACTTTCTTCACAGCACGTTTCTTTTTGGGCTTATCAGCTTCTGTCTTTAAAAATCATTCGCTCTTAGCCTTTGGTTTGAATTCCTTAAACCATTCTTGCTCGGCTTTAAGCTCTTTCTCGTCATCACTACCATCCTATCTCCATTTGTTTTCAGGTGGCGAGACATAATCTGAATCTTTTATAGCTCCAAACAGTGGTTTCGCAACAGGAGCTGAAGCTTGCTTTTGGAACTTGATAAACTTCTTCACAGTCGTTTCGTCAAGATGAACTAGATAAAGCACATCATTTGGATCTCGTGCAATGTTGGGATACTTCTAGTCAATCATCATTTGAACAAATCTCGGATAAAGGCATAGCCTTGAATCTTCCATGTTCTTCGACATGTGAGTAAAAACCATCTTAGAAACATTGAACGGCTTCTTCAGAATAAGCGTCGTTGCCATGCTAGCCAAATAGTCTTGAACATCATCTAAACCGGCTTTGCGATGGCTGAATGTGTGAATTAGAGTATGCATCAAAAGATTATAGGGATTTGGCACTTCCCTTTTTTCAGCATTGGTTTATTCACACTCCCCTTATACCCCATACGGAAGAAACACCCACGAACCATCTTCTCGTCTAAATGAATCAGATCGTCTTCATTATCTTTGAACTGCAGAATCTGTCGAATATCATCTTCGGTAACTGAAATCGGTTTAACTTCACTGCCCACTTGCACAGATGAAGTGATCGTCTTCTCATCTTAACTTAAACTTGCGTTCATCCAGAAGTGAACGATATGTGATCGATATGATATAGTGCGCTCTGTAATAGCTCGGTGAATATGACTTTCCTCGAGAAACTTTAATATACTGTCGTACTCCTTCAGTGACGGACAGATAGACTTGTCAAGCGTAATGCATGTATTGTGAGTTTTAGAGAACTCAAGAGAGATTACACGCGTTGGTACCTGTGCATGAAAAATGACGCAAAACAATTAGCACGCATTTTGAGAAAAATTTCACAAAAATTTTCTAACATTTATATCAAGTTCGGGCGAACTTGATATATATGTTCAACATTCTGACTAAGTTCGCCCGAACATGTATTAAACACATGTTCAACATTGAATGATAAGTTCGGGCGAACTTATATTAACAATTCACAGTTTTTCAAGATCTAAGTTCGGGCGAACTTCCATATGATATTCAACATTGAATGAAGTTCGGTCGAACATATCTGAATTTTTTTAATCATTTGTTTTGGACAAGTCCGGTCGAACTTGACATCAAGTTCGGTCGAAGATGTCATACAAATCAGATTTTATTAACAAGACAATAATGCAAGTTTGGTCTAAGTTGACAACAAGTTCGGCCGAACTTGTCGTCTTCTCCAAACTTACATATATGTTCAAACATTCAAACGACCATTTCTGTTCAATCAAAAGTGTTTATACGGTCGATTTTATGTGTAGATTAAGGATCTATGTTCAATTTTAACCAACACCTCCTAGATCTATCAGATTTTTAAGTTTTTTATTAAGTTTCGTTCATTAATGGTTTAAACACAGTCCAAAGGTCAATTTTCACCTCAGCCATGATAATTGGTGTGCTAATCACAAAAATCGACTCAAATTGGACAGCGTAACGGTGTGAAAATGCCAAAATCGTTCAAAATCTCTCGAAGTTCAAGTTCGCTCAGTGAATGTGTTAGCTGATAAGTGAGTTCGGCCGAACTTGATTGGTATTTATACCAAGTCAAGTTCGGGCGAACTTGCTAAGCCCAATTATAAAAGCCCAGTTAAGTTCAGGCGACCTTAACAATAAAACAATACAGCCATCTGCAAGTTCGGTCGAATTTGCTATTTGCTAAACTTGATTTGTTTAGCAAGTTCTTCCGAACTTGCCAAACCACAATTTTGAACTTTTTCAGTTTTAACCCCTGAACTTTCCAACTTTTTATCAGTTATGAAAATCCACTCAGTTGACCAAGTCCAAGCTAATGACCTTGGTTAACCGATTTGTCTGCCGAGTCCAAGTTAATGACCCCGGTTTGACCCGTTACGAACAAACTGTTGATATTTTCAAAATCAAAGTTTCAAATTAATGAACTTTTCATCGTTTTGATTTTTCAGATTAACAGATTAGCTCCCAGCCCGTTGTCAAAGAGATTCCCACCAGTTCTAGCACCTTACCAGACTTCGAAGATCCGTTCTCCAACATTGGTTTGCTGAAAACAATGTAGAAATAAAATCTTTTTTCTATTTTGTAAGGTTATGCTAAAAATCACTGAAAATCTTTTTGATTTTATCTGTAAAGCTGAAATACAATGTAAACTATGTACAAACATATTTACAGACATATTTTTGTGAATTCGTTTCTAAGGATCATATCAGTTGATTGAGATATATCACCAGTACCGTTGACCTTTAACAGACTTTAAGTTTAAACTCGTTTATCTAGATTGTCGATATGTTTGTCCACTTAAGCTTTACCACATTTTCAACTGTTTCAAGATATGTTAAGGTAGAATTCATGAAACTTGACTTATTTGTGGTTCCCACTTCTTGAATATACTCCCGTATCCAGATTCTCTAGATTTCATCTTACAGGTGAATATACCATAATTGATATCTTTATCTGGGTTGTGCGAGACCTTGAGAGCTCAGGTTAGTACTACCGTACAGACAAAGAGATGAAGGCTCGTCTTTAAGGTGTGTTCCACTTAAGGAATCTTTTTAGCATTGCAAATGATTAGATCTTTCGATTCTTTTCAATATTGCATGCAGTTTGGAGGTTTATAGCAAAAGTATTATAAAAGTTCTAGGCCATTGCTTCCGCAAAATCAAAAGAACTTGTATAATACCCCAGATATCAACTATTTATAAAGACCTCGTATCTCAGAATCAGGCAATCTTTCAAACGAAATTTCGGAGTACTAAGTCCATATATCCAAGATGTGTTAATCCACAAGACTAAGCAGTTGTAAAATTTAGTTTATATCTCGAAAACAATTTACTGAATGTGTTAAGCCTATCGATACATCCACAGTAAGACTTGTTTATCACTTTTAAAACTTTACATTTCTTTAGCATACTGTGATAGTCCACTGATGTACTATCATTTCCTTTTATGAGACTGAACCTTTTTGTCTTTTTCAATGTTTTTGTACATTTTGAATTTTTATATGTTCTTGGCTTTTAAAATTTTCGAATGTTTTTGTATTTTCTCTAACATTTTTCCCCCTAAAATCAAAAACATCTTTTTGGATTTTAGTTTTTAACAAAATTCTAAAATATAAAAATATTTACAAACCAATGTGGATCACGCGAACTCGTCGTCCGATCCGTATTCAACCTCAGCGTCCGCACCTGTCAGCAAATTTTTCATACCGTTAATTCTCAGCAAGTATTTAAACCGTGACAATGAAAATGGTTTGGTATAAAATTCAGCCTTTTGTTTGTCGGTGTGGATTTTTTCTATTCGCACCAATTTCTTTTCGTAGCAATCACGAATGAAATGATAACGAATTTCAATGTGTTTTGTGCGTGAGTGATGAACCGGATTTTTAGTTATATCGATGGCTGCCTTGTTATCAACATACAGCGGAGTGTATAGAAATTGCGGACCATAGTCTCTCATCTGCTGTTGAATCCACAGAATCTGTGAACAACAGCTGGAGGTCGAGATATACTCAGCTTCACAGGTAGAGAGAGCAACCGTAGTCTGTTTCTTACCCTGCCAGGTTACCATTCTTATTCCGAAGAACTGGCATCCCGCTGTAGTTGATTTTGAGTTCAACTTATCTACACCAAAATCGGAATCAGCATAGCCTGTGAGGTCAAAATTGTCGTTCTTCGGATACCACAAGCCGGTGCTTGGGCATCCTTTCAGATATCTGAAAATACGCTTCACGATCTGCATGTGTAAGATCCTCGGGCTTGACTGATATCTGGCGCATAGGCAGGTTGGATACATAATATCTGGGCGCGATGCCGTCAGATACATCAGCGATCCAATCATCGATCTGTATAACATCTCGTCAACTTTGGCTCCAGTCTCGTCAACACAAATGCCATGATTTAGAGCAAGAGGCGTAGATAAAGGCTTCAAGTTTTCCATTCCAAACTTCTTCAAGATGTCGTGAACATACTTAGTCAGATGAATGAAAATACCATCCGGAAGCTGATCTACTTGCAAACCAAGAAAGAACTTCATTTCGCCCATCGAGGACATTTCGAATTTCTTTTTCATGATTCCCTCAAACTCCTTGCAGAGACTATCATTTGTAGATCCAAAGATGATGTCGTCAACGTAGATTTGAACTATAATTAGATGGCCATCAACTTCTCTGGATTAAAGAGTACTATCCACAGTTCCTCTGATAAAGCTGTTTCCGACAAGATGTTGCGATAACGTCTCGTACCAAGCTCTCGGGGCTTGGTGTAGTCCATACAGAGCTTTATCCAGTAGGTACGCTTTCTTCTTGTTAAGTGGATCGACAAACCCCGCTGGTTGTCCAACGTACACCTTTTCGCATAATTTGCTGTATAGAAAAGCCGATTTGACATCCAATTGATAGACCTTAAATCCTTTCCATGATGCGAAAGCTAGAAAAATTCGAATAGATTCCAATCGAGCCACTGGTGCATAGACTTCCGTGTAGTCTATCCCTTCCTGCTGGTGAAATCCCTTGACAACAAGCCTAGCTTTGTTACCAACAATAACCCCTCTATCATCTCGTTTACACTTAAAGACCCTTTTGTATCAATTGCTTTCTGATTTTCTGGTAGGTCTTCAAGCTTCCACACACCCAACTTCTCAAACTGCAATAATTCTTCTTGCATTGCTTGTGCCCAGTTTTCATCGGCTAAAGCTTCATTAACTGTCTTAGGCTCAATCTGAGAGATGAAACATGAATAGAAACAATAGTTCTGGGTTGTAGCAACGCGTGTGTAGAAACAACTGAGTGCTTTATTAATTTGCCTTCGAGTTCTAACACCAGTTTGAAGTTCTCTGATAATATTTGTTGACGGATGATAGGAATATGATCGCGTCAAATCTTCACTTGGAATATCTACTGAGTTTTGCTGATTCGTGATGTTGAGATCAACAACCAATTCAATGTTTTGAGAGCTTGATGAAGCTTCATTTCTGTTGTTCGGGACTGCAGATTGATTAAGAAGACTTGTTATCTGCTCCACTTCTTCATCTGAAGAAGATGATTCCCCCATCAGCATCAAATGTTGCTGCTTCATCCGAATCAGAATTTTGATTCTGAGGCATACTGGGCTCCGTTGTTGTATTCACTGGTTCAGTAGAGGCATTCGTTGGAGGAGTAGCAGGTGTTGATAATGTTTCAGAAACATTTTCAGCCGGAACACCACTATTGTTTGAGCTTGCGCCAGAAGAAGATGGATCCAACGTGGGTTGATTAACCACAATTGGTCGAACAATTTGTTCTTGATTCGCTGACTGGTGAAGATAATATAACGCTGCAACTTCTTCGTCAGTTGGTTCTTCGGGAAAGTCAAATGACTTCCAAAGGTCTTGATAATTAAACAGCCACGCATCACCTTTCCTTTGAATAGGATCCATGTAATTGAAACAATCCACGTGTTGTGCTTCAATAACCTTTCTCAATGAAGGAACATATACTCTTCTCAACGGACTCGCATATCCGACAAAGAAACCTTCAAGAGATTTAGCTCCGAATTTGCCATCTTGGTCTATTACGGTACATGGTGCACCAAATGGTTCTAAGAACTTCAAATTTGGCTTCCGTCGGTTTATCATCTCAAAACATGTTTTCTTTGTTTGTTTGACAGTGAGAACCCTGTTTAGCGTGTAGCAAGCCGCAGCAACCGCTTCACTCCAGAAGCTGATAGGAAGTTTAGAATCCGCGAGCATGGTTCTCGCAGTTTCAATCAAAGTTCTGTTTTTCTGTTCAGCTACTCCGTTTTGCTGTGGAGTATAGGAGCACTAAACTCGTGCAGAATCCCTTTTGCATTGTAGAATTCCTTCATTTTATTATTCTTAAACTTTGTGCCGTTGTCACTTCTAATGCGTCTGACCGGCAGATGATAAAGATTCTCGAGTTTCTTGAATAGAATAACCAAGTTCTCGAACATTTCGTCTTTTGATTCTTGAAAGAACACCCACGAATATCTTGAATAGTCATCTGTCACAACCAAGCAATATAAGTCTCCTGAGATGCTTCGAACATTTACAGGACCAAATAAGTCCATGTGGAGACGCTCTAATGGCAACTTGATTGAGTTTAGAATTTTCTTTGGATGAGATTTCTTGATCTGCTTTCCCTTCTTGCATTCCAAGCAATGATTAGTCATCTGAAAACTTCTAAGATTTACGCCTTCTACAAGATCATTATGAACCAAGAAATTCATTTTCGCAAATGAATATGCCCTATCTTACGATGCCAAAGAATAGAATCTTTTTCAGTAGCCTTTGATACAAAACATTGTGCTGATTTTGATGAAGTGGTAGCAACACCCATATCAAGAACATATAAATCATTCTCTCGAGGTGCTCGCATCAGAATCCACTCATATGGTATTTTGAATCCCGGCTTCAAGATAATACACTCCTTGTCGTTGAAATGGACTGTAAATTTCTTGTCACAAATTTGCGATATACTCAGAAGATTGTTCTCAAGTTCTGCAATATAATTCACGCGATCAAATGAAACTACGCCATTGGAGAGTTTTCCCTCGGCGACTATCCTTCCACCTTTATTTCCTGCAAATCCAACATATCCACCATTTATAGCTTTAATTTCGAATAGCAACGCCTTCATTCCCGTCATATGCCTGGATGCTCCACTATCCAAAATCCACTTTGAAAGGAGGGATCTTTGGAGTCCCTGCACATTTTAACAAACTATTTAAAAAGCGAGACCCAAGCCTTTTTGGTCTTGGGTTGAATTGGATAAGCATCATCAAAATCAAATTCACATTCATCAGCATAATCGAATTCTTCATCTGAATTTTCTATGATGTTTATGTTTGAAAATTTAACCTTCTTTTTATCTTTTGAATTGTTTCCACTTGAATTTTTTACAGTTTCAGATGTGGTTTCAATTATGATTTCAGATTTTGATTCTTTCTTGCTATCACTAGTCTTAACAGGCTCAGACTTAGTGATTTCAGGTTTAGATTCTTTCGTGTTTTCAGTCTTTACCAACTCAGACTTAATAACACCAGATGTTGTTGACCTTTTCTTGGTAATCCAGGCTTGGGATTTGATATTAGCCTTCTTGATATAAAATTTGTTTTCATTTGTCCTAGAAGTTTCTCCTTTATCAACAATAGAATTCTCAACCCTCTTTTATATTTTAGGTTTAACTTCTGGCAAAGATTCATTTCTTTTCAAAATCTTGATTGGTTTTTCAAACACTGGATACCTTGGTTTTACAACATTTGATTCTCTTCTTCGAGGATAAGCTGATTTTGATTTCAGACATTGTCGTGCAATATGACCCATTTCATTGCATTTGAAACATGTTCGATTATCAAGTGGATGTCCTTTAGTGGGTGGTTTTATCCCACTTGATGTTTTGACACCACTTGTAACCTTGGCTTTATCTCGAATTTCTTTCTCCTTTTTAAATTCATCATTTGATTGCTTACCAATCAAACTCTCTTCATGAACCGTGTTTATCCCATATAAAAAATTCATGTTTTTGTTTTTATATTCATGAAATGGTGACACTTTCTTTACTAGTTCATCTGATTCTTCTAGACCCAACCCTGCTCTCCTGTTTTCCGGATGATCACCACCATTCCTTCGGTAGTTGTTTCTTTTAGGCTTGGAATATAATTTTTGTTTGTTAATTTCCAATTCCTCTGATGTGACTTCCACGAGTTTAAAGAATTTGTCAAGCAATTCTTCCTTCACATTCTGAATCGGGAAGCTATCATCAAAGTATAGTCTATCCGAATCCTTAATTTTGTACATTACAATATTAGGATCGTCACTTAGACCATCCTCTGACGATTTATCGTCATTTTCAGACTGTGAATCGGAATTCTTTGAACTCGAGTCGGCGCTTTTGAAGCTGCCGTCATCAGAATCACTTAGAACATTTTCAACCACTTTGTTATCCACAGCATTGTTATTAACATCAGATTTAACATAGATTATATCAATATTCTCTGGCAACTCATCTTTTTTCTCAGAAAGTAACTCAACATTGAGTGCCTTATCCATCCCGTATGCGGTTTTGCGACAATACTTCTCTCAAAGGGGTGAAGGAACATTGCTATATTCTTTGCCAGTTTTCTTTTTAGGTTTTTCTTCCGATGAGATTGTCGGAAGAATGTGATCAATAACATATGCATTTGTGGTATAACTTCTCAACAACTGTTGAACTCTTTCAGTTTCGATTGTCATATCTTGAAGTTTTTGTTTGGTTTCAGCAATGGTGTTAATATAAATGTTAATTGCCCTTTGTTTATCCATTACTGTTCCACTCAACATCCTTATATTATCATGTTTTTCGATGTTATTTCTGTCGAGTCTGCTATAATCATTTTTCATTTTATCATACGCTTCTTTCATTGTGCGATAATCGTATTTCAACAATTCGTTATGCACATTGTTTTCAGTGATGATCTTTGATTTTTCGGCACATTCGACACAAGGTTTAGTACATTTTGTACATAGTTTCTCAACCTCAACAACTTGTACTTTGACAACTTCTTTCTCGACAATTTTTACCTCTGGACCTACCTTGGTTAGATTCGCCATTAAAGCTTTATCTGCCATGTCCTTGAGGTCTTCGACTTTCATTTCTTGAGTGACATCAATGATCACTTCATCAATCTTTTTCTCCTCAACCACTTGTTCTTTCGAGCTTCCATCAAAATGACCTGCAAAACTGTCACAAGAATTAGAGGATAAAATTCCTTGTCTCTGCATATGAATATATTCCTCTTCCTCCTACTGATGATGCAAGTATTGTTTCAGAAGAGCTTGTTCGAAAGCTGCTGCTTCTGCTGCTGCTGCCGCTGCTTCCTCTGCAGAGTTATCTTCAACTATCTCCGCCATCAAAGCAACTCCGGTCTTTTTCCCAATATAAGAGTTCCAATCAAAACCATCAACTTCACTGGATGCCACCATAGCTTTCTCAGTGGTACTATTGTCAGATTTTTCTTGGATTCAATCTGAGTTTTCTTCGGAAATGGTTTATATTGAAGTGCCTTTTGTAATATTCATTTCCTCCTCCGAAAGAACTTTGATTTCCGGTTGCTTCGGTGTTTTTACACTATCTTTTAAAATGCCCATTTTGACGGCATCTAAAGCACGTGACTTTGGTTTTGTCAAAACCCAATTTGTTGCTAGAATTTCCTTTGTCACGGCCTGTGAGTGCAACGAACTTTGTCACTCTCCTGATGATCGAAGCTAAGGACCATTTGATGTCCATTAGTTCGAGTTCTTCCTCGTCTACTTGGTCATAATCTTCTGCGGTCATCTCAGGGTTTCCGATTTTACCGGCAACAAGACATTCATAAGATTATAATACGGTAGCGAGTAGTGACATATGTTGTTTTGCAACTTGTTCTGAAACAACATTGTTCAAATTTATTGCGATGTTGCATTTATATACATTCGGATCAGAACTTTGTTGTTGATTCTGATTCGCTTGGCTTTGATAAGTTGAATTTGAACCAGCGTTTGAGTAAGAACTTTGAGGACTCTGATCATACTGAAGTTGTGATTGATTCTGATTTTGTGAAGAAGCATTCATGTTTGCACTAAAAATCGTCTGAATTTTAGGACTCGAAACACTATCTAGCATTCCGGCTTTGTAATATAGACCAACGTCTTGAACAACATTAGCGTTTTTTCACTTCACCATCTTCAGAAGTTCCATTTCATGGCCTTCGAGTTTATCGATAAACGTCGATAACTTGATAAATTCCCACTTATCACTTTCTTCAGAACCATCAAATATGTAGTCCATTCACCCTCTGGTAGTGCGTCAGCAAGTTTGTCGATGTATTCTTGTTCTGTCTTTTCGAGACCGTGTCTTCGCATTTGCACTTTAAGATGACAGAAACGCTCGATCATTTGCTTTATGGTCTCATTCTTTAGCATAGTGAAGATATCGAACTCTTTCAGGATAAGTGCCTTCTTGCTTTTGATCATTTCGGCGCTGCCTAGATACTTCTTCTGTAATGACAACCAAAGATCTCTTGCAGTAGTATACTCTGGTAGCAAAATCAGGATATCTTCTTTGACAGACTGTTGGATGAGACTGATCATCTTTTTCTCAACAATGTATTCGTCTCTCTGTACTGTCGAATAGTTGTACTTTTCAAGGACTTGTTGGTGTTCATCTACCGGAACAATGTTTCAATTGACACCCAGCCAGCGAAGTGCATGGCTTGAACCCAGTAGGTAAATTTCTCTTTCCATGCTTCGTACTCGTCCATGCTCATCAGCTTGGGCGGTTTGACTGTCGTTCCCATTTCGTTATCAAGATTGACTTGATTGATCACATTGGCATTTGACGAACTACTCCGGACATAAAAGCTCTTAGTTGATCCTCCATTGTGAATAACGAAACGTGTACTCTGAAAATTTTTCAAAAACTTTGAAAGCAATTAGTCCTACTACAAGTTCGGTCGAACTTGTAGTAACAAATGAAGAATTCTCAGCTTTTCTAACAAGTTCGGTCGAACTTGCTAGATTCGTTTTCAAAACCTTTGCTTAAGGTTCGGTCGAACTTGAGACACAAATCATACAGAACTTCGGGCGAACTTATCTTTAAGAATTTGATAAAAATCTAGTAAGTTCGGGCGAACTTACTTAAATTTTCTTTGAAATTTACACAAGTTCGGTCGAACTTGATGTAAAATCGATGAAAACTTGTGTAACTTCGAGCGAACTTGGCTGAAATTTAGTCAAAAACTACTCAAGTTCGGGCGAACTTGTTAAAAATCACTTGAAAAGTGATGTTTTAGTATAAGTTCGGCCGAACATGGCTAACAAGTTCGATCATGGAGATTTTCAAAAACATGGTTTTTTCAAAATTTCGACATGAATTCGATTGAATTTGGTCTCCAATCTTTCAAGGGTTTATCTTTGTTGTATTTTACATGATATATTCAAAATTCAAAAGATTTTGACCGTGAATTGTTCATTTTATGTTCAAAAGTTAAGAAAAAAGAAGAATGGAGTAGAAATAGAAGTGTTCTTGTCTTGGTACTATCAAATCAGGCTGTTCTAGCTCTGATACCACTTGTAGGATCGATCCTCGATGCTTAGGAACCTAAATTTGATATCTAACGACCATAATAGCGGAAATATTACGTCGAGTTTACCAATAGACAAGAATTAATCAGTTAAACGTCAGTTTTATAGATCAAATGTTCTGGTTACAAACTGACAGAGCTTCGCCTCTGAAATGCCAAAGTTACAAATGAAGTAGGCTAGCTAGGTATTTATACTAAAGCAAGTTCGCTCCTGGAGAACACAAGTTCGCCCGAACTCGCATAAGCAAGTTCGGCCGAACATGCATACACATGTTGCTTATGAGCGAACTTGGCTACAACAAACATAAATACTTCGTATACCTAGCCTATTCAGCTCTATACAATACAGACTCGATATAAGACTAAGACATAGACATTATGCACCAACAATGGACCTCAGTTTTCCACGTGTTACAGACTGTGTTACATGTATTAACCAGAGGCTACCTACCACGTGTTACGTGTAACAACTTTTGAAGACTTTTAGCTTTTTCTAAAGAAGTAAAAGCTGTTGCATAACACGTGGCAGCTTTTAGTTGTTACACGTAACACGTCTACAAAAAGGTGTAACATGTGGTAAAAGGAGGTACATTCATTTGAGTTTCTTAGTTTTCTTAACTAATATGAGTTTTCTTCCTATAATTGCACTATATATAGGGGATGATTTAAATGGGAACGTTAAATATTGCGAGAACCGTGAGAACGAAATAAAAACCACAAGAACTTGGTCAAGAACAGTTCAAATTCAAAAATTTCCTTTTACATTTATCATTATTATTCGAATATATTGTTAGAAATTAAATTTACACGTTTAAATTCACATGTATTCGTAAATAAAGAAAATTTACACATGCGTAAGTTTGTCATTTATACATGTGTAAATTTGTTGTATTTACACATATGTAAAAAATTAATAAAAGTGATTTGAGTGGACAAATAGATTATTTGATGTTGTAAAATATTTTTTTGATGTTTTATTTTAATTAGAATGATGTTTGTATTAAAAAAAATTAGTTTTGATTGATTTTCTAATTCGTTCTCACATTTCTCGAAGTATTTAGTGTTCACATGATAACTCTCATATATACATATATATAATGTGAGGTTCATTGGGGAACATTAAAAAATGGGGAATAGTGGAGAACTGACTCAAACAAATTATGATTGGAGTCATTCTAGTGGCGTTGTAACCGGCTCGCTGAACCCTAACTAGGATCTCTTAACCCTAAATCCTAACCCCTAAACCCTAAATATATTACGGTTTTGCTTTAGGGTTAATAATTAGTATTTAGGGTTTAGCTTCAGGATTTAGGGTTTAGCTTATAGGGTTTTAAGTTTAGATTTTATAAGGTTTTAGCCTTATTGTTTAGCTTTAGGTCTCTGATTTAGAGTTTAGGGTTAAGAAATCCTAGTTAAGGTTAGACGAGCCGTTTCCAATACCGCTGGAATTAGTCCGATTGGAGTTCATTTGATTCGGTTCCCCAGTTTTTTAGTGTTCCCAATGAATCTTCCCATATATATATATATATAGGATTCGGTTCAAATGAAAACCACCACGAGCTGCGAGAACGTTTTGATCCGGGACGAGTTGGTCCTAAATATTTTTACACAAACGTAGATGAAAACATTATAAAGACATCTGCAAAAAAAAATTGTCGAGGCTGGGCTTATAAAAACTTGCATCAGTCAAAACTACCACCTCAACCATTTTTTTAAACTTTTTTTATAGATGTGTTTATAATATTTTCATCTACGTTTGTGCAAACAGATTTTGGCCCAACTCCTCCCGGATCAAATAGTTCTCGCGATTCTCGCAACTCATGGTGGTTCTCATTTTAACCCTTCCATATATATATATATATATCGGATCCGGTTCAAATGAAAACCACCACGAGTTGCGAGAACTCTTATCATCCAATAAAATTTTAACACCTGACCTATATATAAATTAAAACAATAGGGTAATTTAATATTTTACTCCCGATATCACATTATTTCTCTCTCTTTCTTCTTTTCAAAAGTCACATCCCTGATCAATTAACCTAAATAATAATATCTACAACAACAGTTAAGATCATTAAAAAAGTTTTTTTTTAAATGTTTGCGTATATAAAAATGTTCAACAACGCGCGTTAAAAAACGTAACGCTAAAATATTTTATTTATTTTTTATTTTGTTGTGTAAAATAATTTACGGTTGATGCGAGATTTTTAGAAGGGAGGCACCTTTCGCGCAGACGTAAAACATCAAATGTAAAAAACGTATTTACGCAATACACCACTGTGTAAAAAATAAACAAAAACATTTAGGTTCAATAAAGACAACGCGCGTAAAAAAACATTCGACAACGTGCGTTAAAAAACGTAACGCGCAAAAGAAAATTTTATTTTGTTGTGGAAGGAAATTTACGGTTGGTGTGAGTTTTTTAGAAGGGAGGCACCTTTCGCGCTGACGTAAAACATCAAACGTAAAAAAACGTCTTTACGCAAGACACCACTGAGTAAAAAAATAAACAAAAACATTTAATTTCGAAAATGACAACGCGCGTAAAAAAACATGCGTTAAAAAACGTTACGCGTAAAATAGTTTTTTTATTTTTATTTTGTTGTGTAAAACAATCTACGGTTGGTGTGAGTTTTTTAGAGGATGGGGGTGCAAATTATCATTTACTAACGATGAATTCGTTTTATTTGTTTTAGTTTATTTTTTTATTTTTCTTTTGGTTTTTTTGCAATGTAAACATTTACCTCAATTTTTTTAAATTTTTTTAAATTAAAGAACAATCTTATTAATTAAAGCACAATCATTAATGAGACCAACTATTAATGGTCATAGTAAAAAGACCAATTAGCTCTTATCTCACTAAAAACAAAAATTTCATTAATTGAAGTACAATCATTACTCTGCTTTATTGTCTTTTAATCTCATCTCTCAAAACACATTTGACCAGTGGTTAATATTGGTTTCTACGGTTCTCACAACTTAAGGTGGTTCTCATTTTACCCAATCCCTATATATATATATATATATATATATATATATATAAAACGAATCATTGTTTTCACTCAGATTCTCTAGATTTTGGTTAGAAAAAACAAAGATGTTCTAATGTGTTTAGCTTAAAAAACCAAGTTGCAATGTGAGAGGTTCATATATGGGGCCTTTGGGCAATCGGAAATTAGTAAGCTAGTTTTTTTTTTCATGGAGGGTGGCTGACCCTTGGTTTGTCATCCCGACCCGCAACGGATATGGTACGAGGCACGATGGATTGCCCATCATTTTTTGCAGTATTTAAAGTTGAAGTAATTAATTCAAACATATTAAATTTCACACATAACCATATAATATAAAGTTGAAGTAATTAATTCAAATAAATTTCAATACAATATCCAAGGAAAATACGAAACAAAAGTCTTGAATAATTTATTATAAGACAAAATCTTTTGTGTGTTCTCATCGTGCAATCAACCTTGTGTACCTGTATCACGTGTAAAATAAATTTGGGTCAACAATTGTTGGTGAATAGATATTTGATTTTAATGAAATAAAATAGTTTAGTTAATTTATTTTATAAAAAAAGTAATTAACATGCAATTTTAAGTGTATATGTGACATCTATCAACAATTCAACACAACCACATCAAATAATGAAACGAAACGAAACATAAGTAATGAAACAATGATGTGATTCAAGCCCTGAAAGGCGAAAAGCAAAACTATGAAACAATGATGCAATTCAATCCCTGAAAGGCGAAAACCGAAACTATGAAACATTGTGGCGATACCGAGTTCGACCCATGGTCGCGGGAACCGGTCAGCCAGGTGGATCCACACGAAACCAATGACACAAAGCGATATATAAGTAAGTGCACGCGTATGAAAAAGTAAGGAAACATATGATATAATTCGTGAGCACATAAAGACACTTTGATTTGCATGTTGAAATAAATAAGAAACATTAAGAAATTTTGACACATGATACACCCCAAAAAGTTAGAATATTAAAAAGGGAAAAAATAAGATCTACTCACAGTTTGCGTTCCGTTAATCCTTAGTGAAAAACCGCACTAGAATAAGGAGAAAATCCAAATGACAAGCGTGATTTAATTTAGACAAACGAATGTAAAAAGTCAAGGTAAACGTTATGCTAGGCATACCTAAATGAACGAACATGATATGTTGGACTCGTTGGGCCTAACGAGCCTCTACAAGGCTATGCCAAGCCAAAAGGCGAGCCTAAACAAGGCTACCTAAACGAGCCTAATGCTCGTTAACTAAGAACCTAAACCAAACTAATTAAACTAGGAAAGGAAAATTACTTCAAATAAAACTTTAGAAAATGAGAAGAGCTTGAAAGGCATCATATCCTTGTCGAGAGCGAAAATAAAAACTACTACGCATAACACCCAAAGGGGTATTGCACTTGTGGAACCACCAAATTTGGTTATTCCACTTGTTTATACCCAAACTAGGTGTTGCAAGCTATAAGGAACCAATCAAGGGTATTTATAGGTGTGAAAGGGAGCACACAATGGTATTTGGGGTGATGTGCGACGAATTTAAAAAGGGTTCGCACATCTTGCAAATCAGCAACAAACAACATACTTGTTTTCGTGATTCCCGCTTCGTTACAACTCCGTTTCGCGCACAAGTTTCGCCTACGTTAACTATTTTCATAGTACTATCATATGGAAGAGAGTAATCAACATTCATGATGTTGAGAATTGGGTTTAAAACTTGGATCATAATGCAGGTCGAGGGTTACGTTCTCAAACTTGTGTTTGTGACCCCGCTACGCTTGGGCTCAGTTTTATGCACCATTTGAAACTAGTTGCTCCTAAGTATACCAAGTATATTTTGGGGCTTTGAATGGACCAGAATGAGAGATCAAGGATGGAGAAAAGTTGGCAAGAAAGTCACCTGAAAGTCATCTACTGACAAAACTAAGAATGCAACATGTAGAGCTTCTTACTTGCTATCATTTACATCTAAACCCTCCAAAACATAATGTCCTATCTTAAGGCATGTATATAATGAAGTTTTGGATGATAAGAAGGCCAGGATACGAGTGTTAGGTATGTTTAAGAAATCTCCAAGGTTTTTTATCAACTTAAGGAAAACCTTAGTCTTAGACCTTGAGAGATGGATGGTTGCTTCAAATACAAGGAAATGAATTTACAAACTTATATAAAACATGTATAAGACTATAAATCACCAGATATGATAACATGTATGATCCAACATAGAATCCGAGAAATTTTATTGCTTAAACATTAAAAAAAATTACATGGAATATGAAAACGGACCAGGTTACAAAAACGGGTCATGTTCTAGATCCGATTTTTACGAATATTACATGGTTATAGTCTGAGGTCACCAATGTTTTCGCCCCTTACTATTGTATCTGATGGTTGGCCTTCAAATTACATTAAAAAGGCAATCCTGTGTATTCTGATGTACCCGTTCTTGATTCAAAAGTAAAATTAGCTTTAGCTAATTAAAAGCCTGTGTTTAACAGTACATCGACTTCATCTCAGCCCATAAGTTGGCCGTTCACATTAAATTAAGATCGTAAGCTCATCTATCCCCATCATCTATCTATATATACAACAAAATAACACCTAACTGTCACGTCCTTAGGCACCCTTAGCTGTCACGTCATCTGCCACATAATATCCTTACAAACCCCAATTTGATCTCCAACCCTTACAAATATCCTTACCCATCTTAATTTCCAGCTCATCAACTACCTATTACACATAATATTTCAATAAAGCTTTTCTTTTCTTTTTTACTTTGGGCCCACCTCATCACATGATCCAAGACAAACACATGCCCTTGTGCAAGGGCAATCTCACTTAAGGGCCTTAAGAGTGGATGAGCTCTAATGATAAGGGCATCCAAGGGCTTGGTCTCCAAGGGCCTATTGGAGATATTCTAAACTTATTCATCACCATCATCTATTTATATTTACAAAAAACAACACCTAACTTTTTTTTACCACATTTACTTTCTCTCGTAATAACCTAATTCTTTTACCCAATATTTACCCACACCATTCCGTCCAAACCGTTTTGCACATTCTTCTTCACGAGAATACGGCATACTCAATTTCCCACAAAGATAAATGAAATCCAACATGTGATTACTGATAACTAAAAACCGATTCTCAGACTTTGATTAAATATAATAGAAAAAACGAGGTTGTGAATCTATAATAACTACAACATATATATATATATATATATATATATATATATATATATGATAGAAAGAAAAACCATATTCGTTAAGAAAACTAAGAACCCCAAATAAATAGACCTCATTTTGCCACTTGTTACACCTTTTTTCAGATTGTGTTATGTGTAATAACCAGAGGCTGCCATGTGATACGTATAATAGCTTTTGTAGACTTTCAGCTTTTTTGAAAAAGTAAATGTTGTTATGTAACACGTGGCAGCCTCTGGTTGTTACAAGTAATACGTGGCAAAAGGAGATCCATTATTTGAGTATCTTAGTTTTCTTAACTAATATGAGTTTTCTTCCTATAATTGTCATATATATAGGGAGGGTTTAAATGAGAACGTTAAATATTACGAGAACCGTGAGATCGAAATAAAAAACCCACAAGCACTTGGTCAAGAAAAGTTCAAATTTAGAATTTTTTTACACTTATCATTATTATTCGAATACAATGTTAGAAATTAAATTTACATGTTTAACTTTACGTGTATTCATAAACAAAAGAAAAATTTACACATGTGTAAAAAATTAATATGAGTGAATTGAGAGGAGAAACAAATTATTTGATGTTGTAAATTCTTTTTTTGAAGTTGTCTTTTAGTCCAATTGGAGTTCGTTTGAGTCGGTTCCTCACTATTTTATTGTTCCCAAATGAACATTCCCATATATATATATATATATATTATATATATATATGGTTAGGGTAAAATGAAAAATTATACGACTTGTAAGAACTTAAAGAACTTGGACTTACAAAATGTTTTTTTCAATTTTTTTATCAAAAATCCTTAAAATATCAACTATTCTAATTTGTTTTTCATTTACGGCAGCCGATGCTGTAAAAATTTTTACAGCTGCTGTAAGAAGCCGAAAAACACAACTTCGAAATTTTTTATTTTATTTTTGCTTTTTACGGCAGTTTTTCTAAACATTTTAATCTATGGGTGTGAAAAAAATGGGGCAAAACTCGCACGGGAATGCCAAGTTCTCTAAGTTCTCAAAACTCGGAGTAGTTTTCCCATGATCTTGATTTTATATATATATATATATATATATATATATATATATATATATATATATATATATATATATATATATATATAAATGGGATGAGGAGAAAACGCCATAAGATCTTTATGATTTGTGGCTAAGATGATGGGAACCTTATAACTACCAGAAGGGGTAAAATTGGAATATCCAAACAAGGGTGCACATGCTAATCACATGTCATTTCTCCCATCATAATTAAACGCTAATAACTTTTTTATATGTGATTATTTTTATAAAAAATTACACCATAAAACTTAGCGTTTCTTTATCTTTCCAACAAGCATATTATTAATATATTTTTTGAAAAAAATGAACTTGTTTTTTATGACGTTTTGAACTTTGTTTGTTTTATGGCGTTTTAGATTGGGTTTATGGCGTTTTTTTTAAGTGAGTGTTTTTATGGCGTTTTTAACTGGTTTCCTTGGGTTTTTTTTCTGAAGTATATTTGAACACCCAGTTCATGTCATTTTTTATTTCAAAAGTATAGCAATACTATACTCATTGGAAAGATATAAAAACACTCGATTTTATGATGTAATTTTTTAATAAAATAATCACGTATAAAAAGTTACGAGAGTTTAAAAATGATGGTGGAATATGCATGTGGATAGTTTTTTTGCATGTGAGTGGTATGTGAATGGACTTTTTGACAATATTACCCTTAGTGTAAGTTAGCACTCAACGCCACATGTGAACACTAAAATCATTCTAACTGTTTTCACATTTTTAGGCGTTTTCCACAAATCCCGCCCCTATATATATATATATATAGGACAAGGATCCGTTAGGAACCACCCTTTATTGCGAGAACCGCGAGAACCAGTGTGAACACAAACAATAATACCTAAAAATATCCAAAAAAAATACCAAAAACTTTTTTCGTTTTTGTTTTTTTTAATATTTTTTTGAAAAAGTCGCTATATTTACTTAACAATAAAAAAAATTTAAAAAAAAAATTGAGTACCAACTATCTATGCACATGTGCATTTTTGTCATTTTTTGACAAATTCCGTAATACATTACAAATTAGACAATTGTACTTTTATTTACACTACCATGTGTAACACACTACTTTTTACATTACCAATATTAGCAATGCACATATGCATTTATATATATCAACATGAAATAAGGTGTTTTGCTACACTAATTTGAATACATTTTCTCTTTCATCTATCATATCATCCATAATACACTACCATGCACATATGCATTTTCATCATATCTTTGATAAATTCCGTAATACATTACAAAGATTAGACAATTGTACTTTCATTTACACTACCATGTGTAACACACTACTTTTTACATTACCAATATTAGCAATGCACATATGCATCTATATATATCAACATGAAATAAGGTGTTTTGCTATACTAATTTGAATACATTTTCTCTTTCATCTATCATACCATCCATAATACACTACCATGCACATATGCATTTTCATCATTTCTTTGACAAATTCTGTAATACATTACAAACATTAGACAATTGTACTTTCATTTACACTACCATGTGTAATACACTACTTTTTAATGTAAAACACAGTATATAATTGCTATACATAATGATGCACATGTGCATTTAATGTAAAACTGAGTGTATTGTGGATGGTATTGTAAATTAAAGTGCAATTGTCTACTAGTGATAACATATTACTGCATTTGTCGAAGTTATGATACATATGCACATGTGCATGGATAACTGTTACTCGAAAAAAAAAGTTCTTTTTTTTGTAAAGAAATATAACGATTTTTATTAAAAAGATATTAAAAAAAATTTGAGTGCTTTTTTGATTTTTTTAGGTTTTCTTTTGCAATAAAGGTGGTTCTCGCGGTTCTCATATATATATATATATATATATATATATATATATATATATAGGGGGAGGTTCATTTGCGAAGAAATTTTTTTTTGAGAAGAAAAAGAACAAAGGGTAAAATGGTAAAATAATTTGTAGTTCTTCTTGTATCTCATTTATTATTATGATTAAGTAATTAGTTACTCATAAATGCTATTATTATTTACACTAATTGATTTTTGACTACACACATAAAAAGTTATCCTACACATTTCGAAAATTATCCTACACATATTTAAATTTATCATACACAACTCGTAGTTTATCCTACACAACTCGTAATTTATTCTACACACCTAGTAATTTGTGCTACACACTAAATTTTATTTTTTGTAAAAGAAAATATATTTTGAAAATAAGTTACAAATTAACTTAGTTAACTATTAAAGAGAAAGACTACAAATTAATGATTTGCGTAAGTTTATAATTATACATTTGCATTAAAATTAAATGCAAATATTAAATGAAGTAAACTAAATTATTCTTATTGGTTGAAACTTCTTCTTTTTTCTTGTTACAAAAAAATTCTTCTCATTTGAACCTTCCACTATATATATATATATATATATATATATATATATATATATATATATATATAGGGGATGGATAATAAGAAAAATAGTTTAAATGAGAAAACAAAAAAACTAACTAAAAAAGCAAAAAAAAACATATCAATTTTTTTTTAAAAAAATTCGCTATATATATTATATAAAAAAAACTTTAAAAAAATAAAAAAAATATATATAATGCACATGTGCAACATAAACATATAATGCACATGTGTAGTATACATATAGTGCACATGTGCAGTACAAGTTTTTTTTTTGGAAAAAAAGTTTTTTTATACATAAAATGCAGCTATTTCAATAAAAAAATTGTAAAAAAAACAAAAAAAAATTGTATGTTTTTTATGCTTTTGTTTTTGCTTTTTTAGTTGGTTTTCTATTTTTCTTATTTATATCTAGTTTTCTCATGATCCTCTCCCTATATATATATATATACATATATAGGGGATGGGTAAAATGAGAACCACATCCAGTTGCGAGAACCGTAAGAACCACTTTTATCCATTAGATCTTGAATGATGGATGCATGAGATTAAAAGTGATATTAAATCCTTTTGTCTTATTATGTTTTTTATATTTATTGTTAAAAGGGTAGTTTAGTAAATTTGTTTTTTTGTCTTATTGTATTTATTGTTTTTTTTTATTTTTTTCTTAGTATATTAATTATTTTTTATTAATATCAGAATATTTTTATTAAAAAACCTTTTGAAATCATTTTTTTTAACAAAAGACATTGTTTTTCAAGATTTTTTTACAAAAAACATTTTTACAATCCGTTTTTTTTACGTTCTGTTTTTTACGCGCCGTTTATTACGCGCCCGCCTTTACGCCCTTTTTTTACGCGCCGTCCGTTTTTTCCTCCCTGTTTTACGCCTGTTTTTTCGCACGGTTTTGTTGCGCGTCGTTTTTATACGCCCTGTTTTTACGCGCCCTTTTTTACGCTCCGCTTATTTTACGTGTTGTTTTTTAAGGCCGGTTTTTTACGCTTCGTATATACGCGTTGTTTTTTACACCCCGTTCTTTTTTACGGGCCGTTTTTTTTACTTTTCATACACAGTTTTTTTACGTGTATTGTTTTTACGGGTAGCGTAAAGTTTTACGACCCGTTTTTACGACTGTTTTTATGACCCGTTTTTTACTACCCCGTTTTGCCGCCCTTTTTTACAACCCGTTTTTACACCCGTTTATACGACTCGTTTTAACGACCGTTTTTACGGCCAGTTTTTTACGCCCGTTTATACGACCCGTTTTTACGCCCTGTTTTTTACGACTCGTTTTTACGCCCCATTTTTACGGTTTTACAAAAACTTATTTACAAAAAACACAAAGAAACTTTACGCCAAAAAAAAACCAAAAAAAACTTATTTACGACCCGATCCCGGTTTCGGGTTTACAAATTTGAGAATCTTAACAAACGAACTCAGCCAAAAAGTCTTTTTACGCGTCGTTTTTATACGCCCTGATTTTACGCGCCCTTTTTTACGCCCCGCTTTTTATGGGCCGTTTTTTTACGGTATTCACGCGCGGTTTTTTACACCCCGTTTTTACCAAGTTTTTTTTTACGGACAAGTTAAAAAAAAATTAAACCTTTTTACACCACATTTGTAAACTTTTTTTAAACCATGATTGTAAACTTTTTTACGCACCCCGGTTGTAACTTTTTTTCCGGCCCCTGTTAAAAATAAAATTAAACTTTTTTTTACATCGCGGTTGTAAACTTTTCATACATAAATTTTTTTGTGTATAGTTTCTTACGGGTAGCGTAAAATTTTTAACTTCCAGCAAGAACCCACCAAAAAGACAAGATTACACAAAAACACATCCAAATAAAAATAAAACTGAAGCAAACACACCTCTGTAATTAACCAAAGCAGGCATCTTTGTAACTTCCAGCAAGAACCCACCAAAAAGACAAGATGTTTAACCAAAAAACACACATATTGTTTCAACATTTTACGCTCCCCGGTTGTAATTTTTTTACACCTGGGTGTAAACTTTATAATTCACTTTGTTTCGACATTTGATATCTTCAGCAACATATTAAATAAAGATACTAAATTTCAAACCTGGTTGCCGTGTTCGAAATACATTTATTAAATAAAGATATTAAATTTCAAACCAAGATCTTCAACAACATATTCAGATGCAAGAATCGAGCAACCCCATAGAACATTGGATAAGGCCTCCTGTTTAATGCTATTCATTTAAAACAACTTTCACACTATCACAAACCATTTAAAAAAGGGTACTGCAACTAGGGGTTTGGTAAAGAACAAGAGACCAACTCTTCAGATCTGAAAATTTCAATATAGTTTTTTTGAACAATAGCACCATTAAAAGTCACAGAATGATAATATCCCAACAAATTATTTAACAAAGAAGCAATATGACACCATCTTTTGTCTACAGGGCTTGCTTACATTGCCTCAAAACACCAATACAAACAAAAACTAACCTTGAAAATAACCTTCTTCCTGAGATCTGTCGGCTTGTATTAGGGATTCGCCATAACCGTCGGTTGAAAATGATGCGTCACTCAATCCTTCACTGAGGATCTGAACCCCTTGAAGGGTAGATCTGAACTAATATACGCCAGAGTAGATCCGAACTCGTAAGACCTTTAAGACGATTTGTCACCTTCACAGTCGATCCGTACCCGCCACCGTCATCCCCGATCCGAATCCGTCACCGTCATCCCAAATCCGTCATTGCCGACTATCTCTCCTTCCATATGTTCATCTTCTTCTCCTTCCGATGAAACCCTTCCCGTTTTGTTTCTCTCTGTAGAACTTGGTTTCAGTTAGGTGAATCGAGGTGTGTGTGGAAATGTGAAGAAAAGGATAGAGATATGAGAGAGAGAATTTTGGGGATTTCAATGTTGGTCTGTGAATCAGACATTAAAGAGAGACATGATTTGATAGTTTGAGTAAATGACAAGATTACCCTTTATGTTTTAAAATAATAGTGTTCACATGTCATTATCTGATTGATGAAGTGGTTCTCGCAACTGGGGTGGTTCTCACTTTAACCGAATCATATATATATATATATATATATAGGGGAGAGTAATCTTAAAAGTGCTAAATATTACGAGAACCGTAACAACGAATGAAAACGTCATCAAAACCAATTTTTTTTTAATACAAGTCTCATTGTAATTAAGATACAACATAAAAAAAGAATTTACAACATCAAATAATTAATTTATCCGCTCAAAATAACTCTTATTAGATTTTTTTTACACATGTATAAATATAAGATATTTACACATGTGTAAATAGCAAACTTACACATGTGTAAATTTTCTTTATTTATAAATTCACGTAAATTTAAACGTGTAAATTAATTTGTTTAACATTGTATTCGAATAATAATAATAATAAGTTATTTTTTTTTGAATTTGACTTGTATTTGACCAAGTTATATATATAGGATTCGGTTCAAGTAGAAACCACTATCAGTTGCGAGAACCATGAGAACTCATCCTATCCAATAGAATTTTAACACATCACCTATAATAAATTTAATTCAAAAGGGTATTTTATTCTTTTTCTTTCAATGTCACATCCCCTCTTTCTTATCGTTAAAACACATCATATCATCATTTATATGTCTAACATAACAATATCTCTCTCATTTCATCTCTTATATACTTTTTTATATTTGAAATTTTGAAAAAATATCTTAGGTATTAAATTAAAACACTAAAAGTATTATGTAATTTAAAAAATACAAAAATATAAAAAATAATATCTATTTATTTTTGCTCAGTTTTCCTTATTGTGACACAATGTTCTTTATAAAATGCAAGCTATATTTGCCTTATATGTGTATTAAAAAAACAAAATTATCGAAAAATGATATCTATTTCTTTTTTCTCTATTTTCCCTAATTCTAACATAATGTTCTATATAAAATGCAAGCTATATTTGTCTTATATGTTTATTGAGTATTTCTATTTCATTCGTTAATGTTTGATAACTTTGCACCACAACTTAAAAGAAACATTCGATAACGTGCGTAAAAAAGTCTTAACAACGTACGTAAAAAACGTTTTGACAACATGCGTAAAAAAGTTTTGACACCGTACGTAGAAAAACTTTTGACAACGTGCGTAAACATTTACACGAACCAAATAGGAGAACACCACTATGTAAAAAAATAAATAAAAAATGTTTTGGCAACGTGCGAAAAAAAGTTTTGTTACGCCACGGACGCCGACCTGAGCTCCTCTAAACGTCACGCCTAAATCTAATATTCAAACGTATGTAAAAACGGAAGGTGTAAAATAGTTTTTAGATATGTTTGAAAATTGTCAGTACGTAATTCGTGTAATGTAAAATATTTTTTTGCGCTCGGTGTCGAATGAAAAAAATGTTTTTTACGCCCCTGATCGTCAATCCGAACTCCTCTGAACGTCACATATAAATCTATTTTTTGAAAACGTATGTAAAAACGACACGCGTAAATGTTTAGTTTTTATATATGTTTGAACAATTGTTTTTCGTACGTTGTCGAATGAAAAACAAATTCTCGCACAGTGTCGAATGTAAAAAAATTCGCGCGCGGTGTTGAATGTAAAAAAATTCACGCACGGTGTCGAATGTAATAAAAATGTTTTTTTATTACACACGATAAAAAAGTGTTTTTTTACGCCCCTGATCGCTGGCCCGAGCTTCTCGAAACGTTTGTGGAATGTAAATGCTGTGTTTTTTTCTATGATTTTCGTCGGTGTTGGGACCTTTACGTTCAAATGACCAGGATAACGAACAAAAAATGAAGATTAAGATCAGAGATTGAAGAAGTTTTTTTTTATACATGTAGTGTAATTTTTTGTATAAAAAATCATGTGTTATCTGTAATTCTATTTTTTTAAATGGATACACATAATTAATGTTGACATAAAGAGTGAAGTAGTATGTAATGTTTAATTGTAGTTTGACAAGTTGAAATGAATAGTACATAAGTCAAATTTTTAAATATCCTTCTTGTACTATTTATTTTTTTAATAAATAAAATCACTATAAGACAAATCAAACTTAAACAATTCAATCTGAACCACTAATGCATGAGAGATCTTGGGTGGATAATGGTTCCTATGGTTCTCGCATCTTAAGGTAGTTCTTATTTTAACCCATGTAGGCATCATGTTTTGAACTATATATATAATGTAAGGTTCCTTAAAAAGGACCATTTTTCGTGAGAAGTGTTAGAAGGCATAGGAATTAACATGTAGGCATCATGTTTTGAACTTAGCCATGATGTTTTGGGTTGTTTTGGCAAGAAAAACACCAAACATAACAATTTAAAACACACTACTTAGCGTTCTTGGCATGGTGTTATAAATTTAAGCCTAGAATTCTATGTATTGTGTCTTTAATTGTTGTGTTTGATGTTTTTATTGCCAAAACAACCCAAAACATCATGCCTAAGTCTAAAACATGATGCCTATATGTCAATTCCTATGCCTTCTCACGAAAAATGTTCTTTCTACAGGATCCAAACCTATATATATATATATATATATAAGGGAGGGTTTTTTCC
Organism: Scalesia atractyloides; assembly: GCA_947069175.1. Lineage (NCBI taxonomy): Eukaryota > Viridiplantae > Streptophyta > Magnoliopsida > Asterales > Asteraceae > Scalesia > Scalesia atractyloides. Next base: position 28,679,160 of record CAMTDV010001633.1, read on the forward strand.
CTCTCAAAATCACTCTTTTTAAATTTTGTACACAAGTGTAATTTTAACAAATTTACACATGTGTAAATTGCAAACTTACACATGTGTAAATTTTCATTAATTACGAATTCATGTAAATTTAAACGTGTAAATTAAATTTCTAACATTTCATTCGAATAATAATGAAAAGTGAAGAAAAAATTGAATTCGAATCGTTTTTTACAAAGTTCTGGTAGTTTTTTCATTCCTTCTCACGGTTCTCAAAATATTTAGCATTCTCACTTAAACAGTGACATTTGTACATTTTCAGTCATTGAACAAGTCCGAAACATTTTGTTGTTTAATAAAATCTTGTATTTATTTACGAGAATGCATAGTTTCAATCGTTGTACAAATTCGATCATTTTCGTGTTCGATAAAGTTTTATACGTTATTTACGAAACGTGTAACCGTACAATCGAATGAATCGACATCCATGTCATTTCCGGACAAAATCCAAGTTACACATGCCTTAATGCCTTTATACAACCTAAATATTAGGTTAAGACGGGTTAAAAATGACAAAACGCGACAATACAAGTCTAGGGGCCAATAATGTAAAACAAAAGTTTGCTTCATCACCAAGTTTGGCCACCTATCTCCAATTTTTGACAACTAGCACTCATTTTGTCACACTTAATTTGGTGTTAACACATGTTAGGACACTAATCCACACTTGGTAACACTTGTCATTACCTCCTTGATCCTAAAACACTATAAATACCCATTGATTCATACATTTTTCTTCACACCACTTCAAAACACTTCAAAGCAAAATGTGAAGTTCTTCTTTCCATCTTTCTTGGAGCTTGTTTTCAGCCTTTGGAAGCCTCCTATATTGAGTTCTGAAAGTATTCTTCAACACAAGTAAGTACTCTTCCTAGTTCTTTCATTATTTTAGCAATTTTGAGCTAAATGTCAAACAGTTTGGCTTCCTGTTTGAGTTTCAGTTCTGACCATTTTGGTCAAGCCAAAGTTCAAATTGAACTTTGCAATGTGATCATAATCACGAAGGTATTAACCCCTTGCGATTGCACCTTCTGATTACCACGTTAAGTAGGCGAGATGACGAGTCAAAGTTTTATGAGTTAAAAATAAAAAAATGCATAAAAATGCAGTTTTCAAAGAAAACGTTTTTGGTTATTAAAACTTAAGGTTTTGACACCAAATCAGTTTTATAACATCATTAGACATGTTCGAACATGTCTAACTCATCGTTTCTAGTTTAGTGCTTATTTCTCAGTCGTAAGTCGAGCGATTTTACTAATGCTTTGACTTTCGAATCTGACCCGTTTGGTCAATCCTATGAATTCGACCAAGCGCATTTTTACTACCATAATAATTTAGGGAATAATCCTCTGAGGTTATACCTTATAGTCATATAGTTTGATTGGTTAGATGATGAGTCGATTTTATATACTTTTAAAATGCCAAAATCGCCCTTTTGGTGCATAGAATGGTTTTGAACATGTAAGACTATACTTTTGAAATCTAAATTGATATTATAACATAGTCAAACTTGTTTGGACATATAAGACTCATCATAGGACTTGTTTAACCATTCGAACTTATAATTACGCTAATGACCTGTTAAAGTAGCATAAACTACTCTAACAAGTCATAACGGGTCGAAAGCACTTAGGAATTCTTTCAAATTAGAATGTTAAGCTTATTAAATCATATCATATGAGTCCCAACACTCTTTTGGTTTATAAGACTTCATTCTATTCAATCCTCCTATTAAAGTCTCGACACACTAACATAGTTATCCGATATTAGGTGACCATTGAACTCTTGATCCTTCGAGCTTTGTTTGATCATTTGAACAATACATACATGGAATCCCAAGTGAGTACATAGCCCCCTCTTTTATGTTTTCAAATGTTTTGGGGTGATTCATATGTGCATATCACCACTTTCTTGTTTTCATGACATTATACATATTTGGTTATCTAGTACATATAGTACATGATTTCAAAGACATTTTGCTTCGTATGTTCACTTTACATACCGAGTACATGATTTAAAAAACATTTTCATGACATGCTTACATTGTTCAAGACATATTGGTGCGTTGAATATACAATGATACATTCATTAACATTGATCACGCCGACCGGTAGTATATAATGGTACTATAGGATTAACAATTGTTGATGCACTTTGTGTCCGTCATAGTGGGAATAGGATAGATAGAGCGTGTGTTGAATATTGTATAGACTAGATACGAACATACGACCCTAGTACGAACGTGTGATGGCAAAAGTGTCACCTCATACGAGTGACATCCTCGTACGAGTGACTTCCTCGTACGAGTGACATCCTCGTACAAGTGACCTCCTCGTACGAGGGATGCTCATCCCTATATATATGTGTTGTGTGTTCATTTGTTTGTAAGTTTTGGAGGTTCCTTGAGGGGACGCTGGCAGAATCTCTCCAGGATTACCGCCAGCCTGACAAGATGTATACTCTTTCGGTATAATGAATGCTTTTGCTGATTCTGTCTCTACCTCTTTCTTTAGTAAGATTCTACCGAATCGGTTATATTTACCCAAACTTCCGTCAAGAACCGCCGTGTCGTGGACCTATAACTGGTATCAGAGCTATGGTACCGAATCATTCAATCTAACAGTTGATGAATCACCCACGCTCATGGATTATGAACTTAAGAGGGGTTTTAGACGTAAATCATCAAATAAACGTACATTCCAAGGACAAAACGTAAATTGAACTTACAGGATTGTTAGAAACTGATTTTCGACCATATCTGTGCAAAAATTATCTTGAAATTCGAAGAAACAAAGATTCTGTATCGAAAAACGTTACCAGGCACGCTCGTACGATTGACCCCTCGTACGAGTGACACCTCGAACGAGTGATGCCTTGTACGAGTGACCTCCTCCTTGTACGAAGCTTGAGGTGCCAAAATAAAAGAGGCTTGGAATTTTTTTGATCGTATTGACGAGACGAGTGTGCAGAAAAAAAGGCTTGGAAAAAAAATTCGAGATTTTTATGACCGATATGGGATGTTCGGGGATATCGTCTGGAGCTTTATAAAAAATTATACCATAAAACTTAGCGTTTCTTTATCTTTCCAATGAGTATATTGTTAATATATTTTTCGAAAAAAATGAACTGGGTTTTTTATGTCGTTTTGAACTTTTTTGTTTTATGGCCTTTTAGACTGGGTTTATGGCGTTTTTCTGAAGTGAGTGTTTTTATGGCGTTTTTCTAAAGTGGGTGTTTTTATGGAGCTTTTTAACTGGTTTCCTTGGGTTTTTTTTTCTGAACTATATTTGAACACCTAGTTCATGTCATTTTTTATTTCGAAAGTATAGCAATACTATACTCGTTGGAAAGATAAAAAGACACTCGATTTTATGGTGTAATTTTTTAATAAAATAATCACGTATAAAAAGTTACATGAGTTTAAAAAGGATGGTGGAATATGCATGTGGATAGTTTTTTGCTTGTGAGTGGCATGTGAATGGACTTTTTGACAATATTACCCTTAGTGTAAGTTAGCACCCAACGCCACATGTGAACACCAAAATCGTTCTCACTATTTTCACATTTTTAGGCGTTTTCCACAAATCCCGCCCCTATATATATAGGGGGAGGTTCATTTGAGAAGAAATTTTTTTTGAGAAGAAAAAGAACAAATGGTAGAATGGTAAAATAATTTGTAGTTCTTCTTGCTCTCATTTATTACTATCATTAAATAATTAATTACTCATAAATGCTATTATTATTTACACTAATTGTTTTTTGCCTACACACATAAAAAGTTATCATACACATATTTAAATTTATCATGCACAACTCGTAGTTTATCCTACACAATTCGTAATTTATCCTACACACCTAGTAATTTGTGCTACACTCTAAATTTTATTTTTTGTAAAAGAAAATATATTTTGAAAATAAGTTACAAATTAACTTAGTTAACTATTAAAGAGAAAGACTAGAAATTAATTATTTGCGTAAGTTTATAATTATACCCTTACATTAAAATTAAATGCAAATATTAAATAAAGTTAAATGAATCATTCTTATTGGTTGAAACTTCTTCTTTTTTATTCTTACAAAAAAATTCTTTTCATTTAAATCCTCCACTATATATATATATATATATATATATATATATATATATATATATTATATATATATATATATATATATATATATATAGCGGAGAGTCATCTTAAGAATGCTAAATATTGCGAGAACCGTAAGAACGAATGAAAAAGCCATCAAAACCAATTTTTTTTAATACAAGCCTCCTTGTAATTAAGATACAACATCAAAAAAAGAATTTACAACATCAAATAATTCATTTATCCTATCAAAATAACTCTTATTAGATTTTTTTTACACATGTGTAAAACTTACGCATGTGTAATTTTCTTTATTCACGAATTCACGTAAATTTAAACGTGTAAATTAATTTGTTTAACATTGTATTCGAATAATAATAATAAGTTAATTTTTTTTTGAATTTGAATTGTATTTGACCAAGTTATATATATAGGATTCGGTTCAAGTAGAAACCACTATCAGTTGCGAGAACCATAAGAACTCATCCCATCCAATAGAATTTTAACACATCACCTATAATAAATTTAATTCAAAAGGGTATTTTAGTCTTTTTCTTTCAATATTACATCCCCTCTTTCTTATCGTTAAAACACATCATATCATCATTTATATATCTAACATAACAATATCTCTCTCCTTTTATCTCTTTTATACTTTTTATATTTAAAATTTTGAAAAAATATCTTAGGCATTAAATTAAAACACTAAAAGTATTATGTAATTTAGAAAATACAAAAATATAAAAAATGATATCTATTTATTTTTGCTCTGTTTTCCCTATTGTGACACAATGTTCTTTATAAAATGCAAGTTATAATTGTCTTATATGTTTATTAAAAAAACAAAATTATCGAAAAATGATATCTATTTCTTTTTCTCTATTTTCCCTAATTCTAACATAATGTTCTATATAAAATGCAAGCTATATTTGTCTTATATGTTTATTGAGAATTTTTATTTTATTCATTAATGTTTGATAACTTTGCACCACAACTTAAAAGAAACATTCGACAACGTGCGTAAAAAAGTCTTGACAACGTACGTAAAAAACGTTTTGACAACGTGCGTAAAAAAAGTTTTGACACCGTACGTAAAAAAACTTTTGACAACGTGCCTAAACATTAACACGAACCAAATATGAGAACACCACTATATAAAAAAATAAATAAAAAATGTTTTAACAACGTGCGAAAAAAAGTTTTGTTACGCCACTGACGCCGACCTGAGCTCCTCTAAACGTCACGCCTAAATCTAATATTCAAACGTATGTAAAAACGGAAGGTGTAAAATAGTTTTTAGATATGTTTGAAAATTGTTTTTACGTAATTCGTGTAATGTAAAATATTTTTTTGCGCTCGGTGTCGAATGAAAAAAATGTTTTTTACGCCCCTGATCGTCAATCCGAACTCCTCTGAACGTCACATATAAATCTATTTTTTGAAAACGTATGTAAAAACGACACGCGTAAATGTTTAGTTTTTATATATGTTTGAAAAATTGTTTTTCGTACGTTGTTGAATGTAAAGCAAATTCTCGCAGAGTGTCAAATGTAAAAAACATTCGCGCGCGGTGTTGAATGTAAAAAAAATTCGCGCACAGTGTTGAATGTAATAAAATTATTTTTTTATTGCACACGATAAAAAGTGTTTTTTACGCCCCTGATCGGTGGCCCGAGCTCCTCGAAACGTTTGTGGAATGTAAACGCTGTGTTTTTTTCTATGATTTTCATCGGTATTGGGACCTTTACATTCAAATGACCAGGATAACGAACAAAAAATGAAGATTAAGATCAGATATTGAAGAAGTTTTCTTTTTAAACATGTAGCGTAATTTTTTGTATAAAAAATCATGTGTTATCCTTAATTCTATTTTTTAAAATGGATACGCATAATTAATATTGACATGAAGAGTAAAGTAGTATATAATGTTTAATTGTAGTTTGACAAGTTGAAATGAATAGTACATAAGTCAAATTTCCAAAATTCCCTTCTTGTACTATTTTTTTTAATCAATAAAATCACTATAAGACAAATGAAACTTAAACAATTCAATCTCAACCAGTAATGCATGAGAGATCGATGGTGGATAATGGTTCCTATGGTTCTCGCATCTAAAGGTGGTTCCTATTTTAACCCATGTAGGCATCATGTTTTGAACTATATATAAGGTAAGGTTCCTTAAAAAAGGATCATTTTCGTGAGAAGTGTGAGAAGGCATAGGAATTAACATGTAGGCATCATGTTTTGAACTTAGCCATGATGTTTCGGGTTGTTTTGGCAAAAAAAAAACCAAACATAACAATTTAAAACACACTACTTAGCATTCTTGGCATGGTGTTATAAATTTAAGCTTAGAATTCTATATATTGTGTCTTTAATGGTTATGCTTGATGTTTTTATTGCCAAAACAACCCAAAACATCATGCCTAAGTTCGAAACATGATGCTTATATGTCCATTCCTATGCCTTCTCACGAAAAATGTTCTTTCTACAGGACCCAAACCTATATATATATATATATATATATATATATATATATATATTATATAGAGAGAGAGGAAGGTTATCTTGAGAATGCTAAATTCTTTTTCCATCTCAAAATCACTCTTATTAAATTTTGTATACAAGTGTAAATTTAACAAATTTAAACGTGTAAATTAAATTTCTAACATTGCATTCGAATAATAATGAGAACTGAAGAAAATATTGAATTCGAATTGTTTTTTACAAAGTTCTGGTAGTTTTTTCATTCCTTCTCACGGTTCTCAAAATATTTAGCATTCTCACTTAAACTATGACATTTGTACATTTTTCAGTCATTGAATAAGTCCGAAACATTTTGTTGTTTAATAAAATCTGGTATTTATTTACGATAATGCATAGTTTCAATCGTTGCACAAATTCGGTCATTTTCGTGTCGATAAAGTTTTATACTTTATTTACAAAATGTGTAACCGTACAATCGAACGAATCGACATCCATGACATTTCCAGACAAAATCCAAGTTACACATGCCTTAACGCCTTTATATAACCTAAATATTAGGTTAAGAGGGGTTAAAAATGACAAAACGCAACAATACAAGTTCAGGGGCAAATATGTAAAAAGAAGTTTGCTTCATCACCAAGTTTGTCCACCTATCTCTAATTTTTGACACCTGGCAATCATTTTGCCACACTGTATTTGGTGTTAACACATGTTAGGACACTAATCCATACTTGGTAACACTTGTCATCACCTCTTTGATCCTAAAACACTATAAATACTCCTTGATTCATCCATTTTTTTTCACACCACTTCAAAACATTTCAAAGCAAAGTGTGAAGTTCGTCTTTCCATCCTTCTTGGAGCTTTTTTCCAGCCTTTGGAAGCCTCCTATATTGAGTTCTGAAAATGTTCTTCAACACAAGTAAGTACTCTTCTTATTTCTTTCATTATTTTAGCTATTTTAAGCAAAATGTCAAACAGTTTGGCTTCCTGTTTGAGTTTCGGTTCTGACTATTTTGGTTAAGTCAAAGTTCAAATTAAACTTTGTAACGTGATCATAATCATGAAGGTATTAATCCCTTGAGATTGCACCTTCTGATTACCACGTTTAGTAGGCGAGATGACCAGTCAAAAGTTTTACGAGTTAAAAGTAAAAAAAATGCATAAAATGCATTTTTCAACGAAAACGTTTTTGGTTATTAAAACTTAAGGTTTTGACACCAAATCAGTTTTATAACATCATTAGACATGTTCGAACATGTCTAACTCATTGTTTCTAGTTTAGTGCTTATTTCTCAGTCGTAAGTCGAGCGATTTTACTAATGCTTTGACTTTCGAATCTGACCCGTTTGGTCAATCCTATGAATTCGACCAAGCGCATTTTTATGACCATAATAATTTAGGGAATAATCCTCTGAGGTTATACCTTACAGTCATATAGTTTGATTGGTTAGATGATGAGTCGATTTTATGTACTTTTAAAATGCCAAAATCGCCCTTTTGGTGCATAGAATGGTTTTGAACATGTAAGACTATAGTTTTTGAAATCTAAATTGATATTATAACATAATCAAACTTGTTTGGACATATAAGACTCATCATAGGACTTGTTTAACCATTCGAACTTATAATTACGCTAATGACCTGTTAAAGTAGCATAAACTACTCTAACAAGTCATAATGGGTCGAAAGCACTTAGGAATTCTTTCAAATTAGAATGTTAATGTAACATCCGTAAAAAATGGATTTACCAAACCCGCTCCGTTTATCAACCGAACAGTCAGTTAAAATTTTAGTTGCGAATTAAATGCCCAAAATAATTTTAAACGATACGTAATCAATTATTATGCAGGGATATATAATTAGTTTTTGAAAAATTGTCAAAAATAACAAAATAAAAATGTTTTACTCATGCCGGGTTTCGAACTCGGGTCTGTACCGGTTCAAACTAACAGCTTATCACCTAGCCGAACAACCGCTCCGCCACTTTGTTTTTCTGTTAATAAAAGGAAACATTTAATTGAAATATTCAAGTTCCGAAGTTGAATTCAATCAATTTTTCCGCCCAATTAGCAGTCGTCGGAAATCCCGACGACTTCGCCGTTTAATTACGTTTTCGCCCAATTTAACCGATGACTTAACTATTACGACGGTTATAACCGACATATGAACCCGCGACATCAGCTGTAACCGCCGGAGAACGGCTGACTTCGAATTGAGACCGAATTCAGACCCCATTCATCTCAATACTACCCTACAAATACACCCTCAACTCGCCAGAAACCTTTCACACTCAAATCGCACCTTTTCTCGGCGAAAAATCACTCGCCGGAAATATTTGATACATCGCCGGAAAACCGTATTATTAGTCTCCGAGCTTTACTGAAACCCCTAAACTTTTACTGAAGTCACCCACAACCTTTGTAACCTTTCGGAAGACTCTCTGCTGCAAGAGACTCGTCGCCGGAAGAACTTGCTGCCACCGGAGTTCTGCCGGAAAACAGAGGAGAAACAGCCGGTACCTCTCACGCCTAATTCCTTCCCTTTTTACTTTTATCTCGACTGTAATTGATCATAAAACACTAAAGGATCTTGAATCAACTTTTCGAACCAGTCAGTCGTCACTTCCGGTTAAAAACCAGTGAAGAAGACGACGTTTCAGTAATGGTTAAGTATAATTAAAATCAAGTTATTTACCGGGTTAGACACACAGTCCAGCGGTGGACTGTGTGCACTTTTAACGCTAAGGTCACGAGTTCGAGTATTGTCCCTCACACGCCGCCTTGATAAAAATTCTTTTTTCAGCAAACTGAACCGGGTTGATTTAAGTATATGTTAAATATATTGATAACTGAGTTTATAACCAAGTGAGACACACAGTCCAACGGTGGATTGTGTGTCCGTTAACCCACAGGTCCCGGGTTCGAGACCTGTGGAGCGCACCGGTTCGCCAGATTTAATCCATTTTTAAAAATAAAGGGATTTCTGTTTAATTCTAATTAATGTATATATGTAATTAAAATCGGATATATGACGGGTTAGACACGTAGCTCAGTTGGTAGAGCTGCGTGCACGCGTACGGGAGGTCTCGGGTTCGAGCCTCACCCAGCGCACGACAATATGCCTTCCGAACCGGTCAACGTCAGTCAAAGTCAATAGGTCAAAGTCAACTGTAGCAAAAATAAAATATTTTTTTTATTTTTATTTAATTATTTTAATTAAAAATCAATTAAAAATACTTAAAAATAACATTTTTAAGGTTAGAAAATAGCCTCAAACTCACAAAAATACACCCAACAATCCTACTAAAATAGATTAATAAAATCCGTTTACTTACCAAACCAAAATGCTATTTATCTAGGTTTTTTTCACTCGTGGTTAAAACCACTTCGCGTGCATTCAACCTCATCAACCGAACGCACCCAATGTGAGTGAATTCTTACAAACTCCCCTTTTTATTCATGTTTTGGGGTGTATCATGTGTCGTTTAAACTAATTCTCTTATGCAAATTTGTGCTATACCATTATATGAACTAAACTAGAATGTAACTATTATTGGTTGTGATGTATTACATATTGTCAAAGTTGTATGCAAATTATTTAGGCCCATCAGTTCCTCGTGGGAGACGAGAACAACGCGTGCCTTAAAACTCATACATTAGGCCCATCAGTTCGTAAGAACAACGCGTGCCTCAAAACTCATTCATTAGGCCCATCAGTTCCTCGTGGGAGACGAGAACAACGCGTGCCTCAAAACTCATACATTAGGCCCATCAGTTCGTAAGAACAACGCGTGCCTCAAAACTCATTCATTAGGCCCATCAGTTCCTCGTGGGAGACGAGAACAACGCGTGCCTCAAAACTCATACATTAGGCCCATCAGTTCGTAAGAACAACGCGTGCCTCAAAACTCATACATTAGGCCCATCAGTTCCTCGTGGGAGACGAGTCGAACAACGCGTGCCTCAAAACAATCATTTGGTGTTTGTGTGTTCAATATTCAATATTATGTGTTGTGTGAATAAATTTACATCTACATTTACTCATATGTGGTATGCACATTATTTATAATCAATTGGATAAACTTGTTCAAATGTTTTTCCATAGGATTCACTCGCCAACATTATATTGATCCAAAAACCTTTTTACACATGATACAGGTGGACAGGTTGAAGCAAGGAAAACATAGGATATGCCTTAGAAGAGAACCAAGAAGCTTAGACTGATAGTTAGAACATGTTGTATCAGTTATTGTAAATTTCCATTAAATTGTATTAATGAATATGAAACATATAATAAATGTCATGAGCTTTGATGATAACCCAATTATGCCCCGATCACCTTTTCCGCTGCGGGTCGGGGTGTGACAGATTTGTATCAGAGCCAGGTTTATAGGGATATAGGATAGGTTATTAGACCCTTAGAGCCTATACTATAGTCTGCCTAAATTTTAATTGATTAGGTGGTTACATACAAACTTGTGATATTTATTTGTTTCATATTACAGTCAAACATACATGCTTATATACATATTTGTTATACATATATCAATGTTCATATATTCAATTCATTTTCATACTCTCATTATTCAAGGATTTTGTTGCAATTTTCAAATCCCATCAAAGTAAGTTCTGCGACGGGCATGTAGTAACCGGAAGGGTACAAGTACCGGTAGTCGGGACGTCCTGTCTAGGTTGGCATTCGTATAAATCCAAAATAACGGACCAGTTTGCCTACCTGGGGACTAACGATGAGAGTACGACGGACCTATTAGGGCAAAGCATGCCACACCAAACGTCGTTCGAACTAACCTCACTTTGAGATGTCACCGTGTCCATGCCTGGGCACATTCCGAATATCATACGTTACATATTTCTCGATTTTCTCCGGGTTTTAGTGTACGTAACCAGGCTAACACATGCGAACCATATGAAAAACCCGGTAATCATGGGGGCCCACGTGATTACGAAGGTGAAGTATGGCGGCATGCAAGGCCCAATTACGAGCAAAACCCAAGACATCCTGTGGATGTAGTAGATTTATTTTTCTATATTTATTTTATGAACGTTCATTCCCAAACTCGACCCACGATCCCAAAGGCATCCAACTCATACTCTTGACATGTATTCCTTGTAGATGTCTTCTAGCCTCGCTCGTAGGAAAATGAGAGCAGGAAAAGCCCGTGAACGCATGGCTACCCAAATCGCTCAGCAAATGGCGACCGTAATACCAAACATCGTAGTTCAAGTTCAACAAGCCCTTACCGCTAATTCCGTTAACCCAACCCAACAAGAAGATCAAAACACTATCAATCCTTCAGTCACTAAATGCACTTACAAACATTTCAAATCCTGCGATCCTCCAAAATACGAAGGTACTGAAGGTGTCACCGCTCTCCTCCATTGGTTCGAAGAAATGGAGAACACTTTTCTAAATTGTGATTGCCCCGATGATCGCAAAGTGCGTTATGCTACTGGTCGTTTACTTGGAACAGCACTCACATGGTGGAATACAGAGAAGACCAAACGAGGTGTTGAAGAAACTATGACCTTGACTTGGGAAGAGTTGAAGGGAATCATGACAAGACGGTTTTGTCCAAGAAGTGAAATCAAGAAATTGGAGGATGAGTTTCATGCTTTAAAACAAAAGGAAGGCGACCACACCACATACAACAAGAGATTCCTTGAGTTAAATCAAATGGTTCCCAATTTGTTTACTCCCCTCTACCGTTTGATCGAGCACTACATTCGTGGTCTTCCATCAAAGATTCAAGACTCTGTAATAAGTACCTCGCCTGCAACTTTGGAAGCAGCAATGGAGCTAGCAACCGCGCTCACTGAGAACCGAATCCGAAACAAAGATTTCAAAGAGGAGAAGAAGAAAGATAAAGCATCAACCGAAACCTCAAACTCCACACGAACCGAATCCTTTACACCACCTACTTCTAAGAGAAAACATGATGGGCAAATCTTCGCCGTCACCCAACGCAACCAACCAGCTTCACAAGTTGTACCTCCTCAAACTATCCCAAACGCTCAAGTAGCACCCAACTCAACTTACCCAAACAAGAAACCTTACATTGGACCTCACCCTCAATGCAACACCTGTTTCTATCACCATCCATCTACCTTACCCTGTCGACTATGTGCGAATTGTGGACGCTACGGTCATTTGAGCAAAGTTTGCCGCACCGCTCAAAACCAAACCTCAACCCCTACTCAACCCATGATCCAAACATATCAACAACCTCAATACCCCATGTACCCATATGTTCGAGCTTGTTTCAATTGTGGCGACCCTACCCATTTTAGAAACACGTGCCCTCGTTTGGTTAACATCATAAACGCCCAAGCTCAAGCAAACCCAGTTAACCAAGCAAACCAAGCAAACCCAGCTCCACTGCCAGCAAGAGGAAGAGTTTATAACATCAACGCCAATCCTGTTGAAGATATTAACGGTCCAAACCAACCACTTAACTAACCTTCTCTCACCAAGAATCAAGATTCAACTCCAACCACTTAGTTTTTATGTTTTTCTTTATGTTATCTCAATTTTCACGTATCCCAATTGGAATTTTATCCAAGAATTTTAATGCAAATTACTAGTTCAGTTTGTTTTATACTCATTGATTTAATATTCATATCATCATACTTCACGACATATCTCAGTTTCATCATTTAAAGAAGTTGAGTTGTGTCTCACTTCTACATAGACTAACCTCTCCATCATATTAAACGAGAGAGGTATTGTCAAACACGGATACTATCAGAATTAAGACTCAAGCGCTGGTTGTTGTGTTTGTTTATGTTGTAGAGTCGCACAGAACTAATCATAACTTGCGGATAAAGTCAATGAGAATTTGACAAGAATATGGTGGATACGCCGCTGGTACTTCCTATATATAAGTATTCTTGTCAAATGATCGGAGGCATTATCAGGCGGTTATGAGAGGTTCCATGCATAGGTTGTTTGTGTGATTAAGTTATTCATTTTCAATACATGCAATAAGCTCGGCTCCGTTTGATTGAGCCTTGAGCACACAGACAATTTCATTTTCAATACATGCAATAAGCTCGGCTCCGTTTGATCGAGCCTTGAGCACACAGACAATTTCATTTTCAATACATACAATACGATCGGCTCCGTTTGATTGAGCCTTGATCGCACAGATATATTTCATTTCAGTATTTTTATGTTTGATGTATTGGTTGTAGAGTTATAGGACTAATCATAATTCACTGATAAAACCAATGAAAATTTGACAAGAATATGGTGGATACGCCGCTGGTACTTCCTATATATAAGTATTCTTGCCAAAGGATCAGAGGCATTATCAGGCGGTTATGAGATGTTCCATATAGGATTTAGTATTGCCTTGATTGAAATTTGTGTTACATATATATATCATCTCACTATTTAAAGAAATTGGAATGTGATCCATTTCTACATAGACTAACCTTTCCATCATAACAAACGAGAGAGGAACTGTAACCATTCAAACATATATACTATCAGAATGTGGATTCAATTATTAGTTGTTGTGTTTATTTGTGTAGATTGTAGTATTGGAAGTTTTGCAGTAGGATATAACCATACTTTTCCAAACACATCTAAACTCTTATGATATCATTTTAGCGAATCATTCCTGCTTGACAATACTTATACAGTAGGCAACAAAAAGCGATTCCTGTATTAGGATACTTAACCTTTACAAGGAACGTTACCGCCTCAAACAAAAACCCAAACCCTTATTTCTTCTAAGTATGTAACTGTCAAACTAAACACCATCATTCTTTTAGACAATTATATCCCTATTTGAATTTCGGGACGAAATTTCTAAAAAGCAGGGGATACTGTAACATCCGTCAAAAACGGATTTACCAAACCCGCTCCGTTTATCAACCGAACAGTCAGTTAAAATTTTAGTTGCGAATTAAATGCCCAAAATAATTTTAAACGATACGTAATCAATTATTATGCAGGGATATATAATTAGTTTTTGAAAAACTGTCAAAAATAACAAAATAAAAATGTTTTACTCATGCCGGGTTTCGAACTCGGGTCTGTACCGGTTCAAACCAACAGCTTATCACCTAGCCGAACAACCGCTCCGCCACTTTGTTTTTCTGTTAATAAAAGGAAACATTTAATTGAAATATTCAAGTTCCGAAGTTGAATTCAATCAATTTTTCCGCCCAATTAGCAGTCGTCGGAAATCCCGACGACTTCGCCGTTTAATTACGTTTTCGCCCAATTTAACCGATGACTTAACTATTACGACGGTTATAACCGACATATGAACCCGCGACATCAGCTGTAACCGCCGGAGAACGGCTGACTTCGAATTGAGACCGAATTCAGACCCCATTCATCTCAATACTACCCTACAAATACACCCTCAACTCGCCAGAAACCTTTCACACTCAAATCGCACCTTTTCTCGGCGAAAAATCACTCGCCGGAAATATTTGATACATCGCCGGAAAACCGTATTATTAGTCTCCGAGCTTTACTGAAACCCCTAAACTTTTACTGAAGTCACCCACAACCTTTGTAACCTTTCGGAAGACTCTCTGCTGCAAGAGACTCGTCGCCGGAAGAACTTGCTGCCACCGGAGTTCTGCCGGAAAACAGAGGAGAAACAGCCGGTACCTCTCACGCCTAATTCCTTCCCTTTTTACTTTTATCTCGACTGTAATTGATCATAAAACACTAAAGGATCTTGAATCAACTTTTCGAACCAGTCAGTCGTCACTTCCGGTTAAAAACCAGTGAAGAAGACGACGTTTCAGTAATGGTTAAGTATAATTAAAATCAAGTTATTTACCGGGTTAGACACACAGTCCAGCGGTGGACTGTGTGCACTTTTAACGCTAAGGTCACGAGTTCGAGTATTGTCCCTCACACGCCGCCTTGATAAAAATTCTTTTTTCAGCAAACTGAACCGGGTTGATTTAAGTATATGTTAAATATATTGATAACTGGGTTTATAACCAAGTGAGACACACAGTCCAACGGTGGATTGTGTGTCCGTTAACCCACAGGTCCCGGGTTCGAGACCTGTGGAGCGCACCGGTTCGCCAGATTTAATCCATTTTTAAAAATAAAGGGATTTCTGTTTAATTCTAATTAATGTATATATGTAATTAAAATCGGATATATGACGGGTTAGACACGTAGCTCAGTTGGTAGAGCTGCGTGCACGCGTACGGGAGGTCTCGGGTTCGAGCCTCACCCAGCGCACGACAATATGCCTTCCGAACCGGTCAACGTCAGTCAAAGTCAATAGGTCAAAGTCAACTGTAGCAAAAATAAAATATTTTTTTTATTTTTATTTAATTATTTTAATTAAAAATCAATTAAAAATACTTAAAAATAACATTTTTAAGGTTAGAAAATAGCCTCAAACTCACAAAAATACACCCAACAATCCTACTAAAATAGATTAATAAAATCCGTTTACTTACCAAACCAAAATGCTATTTATCTAGGTTATTTTCACTCGTGGTTAAAACCACTTCGCGTGCATTCAACCTCATCAACCGAACGCACCCAATGTGAGTAAATTCTTACAAACTCCCCTTTTTATTCATGTTTTGGGGTGTATCATGTGTCGTTTAAACTAATTCTCTTATGCAAATTTGTGCTATACCATTATATGAACTAAACTAGAATGTAACTATTATTGGTTGTGATGTATTACATATTGTCAAAGTTGTATGCAAATTATTTAGGCCCATCAGTTCCTCGTGGGAGACGAGAACAACGCGTGCCTTAAAACTCATACATTAGGCCCATCAGTTCGTAAGAACAACGCGTGCCTCAAAACTCATTCATTAGGCCCATCAGTTCCTCGTGGGAGACGAGAACAACGCGTGCCTCAAAACTCATACATTAGGCCCATCAGTTCGTAAGAACAACGCGTGCCTCAAAACTCATTCATTAGGCCCATCAGTTCCTCGTGGGAGACGAGAACAACGCGTGCCTCAAAACTCATACATTAGGCCCATCAGTTCGTAAGAACAACGCGTGCCTCAAAACTCATACATTAGGCCCATCAGTTCCTCGTGGGAGACGAGTCGAACAACGCGTGCCTCAAAACAATCATTTGGTGTTTGTGTGTTCAATATTCAATATTATGTGTTGTGTGAATAAATTTACATCTACATTTACTCATATGTGGTATGCACATTATTTATAATCAATTGGATAAACTTGTTCAAATGTTTTTCCATAGGATTCACTCGCCAACATTATGTTGATCCAAAAACCTTTTTACACATGATACAGGTGGACAGGTTGAAGCAAGGAAAACATAGGATATTCCTTAGAAGAGAACCAAGAAGCTTAGACTGATAGTTAGAACATGTTGTATCAGTTATTGTAAATTTCCATTAAATTGTATTAATGAATATGAAACATATAATAAATGTCATGAGCTTTGATGATAACCCAATTATGCCCCGATCACCTTTTCCGCTGCGGGTCGGGGTGTGACAGTTAAGCTTATTAAATCATATCATATGAGTCCCAACACTCGTTTGGTTGATAAGACTTCATTCTATTCAATCCTCCTATTAAAGTCTCGACGCACTAACATAGTTATCCGATATTAGGTGACCATTGAACTCTTGATCCTTCGAGCTTTGTTTGATCATTTGAACAAGACATACATGGAATCCCAAGTGAGTATATATCCCCCTCTTTTATGTTTTCAAATGTTTTGGGGTGATTCATATGTGCATATCACCACTTTCTTGTTTTCATGACATTATACATGTTTGGTTATCTAGTACATTTAGTACATGATTTCAAAGACATTTTGCTTCGTATGTTCACTTTGCATACCGAGTACATGATTTAAAAAACAATTTCATGAAATGCTTACATTGTTCAAGACATATTGGTGCATTGAATATATAATGATACATTCATTAACATTGATCACGCCGACGGGTAGTATGTAATGGTACCATAGGATTAACAATTGTTGACACACTTTGTGTTCATCACTGTGCGAATAGTATAGATAGAGCGTGTGTTGAATATTGTAAAGAATAGATACGAACATACGACCCTAGTACGAACGTGTGATGAGAAAAAGTGTCACCTCGTACCAATGACATCCTCATACGAGTGATGCCTCTTACGAGTGACTTCCTCGTACGAGTGACTTCCTCGTACGAGTGACATCCTTGTACGAGTGACCTCCTCGTATGAGGGATGCTCATCCCTAAATATATGTGTTGTGTGTTCATTTGTTTGTAAGTTTTGGAGGTTCCTTGAGGGAGATGCTGGCGGAATCTCGCCAGGATTACCGCCAGCCTGACAAGATGTATACTCTTTCGGTATGAATGAAATGAATGCTTCTGCTGATTCTGTCTCTACTCCTTTCTTTAATAACATTCTACCGAATTGGTTATATTTACCCAAACTTCCGTCAAGAACCGCCGTGTCGGGGACCTATAACTGGTATGAGAGCTACGGTACCGATTCATTCAATCTAACAGTTGATGAATCACCTACGCTCATGGATTATGAACTTAGGAGGGGTTTTAGACGTAAATCATCAAATAAACGGACATTCCACGAACAAAACGTAAAATTAAACTTATAGGATTGTTAGAAACTGATATTCGACCAGATCTCTGCAAAAATCATCTTGAAATTCTAAGAAACAAAGATTATAGATCGAAAAACGTTACCAAGCACGCTCGTACGATTGACCCCTCATACGAGCGATGCCTTGTACGAGTGATACGCTCGTATGAGTGACCTCCTCCTCGTACGAAGCTTGAGGTGCCTAAACTAAAAGAGGCTTGGAATTTTTTTGATCGTATTGACGAGACGAGTGTGCAGAAAAAGAGGCTTGGAAAAAAAGTTTATGACCGATACGGGATGTTCGGGGACGGTCTGGAGCTTTAGAGTATAGATTTGATGATACGTTCGCAAAATGTTGAAGATATTGGGGTAGTAAGTGATAGCTACGCAGAATGTTGATCATTTGGTGTAGTGACTATCAATGAGACTTAACGTCATCCGCATTTGTTAAAATCTGAATTTTCCAGATTTGAGGGGGAAATTTCAGTGTAAAATCTAGTATGGTTAGAATTTCAAAATTTGGTACGACATTCTTGAAATTCGTGACCATGCAACAGTATTCGGGTAGCTCCGACTGCGGATTATCTGGGAAATGCAAAGGATCTAAGATTCATTAGTGATGAGATAAAGTTGATGTCTACTTTTCATAAAGTGGGGTTGGATAACTGAGTCTTGGAGGAGTTGTTTATCAGATTCTAGACCAAATTGATGCCTGATAGACGTACGTTTGCGGATGCACATACAACTGCTTAGTGGTACATTGTATCCAATTTATCTCTGCAAGGCAAATGAACTATTTTCCGGACAAACCACAAGGAAATGAGGATGTTTTGTAGTTTCAGTTGCGCCGAGCCGTGCGAGGAAGGCTACATGCCTGGTAGTCGTACGTCTGCGGATGCACACACGACTGCTTAGTGGTACAATATATCCAGTTTAACTCTACAAGGCAAATAAACTGTTTTCTGGACTAACCGCCAGGAAATAAGGATGTCTTGTGGTTTCAGTTGCGCTGGGGCTTGCGAGGAAGGCTACACACTTGCACTTCATGACTAAAGAAGATGATAAAATGGATCTTTCAGACAAAGAACTGTACCACTTGCTCACAAAAAAGACTATACATTTGGAATTTCGTGATCAAAGGAAGTTCAAAATTTTCAGATCATGATGTAGATTGATGCTTAAGGGTTAGAGTCCTGATCTTCGATAGGGATTTAGACAGGCATGAACTAACTCGTTGTTCCGGAAATGGCTGAGGAGATATGAGGTTATTCAAGATATGTTACTGTACATGAATGGCCTAGGATAGCCTTTGGTATCATTTTTGTTTTTCAGACAGATGAATTGTTCTTCTTGGACTAACCGCCGTTGAATGAAGATGTTTGTTGAAAAAGCTGCGCCAATCCAGCGGAATAGCTATATATCCGTTATTATGACTGAAGAGAAAGAATGCGATTCTGATTGCGGAAGAATGTTTCTCAGATTCGATTGTTACCAGATGATTTGATTCCGATGATGATTTGCTAACTGAGAAGATTACTGATTTGTTGATCTATCTTTCATGAGTGTGCTTAGATATGATTACGGAAATTGGGATTTCAGATTTTCACGAGTATTCATTGATATGAAGTTTACCGGTGTGGTGATTCGAAGTTTCTATCAATTGTCGGTTGGGTTTTGAAGATCAGAGGATTGAGCATAGGAGAAATGCGCTAAACCGAACGCGGATGTGATTAAGGAAGAAACAAAGAAGCTGCATTGATTAGTTTTCGAGTTGATGATCATTCGAGAAATTTTTTTCGATTAGCAAATCGGAGGAGGTCGGAACCGTGCAAACAAAAGACCTGAAGATTAATTTATGGAAAAATTATTTCAGGGGGAATGTTGCTTAAAGTTGATAATGCAAATCTGGATCATCAATCAAGGGGAAATTTGTTGACGTGTTCTACGACATCGACAAATACCTTGATTGAAGTTGCAGAATATTCAAACACGGCTCTGAAGATTTGAAGATCAAGATAAAGCTTCGACTATAACGGACAAGGGGGAAACTGTTGATGCAGTTTGTGTCCGTCACTGTGCGAATAGGCTAGATAAAGCGTGTGTTGAATATTGTATAGATTAGATACGAACACACGACCCTAGTACGAACGTGTGATGAGCAAAAGTGTCACCTCGTACGAGTGACATTCTCGTATGAGTGACCTCCTCGTACGAGGGATACTCATCCATATATATATATATATAGTGTGTGTGTGTGTGTGTGTGTTGTGTGTTCATTTGTTTGTAAGTTTTGGAGGTTCCCTGAGGGAGACGTTGGCGGAATCTCTCTAGGATTACCGCCAGCATGACAAGATATATAATCTTTCGGTATGAATGAAATGAATGCTACCACTGATTTTGTCCCTACTCCTTTCTTTAATAACATTCTACCAAATCGGTTATATTTACCCAACCTTCTGTCTAAAACCGCCGTCCCGGGGACCTACAACAATCCGTTCAAGTGACTTTAGGGAATGACAGAATCCGATGAACATGTGATGAACTTTGTCTTTATAAGGGTTTATCTGACAGTCAACAAGGCTTGAATGTATTCGCCAATAATCCATATATATATGTCTACACAATAAAAACAATTGATTTTTAAGACAAGAGTTTTTGTTTAAACAAGACCTTTGTTTATTCAAAACACCTATTTTATACAAGACATTTTGACAAGACAAAACATTTTGGTTATTTTATACAAGACATTTATTTTATGGTTTAAACAAGACTTTTGTTTACCATTTAAGACATTGGTTTATACGTAGACATTTGGTTTATACATGTCATTGGTTTATACATGACATTGGTTTAAACAAGACATCTCAATTGTTGGCATATGGTAAGTGATTTAAATGACGAGACGTATGTAATATGATAAAAGCATGGTAGATACTCCGCTGGTACTTCTTATATAAGTGCTTTCATTATATTACATAATGTAGCGTTATCTATACCACTTCAAATAAAATACAAGACATGACATATTTTATACAAGTCACGACATATTTTGGTTATTAAGTTAATCATGCATCATTTCTTTTAAATCATTTGATTTTCATATGATTTCATAAACGAAACATTTTTGTAAAGGATCATGACTACTTTTGTAATAGTTGAACATTTCTTTTAACTTTCAAAGCCATGAATCTTCATCACAAACCCTATGTTACTCACAGGCATTTTTATGGTGACGTTTTATTTTCACATATGTTTCAGGAGCTATTGTTTGACTTTGAGCATGCTTCACATAGGGCGGACTTGGGCCATAGTGACTTTAAATTTTGCAATACAATTGTTATGTTTTTTATTTCATTCTCCCAAGACAATGCAAACAATTAAATTCAATAATACAAAACTTGATGTACCATGTGTTACGAAACAAAGTTCTGTGACATGACTCCCTGACGTTTCCATCGTGGTTTGTTGTTTTACGCGGTCATGGTGTTACAGAAAGATTGGTATCAGAGCTCATGGTTATAGGGAATTAGGTTATTACTAATACTTTGACCTAGACTATAACCTTCCTAGGACCCGAACGCGATTTATCATGCATTTAGATTTTTAATACAATACCATCACCTATCCTTAGGTGATTACAAAAAAAAAAATATACAAAAGTCACAAATCCTTTCCAAAACTTTTACAAGAAAACATCTATCCTTAGATGAGTCGTTTTTTACTTCAATCCTTTGATGTTTTCAAAATCTCGTCAAAATTTTGTGTTTTAATAATGTGAACACCTACAATCTGGAAGGGTGGATGCGTGTACCATGAGTTTTCTGTTTAAGGCTAGAGTTTTTGTACAAATCCACTTAATCGGACCAGTCACTCTTACCTGGGAACTCTTGGGGTGAGTGTCCATTTATAGGCTAAAGCATGTATTCACGATACATTATAAAAACCCATTTACTTTGATTAGTCGCTATATGTTGTTTGTTTGTTTTAAGTAAAGAACAAATGATCACAATCCTTATGTTTCGTTTATATTTTTAACATTTCTTTTTGACTATCCTTTATCAATCTCACTCATTTCCTCTCATAATTCCTTTCTCTTTTAGAATGCCTCCTTGTGGCAATGCTACCCAAGACGTCGAAATGGCGGCTTTAATCGCTCAGCAGATAGCTGCTGTACTCCCAAACTTTGTGACCCATCTAAACCAAGCTAACAACAACAACAATGCACCTACTCCGTGCAACTTTAAACAACTCAATTCGGCTAAACCACTCACGTTTAGTGGGTCTGAGGGAGCTATTGGGCTCCTACAGTGGTTCGAGAGTCTTGAGAGCACATTCCGTCATGCTCAGTGTCCGAACGAGCACAAAGTAGAGTTTGCGTCGAGTGTATTCCAAAGTGAGCACTCATGTGGTGGAACAGAGTAGTGAGAGATAGGGGTGCTAATGTAGCGATGGCTCAGATGTGGGAAGAGTTTCGAGCTCTTATGATGAAGGAATTCTGCCCACGTCATGAATAGAGGGCGCTTGAGAACGAGTTCCAGGATCTAAAACAAGATAGTGGAGAACATCGTGCCTATACGAACCGTTATGAGGAGCTAAGTTTGCTATGCCCTACCATGGTCACGCCTTTGGATAAGGCAATTGAAAAGTACAACGATGGCCTTCCTGACCCAGTTCAGGATATAGTCACTGGTAGCAATCATACTACCGTTAGACAGGCCATTGAGTTAGCAGCTACCCTGACTGACTCACAAGTCAAGAAGGGTAAACTCCATCGCAAAGGCGACAAGAAGCCATCTGCTAAGGCTACACAAGGAAACCAAGACCGAATCCTCCAAGAAATCACGGAAGCGCAAGGCTTCCAAGAATTTCGCTGTTGTCACACAACCTAACCAGGTTACTCCTAACCAGCCTGCACAACCTCTCGCCAAGAAAACATATGCTGGTACAACACCTCTGTGTGACAAGTGCAATAGTCATCACCAGCACCATCTAGCGTGTCAACATTGTACCAACTGTGGACGATCTGGTCATCTGGCCCACACTTGTCGTTCTGCTCCTGCCCCGAATCAAGTGGTTCAAAACCCCGTTCAACAACAAGCGAATTTGGAACGATCCCATTAAGCACCTGGATCATGCTACAATTGTGGTGATCTTAATCACTATAGAAACAACTGTCCGAAACTAGTTAATGAAAATCCAGCCCGTGGACAAGCATTTAACATCAATGCGAAAGAGGCTCGTACCAACAATGACGTGGTGAACGGTACGTTCCTTGTTAACAATCATGCTGCTTCTATTCTTTTTTATTCGGGTGCCGATATAAGTTTTGTATCCTTAGAATTTGAGCCTTATCTTTTAACACCACGAACTAAACTAGGAAAGCCCTTGACAGTAGAAAAAGCTAGTGGTGAACCTCTTGTACTCGATTTTGTCGTTCGTAGTTGCCAGATAAACCTCAATAACCATCTTTTTCCCATTGACCTCATGCCAATGCAACTTGGGAGTTTTGACGTTATAGAAGGAATGGTTAACCAAGCACCAGACTAGTGAAATTTTAGAGGTTCGTGGAGAAAAATCCGCTAGCATCCTTAAACTCATGACCTATACCCAAGCCCAAATATACCTACGAAAAAATTGTGTGGCCTTCTTGGCACATATCGTAGAGGAGAAAGGCAAGGGAAAAACTATTCAAGACATCCCCGTTGTTCGGGATTATCCTGAGGTGTTTCCTGAAGAGTTACATGGTTTACCCCCAGCACGTCAAGTTGAGTTTCGTATAGACCTTGTACCTGGTGCCAACCCTATAGCTAAATCTCCATATCGTCTTGCACCATCTGAGATGCAAGAGTTATCGAAACAACCCCAGGAGTTATCAGACAAAGGATTTATTCGTCCGAGCTTTTCACCTTGGGGCGCTCCTGTCCTATTCGTGAAAAAGAATGATGGATCCTTCCGTATGTGTATCGATTATCGTGAGCTCAACAACCTCAATTAAAAATGGATATCCCCTACGTCGTATTGATGATCTTTTTGATCAAAAACAAGGTGTTACATGTTTCTCAAAGATCGATTTGCGTTCCGGGTATCATCAACTTCGTGTACTCGAAGAAGATATTCCCAAGACTGCTTTTTGCACTCGATACGACCATTATGAGTTCACTGTTATGCCCTTTGGCTTAACAAATACTCCTGCCATCTTCATGGACTTAATGAATAGGGTTTGTAAACCTTATTTAGACAAGTTCATCATTGTTTTCATCGACGACATTTTGATTTATTCAAAATCTCGAGCCGATCAGGAACAACATCTCTGTTTAACGATGGAACTCCTAATGAAAGAATAACTTTATGCCAAATTCTCCAAGTGTGAATTTTGGCTATAGGAAGTTCAATTCTTGGGACACACTGTCAATGAACAAGGTATACATGTGGATCCTTCCAAAGTCACTACGATTAAAGATTGGAATACCCCCACTACTCCTACCGAAGTTCGTTCATTTCTCGGTCTTGCTAGATATTACTGCCGCTTTATCACAAACTTCTCCAAAATTGCGGTTCCTCTCACTGTTTTAACTCAAAAGAATAAACCTTTTGAGTGGGTACCCAAACAAGAAGAATCTTTTAGACTTTGAAACAAAAGCTTGTGATGCTCCTATTTTGTCCCTACCTGATGGTAACGACGACTTTGTCGTATACTGTGATGCTTCAAATCTAGGCCTCGGCTGTGTTCTCATGCAAAGAGACAATGTTATAGCCTACACATCAAGATAATTGAAAATCCACGAAAATAACTACATAACTCATGATCTTGAGTTAGGTGTTGTTGTTTTTGTTTTAAAATTTGGAGACACTACCTTTATGGTACCAAATGTGTGGTTTTTACTGACCACAAAAGTCTCTAACATATATTCAATCAGAAGGAACTAAACATGAGGCAACGACGCTGGGTCGAACTTCTGAAGGACTATGATTGCGAAATTCGCTCCCATCCTGGTAAGGCGAATGTAGTAGCCGACGCACTTAGTCGTAAAGAACGTGTCAAGCTACATTGTGTTCGAGTTCGATCTGATATCCAAACGCACTTGTGTAACCCAAGGTTTGTTGAACAACGAACTACCCCATCATCTTGAGCTTCATTTTGAAACAAAAGACAATGGGTTATGAACCGTTTGTGGGTTCCAAATCAAGACAATTTCCGCACCTTGTTGATGAACGAAGCCCGTAAGACACGTTACTCTATCCATCCTAGTACAAACAAAATGTACATGGATCTTCGTACCCAGTATTGGTGGATGGGTATGAAGAAGGATATAGCCTTATACGTGTCCAAATGCCTTACTTGTCTTAAGGTAAAGGCAGAACATCAACATCTGTCTGGTTTGCTTGAACAACCAGAAATTCCGGTTTGGAAATGGGAGAACATTGCTATGGATCTCATCACCAAACTACTACGTACTTCTAGAGGTCATGATGCATTTGGTAGTCATTGATCGTCTAAAAAAGTCAGCACACTTTTTGCCGATAGGATCTATCTGCTGACAAACTTGCTAAGATCTATGTTGATGAGATTGTATCTCGTCATAGTGTTCCTTTGAACATCATATTAGATCGTGATGCTCGATTTTCATCACATTTTTAGAAGACCATGCAATCTGCCATGGGAACCAAACTTAATTTGAGCACTGCATATCATCCTCAAACGGATGGACAATCAGAAAGGACGATCCAAACAGTTGAGGATATGCTTAGAGCTTGTGTGATCGACTTTGGTGGTAGTTGGTATTCGCATCTACCTTTGATTGAATTCTCCTACAACAATAATTATCATTCCAGCATCAACATGGCTCCTTTCGAATCTCTATACGATCGAAAATATCGTTCACCTGTCTGCTGGAATGAGGTTGGTGAAGCTCAGCTCACCGGACCAGAACTCATTCTAGAGACTACAGACAAAGTCATTGAAAGTACGCGATAACCATTTGACAGCTAGAAGCCGTCAAAAGAGTTATGCGGATAAACGATGCAAGCATTTCGAATTCCAAGTTGGTGATCACGTCCTTCTCAAGGTATCCCCTTGGAAAGGTGTGGTTAGATTTGGAAAGAAAGGGAAACTTGCACCTCGATATGTGAGACCATTTAAGTTCGTTGAGATGATCAGAAAGGTAGCCTACAAACTTGATCTACCTCCTGAACTTGGGAACATTCACCCAACTTTCCACGTGTCTAATTTGAAAAAGTGTTTGGCTAATGAAAACCTCCAGTCCCTCTTGACGAAATTCGCGTTAATAACACAATGCACTTTGTCGAGAAACCTGTGGAAATATTGGACCGTGAAGTCAAGAAACTCAAGCATAGACGAATACCGATTGTTAAAGTTTGCTGGGAGTCCAAATGTGGCCCAGAGTTTACTTGGGAACGAGAGGATCAAATGAAGGCAAAATACTCACATCTTTTCTCATAAGTTTCTTCTAATTAAATTTGGGGTGGAAATTCCTAAAGTAGGGGAGACTTTGACATTTGTACATTTTCAGTCATTGAATAATCCCGGAACATTTTCGTATTTAATAAAATCTTGTATTTATTTACGAGAATGCATAATTTCAATCGTTGCACCAATTCGGTCATTTTCGTGTTAGATAAAGTTTTATACTTTATTTACAAAACGTGTAACAGTACAATCAAACGAACTAACATCTACGACATTTCCGGACAAAATCCAAGTTACACATGCCTTAACGCCTTCATATAACCTAAATATTAGGTTAAGAGAGGTTAAAATGAGAAAACGCGACAATACAAGTCCAGGGGCCAAAAATGTCAAAAAAAAGTTTGCTTCGTCACCAAGTTTGGCCACCTATCTCCAATTTTTGACACCTTGCACTCATTTTATCACACTTAATTTGGTGTTAACACATGTTAGGATACTAATCCACACTTGGTAACACTTGTCATCACCTCCTTGATCCTAAAACACCAAAAATACCCCTTGATTCATCCATTTTTTTCACAGCACTTCAAAACACTTCAAAGCAAAGTGTGAAGTTCTTCTTTCTATCCTTATTGGAGCTTGTTTCCAGCCTTTGGAAGCCTCCTATCTTGAGTTCTGAAAGTTTTCTTTAACACAAGTAAGTACTCTTCCTAGTTTTTTCATTATTTTAGCTATTTTGAGCCAAAGGTCAAACAGTTTGGCTTCCTGTTTGACTTTTGGTTCTCACCATTTCGGTCAAGTCAAAGTTCAAATTGAACTTTGCAACGTATCGTAATCACAAAGGTATTAATCCCTTGCAATTGCACCTTCTGATTACCACATTTACTAGGCGAGATGACGAGTCAAAGTTTTACGAGTTAAAAGTAAAAAAAATGCATAAAAATGCATTTTTCAACGAAAACGTTTTTAGGTATTAAACTTAAGGTTTTGACACCAAATCAGTTTACACCATTATTAGACATGTTTCAAACTTGTCGAACTCATCGTTTCTAGTTTAGTGCTTATTTCTTAGTAGTAAGTCGAGCAATTTACTACCGCTTTGAGTTTCGAATCTGACCCGTTTGGTCAATCTTAGGATTCGACCAAGCGCATTTTTATGACCATTGTAATTTAGGGAATAACCCTCTAAGGTTATACCTTATAGTCATATAGTTTGATTGGTTAGATGATGAGTCGATTTATGTACTTTTAAAATGCCGAAATCGCCCATTTGGCGCATAAAATGGTTTTGAACATGTAAGACCATAGTTTTGACATCTAAACTGATATTATAACATAATCAAACTTGTTTGGACATATAAGACTCATCATAGGACTTATTTAACCATCCGAACTTATAATTACGCTAATGACCCGTTAAAGTAGCATAAACTACTCTAACAAGTCATAACGGGTCGAAAGCACTTAGGAACTCTTTCAAATTAGAATGTTAAGCTTATTAAACCATATCATACGAGTCCCGGCACTTGTTTGGTTTATAAGACTTCATTCTATCCAATCCTTCCATTAAAGTCTTGACACACTAACATAGTTATCCGATACTAGGAGGCCATTGAACTCTTTATGCACAATTCCAAGTGAGTACATAGCCCCCTCTTTTACGTTTTCAAATGTTTCGGGGTGATTCATATGTGCCTATCACTACTTTCTTGTTTTCATGACATTATACATGTTTTGCTTATCTAGTACATATAGTACATGATTTCAAAGACATTTTGCTTCATATGTTAACTTAGCATACCGAGTACATGATTTCAAAGACATTTTTTACTTTGTATGTTGACTTAGCATACCTAGTAATGATTTCAAAGACATTGTGGCTTGGTATATTGACTCAGTATGCGAAGTACATGCTTTCAAAACATCTTCATGACATGCTTACATTGTTCAATACATATTGGCGCGTTGAATATACAATGATACATTCATTAACATTGATCACGCTGACCGGTAGTATGTAATGGTACCATAGGATTGACAATCCCGTTTCCACTTCCTAGGTTTGTTTGGAAGTGACTTTAGGGAATGAAAGAATCCAATGAACATTTGACAAACCGTGCTCTTTATAAGGGTTTATCCGACAGTCAACAAGGCTTGAATGTATTCGTAAAAAATCCATATATATGTGTCTACACAATAAAAACAATTGATTTATAAGATAAGAGTTTTTTGCTTAAAGAAGACCTTTGTTTATTCAAAACACCTATTTTATACAAGGCATTTTGACAAGACAAGATATTTTGGTTATTTTATACAAGACATTTATTTTATGGTTTAGACAAGACTTTTTGTTTACCATACAAGACATTGGTTTATACATAGACATTTGTTTATAAAAGACATTTGGTTTATACATGGCATTGGTTTATACATGACACTTGTTTAAACAAGACATCTCAATTGTTGGCTTATGGTAAGTGATTTAAATGACGAGACGTATGTAATATGATAAAAGCATGGTGGATATGCAGCTGGTACTTCTTATATATAAGTGCTTTCATTTTATTACATAACGTAGCATTATCTAAAATACAAGACATGACATATTTTAGACAAGGCACGACATATTTTGGTTATTAAGTTAACCACGCATCATTTCTTTTAAATCATTTGATTTTCATATGATTTCATAAAAGAAATTTTTTTGTAAAGGATCATGGCTACTTTTGTAATAGTTGAACATTTCTTTTAACTTTCAAAGCCATGAATCTTCATCACAAAAAACTATGTTACTCACAGGTATTTTTATGCTGACATTTTATTTTTACATATGTTTCAGGAGCTAATGTTTGACTTTGAGCATGCTTCACATAGGCGGACTTGGGCCTTAGTGACTTTAAAATTTGCAAGACAATTGTTATGTTTTTTATTTCATTCTCCCAAGACAATGTAAACAATTAAATTCAATAATACAAAACTTTATGTACCATGTGTTGTGAAACAATAATTCTGTGACATGACTCCCCGACGTTTTTGTCGCGGTTTGTTGTTTTACGCAGTCGAGGTGTTACATAAACCCTCTCCTATATATATAATTTTGAATTCAAATTGTTTTTGACTAAGTTATCGCGGTTTTTTATTCGTTATCATGGCTCTCACAATATTTAGCATTCTCATTTAAACCCTCATCTATATAACCTCGAGAACTTGGTCAAAAACAATTCAAATTCAAAATGTTTTTTACACTTATCATTATTATTCGAATACATGTTAGAAATTAAATTTACATGTATTTGTAAATATTGAAAATTTACATATGTGTAAGTTTTCTTGTTTACACATGTGTAAATTTGTTGTAGTTAACAAATTTACACATATGTAAAATTTTAATAAGAGTACATTTGAGAGAAAAATTAAATGAATTATTTGATGTTGTAAATGTTTTTATGTTGTATTTTAATTAAATTGAGTTGTGTATTAAAACAAATTAGTTTTGATTAATTTTCTTATTCGTTCTCATGGTTCTCGCAATATTTAGTGTTCTCAAGATAACCCTCCACTATATATATATATATATATATATATATATATATATATATATATATATATATATATATATATATATATATATATATATATATATATATATATATATATATATAGGGTGTGGTTTGGCTACAAAGTCTAAATTTCCTACAAAGTGTAAAAAGTCATAAAACACTATAATTTTTGCCATAAACACACCTAAAACCCACAAATAACAGAGTGAAAACTACTAACATATTCAAACCATAATTATCCATTAAAACTTCAAACACACAATCATAGAACTATGAATATAAAACACAACATACTAATCAACATAAAACACAATAATGTTTGTCATTCGATAACGAGAGCCTTATCATCCACAACACAATCCACATATATTATGTTTTAGTAATCTTAATTTTGTTATTTGTGGATTTTGGGTGTGTTTTATAGTTGACATTTTAGTTTTTTATAACCTTTTACACTTTTAGAAAATTTGGTTTTGTAGCCAATATGATATATATATATATATATATATATCATATTTGGGAAGGTTCATTGGGGAACACTAAAAAAGTGGGGAACAGTGGGGAACCGACTCAAACCCTAAATCTTAACCCATAAACCCTAAACCCTAAAGCTAAAAAATAAGGCTAAAACCTAAGCTAAATCGTAAAATCTAAGCTATAAACCCTAAAAGCTAAACCATAAAGACTAAACCCTAAAGCTAAAGCCTAAAACCCTAAACCCTAAATTATAATGATTAACCCTAAAACTAAAGCTTAAAGCTAAACCCTAAGGCTAAACTGTCACACCCCGTATTTCCAACACAATCCCGGTGGCCCAGGGTGGGGAGTATCATAATGTAAGGTTGGTGTCATCATGGTCAAACATATACAGCACAACGGAAGTCTTGAATAATAAATATTATTACAAAACATAGAGTTTAAAATCTTAAAAGTAAATATAAGGTTTGCAATATTAGATCCACAGGCGGATCGAAAGTACGAAAATGATATCTTCTGACAGACTTTAGGTTTGACTAAGAACTTGCAAAATTCCCTACGTCATTACCAAGCAGCTCCTAGCCTATTCGATGCCGAAACCTGTCACTTAGCCTTTTTGGAAAAAATACGTCAGTTTTCACTTGTAAATACATTTAACCGATCATTTTGAAAACATTTAAAATTTGTTTAGGTGCATTGGGCACGAAAATCCTTTATAACCCGGGACAATTCAAATTGATCTTGTTTAAAATTTTACAAGCCTGTCAATACATATGGGGTCCGGTGCAAAAACTGAATAACTTGATTAACGACACACCACTTAATAAAACCCACGGAGGAGTATAATAAAAAAATAATTTTTTTAGCATTAGCGTCTGTCAGGTGTATGCCTACACCCCGCGCTTAGGTCGTGGCGATTAGTAATTTAAATGAGCCAAGGATATCCAGGACACGGTCGAGTTAACCCCAAATGTTTAAGTTATCAGACAATACAGAATAAAACGGGTTATAAGATTTAGTAAATCACAATCCGATAAACATGATCCCATACCCGACCAAGCGGTAGTTTAATACCGTATCCCAAGCCCGTATTGGGAAAATAAGTTAAAGTATTTACCTGAGCTAGTTCTTCTAACGAATAGTAACTCAGCCGATAATTAAGAAGACAATGCAAGGTTTTGATCTACTAGGAGGCTTCTAATCTGGAATGCTAACGGGTTTAGTTTGAGTCGTTGGCTCGAACCGGCTAGCTTTAAGGATACGTAACGGAACGATACGCTAGATTAAGCGATGATCGGAAAGAATGTTGTATAGACCCGACAAGTACTCAGACTTGCATATTTTGGGTAAACATATAACATTCTTGATTTTGATATAAAAATGATAAAGTTAGACCTGTTTCGGTAATTTACGTAAACTAGTCACGTAGACTTAACCGTACGCATATAAGCGACACCGGGTAATCGGATGAGTCATATAAAAGTTTCATGTGCTAATATGCTTATAACATGTTTTAATATCAGTAAGATACCATCACATATGCCCGTTATAGTCTTAAAATCGATTTCAGCTTTAAAGGGTAATTTGGTCATTTTACGACTCATAAAAAGGAATTGATGATTAATCTGATGTCATGGTCATATATTATTTATAAAAATATTCATTTATGATGTTACATCAGTAAGATATCGAATATATGTGTGGTTTACATTTGAAGACCAAACTATGCCCCGAAAGGGGTATTTTGGTCATTTCACACATAGGTTTGGAGGCTTATTTGGAAATTTGAGTTTTAACTTGTACCTACCGTAAAAATGTTAGAAATAACTTTTATAATCAGTAGGTAATAAGTCTTGATGCTTAGATTTGGTTTTAACCCATACTATGCGTCGAAAAGGCGATAGAGTCGCTAAATGACGATTTAATCGATGTTTAAGGAAAATTATAGTTTTGATCAAGTTTACATATTCAAAATATTTTATTTAACATGTACAATCATCTTGTAAAAGGTTTGGTTATGAAGATGTCTTTAAAACTCATTTTATGCACCGTAAGGTTATTATCGTCATTTATCGATACCATGCAAGAGCCGTTACATAAACTCAGTTTATAAATTGATTTAATATCCCAATTAATTCTAAATATATTATAACATCAGTAGGTAATGTATTTTATTGTAGGAGTTATGTTTAAAACACTTTATTTGCCGAAAATGGTATTTTGGTCCTTTAAAAGCTTGATTTGCGATATTTAGGAAAAACTCATGTTATGATCAAATTGTTGACAGGCATGCAAGTTCAACAAGTTAACGCATCAGTAGATAATTTGTTTGCATGTTCGTTTATACTTTAAATCTCATTTTACGCAAAAGGGTGAATTAGTCATATTTAGCACATTGATGAAACTTGCGCAAACTCGGAATATGATTATGATCATGTAGTATGACCTCAGAGGGTTTTACTAAAATATATAAGGCTCATAATTCAACTTAAATATGGCCTAGAAAGATACAAAATCGGGTCAGAACTGAAAGTCAAAGCAGAAGTCAAACCTTGCGACTTTCGGTTGCGAACCGACCTTTAGATCTGGATTTGACGAGCCAACATGTTCTTACACGATCTTGTAATTATTACCAAGTATTTAGAGTGTCAAAACTGATTTTATAGCATGCATGTTATTAGTTATGCGTTTAATACCAAATCTGACCCAGTTTGACTTTTTATGAATAAGTTTGACTCTTCAATTGGACATGCAAACGTGTAAATCAGGAGGTGCCCTTATGGGGGTTTGTTACCTACCTTATTTCGATCGTGTAACCATGTTCAGATCAGATCATGATAGGACCGATAAAGATTTAACCGCAAGTCAAACCGTTTTTACGATAAGCTTGACTTTTGGCTTGAATGAGAATTAAACTGAATGAGGAAGGTCAAGAACACTTACACCAGGTCCTTGCATGAAAATGAGATGAACTTGAAGACCCTTGAAGCTCCAGAACTTGCAGAGATTAGAGGGAGAGAATTTTAAGAACATGCAAGTTCTTTGGTGGATGATCAAGGCCTCAATTTATGGAATTGGAAGGTTGTGAGGATCAAGACAAGTGTTTGGCATGCACTACTGATGATCACAAGTGTCTAGGGTCGTGTCTTGAGCAGAGGGATGGTGGGAATTCGCGAAAAGTAAGCATACATGTAAGCTGCCACGAGTCTGCCCCATTTCTGCCATCTGCAGGTCCCTTGCGGACCATATGGTGTAACGGTTACGGTCCGTAAGGACCTCCAGCGCCCAAAACTAAACAACCTGGTTACGGACCATTACCGCATTGGCTTGCGGTCTGTAACCAATCTCCAGAGAAGAAAAATTTTAAATTTTCTTGGGATTTATTCATGATTCGATTATGCATTGACATTCAGAGGTTACTAAATAACATGACGTTGCACTTGGTCCCTCTCGGTCAGAAGCCGGCATGAGGATCAACGGGGCACGTGTCGGGGTTTAACTGGTTGGGATTTATGAGGTGTTACATCCTCACCTCCTTAAAAGAAATCTCGACCTCGAGATTTTATTCAAAAAGATGAGGGTACTTTTGACGCATGTGGGATTCGACTTCCCATGTATACTCGGGGCCTCGACGGGCATCCCATTTCACCTTTACAATAGGTATTTTCTTTCTTCGGAGCTTCTTGACCTGCCGATCTTCGATTGCAATGGTTTCTCAATGAACCTCAGGTTTTCATCGATCTGTCTGGATGCTCTTGCTGCTCCTCTAGTCATTGAACCAGCGCACTCCAATACAAGCTTCTCTTCTTTAATGAATGGGACTGACTCGGCTAAGTAAAGTTTAGTATCGGCACTTACTCATCTTTAAGGAAAGGGAACATCCTCATGAGACATTGCCAGCGACTCATCGGCTAGACATTTCTTTAAATTGCAGATGTGGAACACATCATGAATTACATTTAACTTCTTAGGTAATTTTAGCTTGTAGGCTACCGACCCAACACGTTCGATGATCTCGAACGGTCCTATGTACCTAGGGCTTAGCTTGCCCTTCTTCCCAAAGCGCATCACACCTTTCCAAGGTGATACCTTCAACAACACCTTGTCTCCTACTTGAAACTGCAGAGGTTTGCGCCTCTTATCTGTGTAGCTCTTCTGCCTATCTCGGGCAGCTTTGAGACGATCCAGAATCTGACCAATCTTTTCCGTCGTCTCTAAGACTATCTCGGGTCCTGATACTTGGGCCTCTCCAACTTCCGCCGAACAAATAGGCGTTCGACATTTTCTCCCATACAAGGCCTCGAAAGGAGCGGCCTTGATGCTCGTATGATAACTGTTGTTATAGGAGAACTCGATCGGAGGTAAGTGGTCATCCCAACTTCCACCTAAATCGATCACACAAGCACGAAGCATGTCTTCTAGTGTCTGGATGGTACGCTCACTCTGACCATCGGTCTGAGGACGGTAAGCCGTACTAAAGTTTAATCGGGTGCCTAAGGATTGCTGGAAACTCTTCCAGAAGTGAGAAGAGTATCTTGTATCTCTATCAGATACAATAGATACCGGCACACCGTGCAGTGACACGATTTTATCCAGGTAAAGCTTGGCTAACTTGTCAGTGCTATGCATCTCTTTTATGGGCAAGAAATGTGCTAACTTAGTCAGTCTATCGACAATTACCCATATTGTGTCATTTCCATTTTTCGTCTTGGGTAACTTGGTAATGAAATCCATAGTTACCATCTCCCCCTTCCATGTGGGGATTTCCAGTTGTTGAAGAAGTCCTGACGGCCTTTGATGTTCGGCCTTAACTTGTGAACACGTCAAGCACTTTGCTACATGATTGGCGATGGATTTCTTCATACCCATCCACCAATAATTCAGTTTTCGATCTTGATACATCTTGTCACTTCCAGGATGCATCGAATATTTGGAGCTATGAGCTTCTTGAAGGATTATATCTCTGAGTCCTCCAAAAATCGGAACCCAGATTCTCCCACTGAATCTAAGAATTCCATCGCTACCAGGAGTCAATTGATCAATAGTTTTACCTAGCCCTTCCTTAGGGAGGTTTGCTTCCAACAGAGCTTGCTTTTGTGCATCAAGTAGTTTCTCATTCAAACTATTTTTGAGCTCAATACTTTTGGCGTTGATCCTGATTGGCTTAACCCTCTCCTTACGACTAAGCGCATCGGTAACTACGTTTGCCTTGCCAGGGAGATATCGTATTTCACAATCATAATCGTTTAATTTCTCCATCCAACGACGTTGTCTCATGTTTAAATCCTTTTGATTGAATAGGTGTTGAAGGCTTTTGTGATCTGTGTATATAATACACTTAGTGCCATATAAGTAATGCCTCCACAATTTTAGTGCAAATACCACGGCACCCAGTTCCAAGTCGTGGGTAGTGTAATACCTTTCATACACTTTTAATTGTCGCGATGCATAGGCAATTACCTTGCCCCTTTGCATAAGCACACAGCCCATGCAAGTGTGCGAAGCATCGCAGTAGATGACAAACTCTTCAGTACCTTCAGGCAGAGTAAGTACGGGAGCATTGCTCAATTTATGCTTAAGAATCTCAAAGGATTCTTGTTGTTTGGGACCATAATTAAACTTGACATTCTTACGGGTCAAGGTAGTTAAAGGAGTGGCTATTCTTGAAAAGTTCTCGATGAACCTCCTATAATAACCGGCCAGTCCTAGGAAACTACGAATTTCGGAGGGAGTCTTGGGTGCTTCCCAATTCATGATAGCTTCAATCTTAGCTGGGTCAACTTGAATACCTCGCTCACTCACCACATGCCCTGAAAACTGGACTTCTCTAAGCGAAAACTCACACTTAGAGAATTTTGCATAAAGCTTTTCCTGTCTTAGAAGTTCTAGAATGCACCTTAGATGTTTCTCGTGATCTGCTTGATTACGAGAATAGATAAGGATGTCGTCTACGAAAACAATGACAAACTTATCTAAGTATGGTTTGCAGACTCTATTCATAAGATCCATGAATGCTGCTGGTGCATTAGTGAGTCCAAAAGGCATCACTAAGAACTCATAATGACCATATCTGGTCCTAAAAGCAGTTTTCGGGACGTCTTCACTTCTAACTTTGAGCTGGTGGTATCCAGACCTTAAATCGATCTTTGAAAAGTAACTAGCTCCTTGCAACTGGTCAAATAAGTCGTCAATCCTGGGTAAAGGGTAATGGTTCTTAATTGTTACTTTGTTCAACTCACGATAATCAATGCACAAACGCATTGAACCATCTTTCTTTTTCACAAACAAAATAGGAGCTCCCAAGGCGATGAGCTAGGCTGAATGAAGCCCTTTTCCAACAGCTCGTCCAGTTGGGTTCTTAGTTCCTTCATCTCTAAGGGTGCTAATCGGTAAGGAGCCTTCGCAGTTGGTGTAGCTCCAGGCAGGATATCAATCCTAAACTCCACTTGCCTATCTGTGGGTAAACCAGGCAATTCCTCAGGAAATACATCCACATACTTTGAGATAATTTTTAAATCTTCTATCTTAGGTTTGGGATCGTCAATGGTTACTTGTGCAATGTAGATGATACAACCTTTCTTCAGACATCTTGAGGCTTTCAGAAGAGACATCTTTTCGGGTAACCCATGGTGACGATCTCCTATTATGGTAAGGGTTTCACCGGACGGGGATACGATTTCGATGAGTTTCTTATTGCACGCGATGCGAGCTTGGTTATGGGATAACCAATCCATCCCTAAGACTACATCAAATACTGCCAACTTCATTGGCAAAAGAGAGACTGGAATAGATTGATTCTTTATGGATATGGAACATCCATCGAGAATGGTAGATGCGGATTCTAAGGTTCCATCGACGAGTTCTACTTCATAAGTTATATCTAAAGCTCTTATGGGCAGATTCAACAATTCACTAAAATTATGACTTACAAAGGACTTATCAGCTCCGGAATCGAACAAAACTCTAGCAAAAATGTCATTAATGAGAAAAGTACATGTGATGACATTGTTGCCGTTGACGGCCTTCCTAGTAGTCATTTGGAAAGCTCGGGCATTTCCTTTGTTTGCCCCTCCATTCTTAGCACCATTCTTGGTGGCCTTAGGGCAGTTGGTCTTTATGTGGTCCTTTTCGCCACATCCATAGCAAGATGCGTCCTTCAAATCCTTGCACTCCAAGGTCTTATGCCCTGTTCTCTTACAGATTCCACAAGGCTTAGCCTGTGGATTAAATCGACACTGACCCCCATGCTTCTTCTTGCAGATCTTACATGCGGGTCTATCATCGGACCGGCCTGGTTCCCTTTGAACCCAGGGCTCTGCTTCTTTCTGTCAAACTTGTGAGAGTTGTCATCCTCCCTTTTCCTTTTTCCCTCAGCATCATTCTTGACTGATCTTTGCCTCACTATGTCTTAAGTTAGGGACAGCGCTAGGTCCACAATAGACCGGTAAGTACTAGGGTTAGAAGCCTTTACCATCCCCTTTAATTCTAGAGCGAGACCATTAATGAAACGCGCAATGCGCTTTGGTTCTGGGGTGATCAGATAGGGAACTAACCTCGACAGGGAGTTGTAATCAGTGAAAAACTTGCGGCAATCTAGGTTCTTCATAGAGAGAGTCAAGAAATCGGACTCTATCTTCTCTACCTCGTGGGGAGGGCAGTATGTCTCCTTGATCAAATCAACAAACCTTTTCCATCCCAAATTATACAGGGCCACCTTCCCTGTAGACTGCACCATTGCCTTCCACCATATCAGGGCATCGCCCTTGAAAGACTGAGACATAAACTTCACTACATCATTTCTAGCACAACCGCTAATATCCAAAATGGTTTCCATCTCATCCAACCACCTAAGGCATTCCACTACGCCTTTTTCACCATTGAAGTCTCGTGGCTTGCAGGAGACAAAATATTTGTAGGTGCAACCATCTCTGACGGGACGGTCCCTTTCTCTATGCTCGTGTGACCCTTGGTTATTTGTCCTTCTAGATTCACTCCTCTTATTTGAAGAATGAACAGAGCTACTCCTCTTAGCTGAGGATCGTGGGGTAGATGCGGTTCTGGAGTTAGTAGCGCTATATATTTTAGCTTCTCCAAGGCTTTGTTCATGGCTTTGCTTACAGCCTCAGCAATGTGAGCTTGGAAGGCATCGTCGTTAACGTTAACATTAGCATGATCATCATTCTCGGGGTGACTATTGGCTCCTCCAGAGCCAGCCATCTTGTAGTCTTAGTACTACATAGTTTAAAAGTCCATTAGTCGAGCATTGTAATTGATGATTCGCAGTGTATCACGGTTTTCTTAACCATTTAAGTACATTAAAGTACATGTTTCTTAATAAACTTGGCACAAAAGGCTTAAACTTTTAAAGAATCATGAATGGTGTTGGACATGGAATTTATGGCTTAAAGACATTTCATCACTAATGGATGTTTGAATTTTCTTATTGTCATTGCATTTCTTGACAAGATGATATAAGATTGATCACTTACGATCGATGAGGTTTAGGCGTAGCCCAACCACCTCGATGACTAGTGTGGTTCCTCAAGTCACACTGCCAGGAGAGTCAACGTCACTTAGATGTTTGACTAGGATTAATTGTCTAAAAATGGTTTTTATAATAAGTCTAGGTCGTATTTATGATCATTTTAATAAGGTTTGGAGCGTAGCTCACTACCTTGGGCAGGGAACCTTAAAGGTTACGATGTCCTTGACTCTATTGGATGATTAGGTATGGTTCATAAGCCATTCATCCTTGAGTGATAATGGAAAGTGTTTATCATTCTTGATGCACACTATGATCTTGTTAACCATTAGGCTTTGAGGTGGAACATAGTTCACTGCCTCTGGATAGAAGGGATACTCTTCCTTAGCCATCATGATAGAAGGTTATCAGTCCTTAACTTATCATAGTTTGCCAATTTATTATGGTCTATTACCATTTTGGCTGGGAAAACCATTAAGAAGATCTTTTGGAATTTTAGCAGATCAATAAAAATTTGAGTAAAGTCGAGACGATCGCTTGAACAAAGGATATTCTAATACTTATATATACACACATATGAAATTTTGAATCCTTTCTCATTAAATAAATAAGGGATTACATTAGGGCCTTAAACAGGTCTTTTAATAAAATTAAGATTAGTTGGTCCTCGTAGGGGCCTAACAGGGATAACTAGTCCACACAGGGACTGAAACGAAATACTTGTCCACGCAGGGACTAAAAGAAAATACTTGTCCCTGCAGGTACTAAAATAGAAATACTTGTCCACGCAGGGACTAAAATAGAAATACTTGTCCAAACAGGGACTAAAATAGAAATACTTGTCCACGCAGGGACTAAAATAGAAATATTAATAGCTCAATCCCTACTCTTCTTTCTTTCCCTTCCATATTTTTGTCAACTTCTTGAAGGCCTTGAAGGTTTTCTTCTCCTTTTTCTCAGTTTGGCGCTGCATCTGTTCCACTCTTTCCAAGGCCTGATTAATGGCCTCTAGTTGCGGTGTTGATTGCGGTGTTTGCTGTGACGGGGGTTGCGGTTGCGGTTGATACTGGGATGCAGAAGGGTATTGGTATCCATAGCCAGGATATGATGTGGCTGAGTATGGAAGGAAAGGGGTTGGGTTATAAGCATTATGTGCGGCGGCTTCCAAATATGGATCAACAGACGGTGCCGAATAGTCATAGTGTAAAGGTGTAGGTGTATGGTGGTACCCAGATGAATCTGGATAAGAAGGAATCGGGTTTCCTGGTTCTGGCAGTGATAGCTGAACAGTAGGTTCAATGGCTGGTGGAAGAGGTGGCAATTCTGCTATAGGTGACGTGTTTGAGGGTCCACCCATTTGTGGGTCCTCAGGGATGACAGGGAAAGTTTGGGACATAGGTGGTTGCGAACCCGCCCATTGCCTTGCACGCACCGACATACGGGCTCCACGCTTCCTTCTTGGAGGTGTTTGTTGTTGTTGTTGTTCCTCCACTTCCATTTGCACAGTTTCTTGGAGAGGTGATGGTGGTTTAGAAGAATGAGGAGAAGGGGTATAGTAAAACTGGTATTGGCTCCATCTCAAATCCGAATCATCATGGTCTTCAAATGGTGATCCTGTGCGGGAAGGGGGGACCACTTGACAGTTCAATGGGATAGTCATACGATCCCAAGGGTGGCCTCTCTGGATCTTCTTCCATGTGGGTGGGTGAGTCAACCGGTGGCATTATAGATGGTGAACGCGCATAGCTATTTGGGTTGGAGGCTTCTTGGTGAGGGTTGGAGTGTTGGGAGTGATACGAATGGTACGAATGGAAAGAGTAGTGTGAGTCTTGGGAGTCTGAAGGTGGGGGAGAGTACTCGCGTGGAAGCGGGTACCCACACGGTCACCATGATGACGAAGAATCTCCTGATCCTTCATATGGGTTTGGGCTCGGTACACGGGATGGTCCTTGCCCGGATGCTCTTCCTCTTGTTGAGCCTCCGCCTCTCCTAATGCTACCACGGCATCTTGGCGGCATTTTTCCTGCTCCAAAACAAATTAGAAAACAAGGCAAAACGATATAATAACAAATACAGATTTTAATAAGGGTTGGAGAATCCTAGATTGATGTCTAGACTCGGAGCCTAAGGAATGTGCTATTCTGTATACTCGAGATTAAACACAAAAGGCTAGTGTTTAATTCACTCGAACGTTTGCTCTGATACCAACCTGTCACACCCCGTATTTCCAACACAATCCCGGTGGGCCCGGGTAGGGAGTATCGTGACGTAAGATTGGTGTCATCATGGTCAAACATATACAACACAGCGGGAGTCTTGAATATTAAATATTATTACAAACCATAGAGTTTAAAATCTTAATAGTAAATATAAGGTTTGCAATATTAGATCCACAGGCGGATCAAAAGTACGAAAATGATATCTTCTGACAGACTTTAGGCTTAACTAAGAACTTGCAAAATTCCCTACGTCGTTACCAAGCAGCTCTTAGCCTATTCCGTGCCGAAACATGTCACTTAGCCTTTTTGGAAAAAATACGTCAGTTTTCACTTGTAAATACATTTAACCGACTCATTTTGAAAACATTTAAAATTTGTTTAGGTGCATTGGGCACGAAAATCCTTTATAACCTGGGACAATTCAAAATGATCTTGTTTACAGTTTTACAAGCCTGTCAATACATATGGGGTCCGGTGCAAAAACAGAATAACCTGATTAACCGACACACCACTTAATAAAACCCACGGAGGAGTATTATAAAAAAAAAATTGTTTAGCATTAGCGTCTGTCAGGTGTATGCCTACACCCCGCGCTTAGGTCGTGGCCATTAGTAATTTAAATGAGCCAAGGACATCCAGGACACGGTCGAGTTAACCCCAATGTTTAAGTTATCAGACAATACAGAATAAAACGGGTTATAAGATTTAGTAAATCATAATCTGATAAACATGATCCCATACCCGACCAAGCGGTAGTGTAATACCGTATCCTAAGCCCATATAGGGAAAATAAGTTAAAGTATTTACCTGAGCTAGTTCTTCTAACGAATAGTAACTCAGCCGATAATCAAGAATACAATGCAAGGTTTTGATCTATTAGGAGGCTTCTAGTCTGGAATGATGGTATTAATAACCAATTAGAATGCTAACGGGTTTAGGTTGAGTCGTTGGCTCGAACCGGCTAGCTTTAAGGATACGTAACATAACGATACACTAGATTAAGCGATGACAGAAAAGAATGTTGTTTAGACCCGACAAGTACTAGGACTTGCATATTTTGGGTAAACATATAACATTCTAGATTTTGATATAAAAATGATAAGGTTAGACCCGTTTCGGTGAATTTACGTAAACTAGTCACGTAGACTTAACCGTACGCATATAAGCGACACCGGATAAACGGATGAGTCATGTACAAGTTTCATGTGCTAATATGCTTATAACATGTTTGAATATCAGTAAGATACCATCACATATGCCCGTTATAGTCTTAAAATCCTTTCATCTTTAAAGGGTAATTTGGTCATGTTACGATCCATAAAAAGGAGTTGATGATTAATCTGATGTCATGGTCATATATTACTTATAAAAATATTTATTTTATGATGTTACATCAGTAAGATATCAAATATATGTGTGGTTTACATTTGAAGACCAAACTATTCCCCGAAAGGGGAATTTTGGTCATTTCACACATAGGTTTTGAGGCTTATTTGGAAATCTGAAATTATAACTTGTACTTACTGTAAAATGTTAGAAATAACTTTTATAATCAGTAGGTAATAAGTCTTGATGCTTAGATTTGGTTTTAACCCATATTATGCGTCGAAAAGGCGATAGAGTCGCTAAAACGATTTAATCGATGTTTAAGGAAAATTATAGTTTTGATCAGGTTTAAATATTCAAAATATTTTATTTAACATATATAATCAGTTTGTAAAAGGTTTGGTTATGAAGATGTCTTTAAAACTCATTTTATGCACCGTAAGGTTATTATCGTCATTTATCGATACCATGCAAGAGCCTTTACATAAACTCAGTTTATAAATTGATTTAATATCCCAATTAATTCTAAAGATATTATAACATTAGTAGGTAAAGTATCTTATTGTAGGAGTTATGTTTAAAACACTTTATTTGCCGAAAAGGGTATTTTGGTCCTTTGAAAGCTTGATTTGCGATATTTAGGAAAAACTCATGTTATGGTCAAATTGTTGACATGCATGCAAGTTCAACAAGTTAACGCATCAGTAGATAATTTTGTTTGCGTGTCCGTTTATACTTTAAATCTCATTTTACGCAAAAAGGACGAATTAGTCATATTTAGCACATTG
Organism: Scalesia atractyloides; assembly: GCA_947069175.1. Lineage (NCBI taxonomy): Eukaryota > Viridiplantae > Streptophyta > Magnoliopsida > Asterales > Asteraceae > Scalesia > Scalesia atractyloides. The sequence goes on from CAMTDV010001633.1 coordinate 28,722,643, forward strand.
ATGAAACTTGCGCATAACTCGGAATATGATTATGATCATGTAGCATGACCTCAGAGGGTTTTACTACAATATATAAGGATCATAATGCAACTTAAATTGGCCTTGAAAGATACAAAATCGGGTCAGAACTGAAAGTCAAAGCAGAAGTCAAACCTTGCGACTTTCGATTGCGAACCGACCTTTAGATCTGGATTTGACGAGCCAACATGTTCTTACACGATCTTGTAATTATTACCAAGTATTTAGAGTGTCAAAACTGATTTTATAGCATGCATGTTATTAGTTATGCGTTTAATACCAAATCTGACCCAGTTTGACTTTTTATGAATAAGTTTGACTCTTCAATTGGACATGCAAACGTGTAAATCAGGAGGTGCCCTTATGGGGGTTTGTTACCTACCTTATTTCGATCGTGTAACCATGTTTAGATCAGATCATGATTGGACCAATAAAGATTTAACCGCAAGTTAAACCGTTTTTACGATAAGCTTGACTTTTGGCTTGAATGAGAATTAAACTGAATGAGGAAGGTCAAGAACACTTACACCGGGTCCTTGCACGAAAATGAGATGAACTTGAAGACCCTTGAAGCTCCAGAACTTGCAGAGATTAGAGGGAGAGAGTTTTAAGAACATGCAAGTTCTTTGGTGGATGATCAAGGCCTCAATTTATGGAATTTGAAGGTTGTGAGGATCAAGACAAGTGTTTGGCATGCACTACTGATGATCACAAGTGTCTAGGGTCGTGTCTTGCGCAGAGGGATGGTGGGAATTCGCGAAAGGTAAGCATACATGCAAGCTGCCACGAGTCTGCCCCATTTCTGCCATCGGCAGGTCCTTTGCGGACCGTATGCTGTAACGGTTACGGTCCGTAAGGACCTCCAGCGCCCAAAACTAAACAACCCGGTTATGGACCGTAACCGCATTGGCTTGCAGTCCGTAACCAATCTCCAGAGAAGAAAAATTTTAAATTTTCTTGGGATTTATTCATGATTCGATTATGCCTTGACGTTCAGAGGTTACTAAATAACATGACGTTGCACTTGGTCCCTCTCGGTCAGAAGCCGGCACGAGGATCAACGGGGCACGTGTCGGGATTTAACTGTTGGGATTTACGAGATGTTACATAAACACTAAGGCTAAACCCTAATATAAGACCCTAAATCCAAACCCTAATATATTTAGGGTTTAGGGTTAGGATTTAGGTTTTAGGGTTAAGAGATCCTAGTTAGGGTTCGACAAGCCGGTTCCAACGCCGCGGGAATGAGTCCAATCGGAGTTCGTTTGAGTCGGTTCCCCATTGTTCCCTACTTTTTTAGTGTTCCCCAATGAATCTCACACTATAGATATAGGATTCGGTTCAAGAGAGAATCAATCCTAGTTGCGAGAACCATGAGAACTCCTATCATCCAATAGCATATTTACACATCACACATAACCAAATTAAATAAAAAGGGTATTTTAGTCTTTTACTTCCCATGACACATCTTTTCTCTTTCTTCTATTTAAAAGTCAACATGTCACATCTTTTCTCTCTCTCTCTTCTATTTAAAATTCAACATGAGACATCTATTGAGTCGTGATTTTTGGGTGAGTTCGTTTGGGAAGATCCTCAAATTTCGTAAACCAAACTCAGAGTGTCGGGGGCATAAAAAGATGATTGGCGTAAAAAAAATTGTAAAAAAGTTTTTGTAAAAAAGTTTATTGTAAAAATAAAATATATTTGTTTTTCGTTTATTTTATTTTTTTATAAAAAAGTTTAACCCGTAAAAAAATTGTTTTTGTTTTGAAGTTTAAAACCACGCATCAAAAAAGTTTAAACCCGCACGTAAAAAAAATTAAAACCGCGCGTAAAAAAGCTTTAAAACGGCGCGTAAAAAAAGTTTAAAACCGGCGCGTAAAAAAGTTTGAACCGCTGGAAAAAATAGTTTGAAACCGCGCGTAAAAAAGGTTTGTAACCGCGTGTAAAAAAGTTTAAAATCGGCGCGCAAAGAGAAGTTCTAAACCGGCGCAAAAAAGTTATAAACCGGCGCGTAAAAAAAGTTTAAACTACGCGTAAAAAAAGTTTAAAATCGGCGCGTAAAAAGTTAAAAATCGGGTGTAAAAAAAGTTTGAACCCGCACGTAAAAAAGTCTGAACCCACGCGTAAAAATGTTTAAAACCAGCGCGCAAAAAAGTTTGAACCCCTACGTAAAATAATTTTCTTACTGGATGATTTAAAAATAACATTAATTAAATTACATTAATTAAATCACAAACATTAATTAAAACACAATGATTACAACTTTAATTACCAATTATTAGATAGCTTAGTAAAAATACCAATTTACCATTATCCCACTAAAAACAAAACTCATTAATTATAGCATAATGATTACAACTGCTTTATTGTCTTTTAATCTCATCCATTAAAACACTCTTGATCAATGGGTTATATTGGTTCATACGGTTCTCACAACTCAAGGTGGTTCTTATTTTACCCATCCCCTATATATATATAAACTAAACTTAGACCATCATCAATGAAGCGTATTTACCTCTGCATTTAGCTGACATGGACATCGTTGCATTGAAAATGCACGTCATGTCCGGTGCACTTAGAGCATTCACATCCAGCTCCCTATAAAAATACATACATTCCACTAAAAACAACCCCTATATCAATATAGTTCCATTAAAAACAAATACTTTTTCTCTCTCCTTTTCAATTAAATAATATTTTTATACCTTTGTAATGTTTAGAAATCTTTTTAGTTGTCTTATTTACGTATTAACTATAAAAATATTTAGTTATTTATGTCTCCTTCACAATTAATTATTTTAATGATGAAAAATAAAAAAATATATATACTAATTGATTATAAAAAATATATGAGTATTTCTATACATAAATGTAAATGCGGTGATGATGTGGATATGAAAGTATTGGTAATATGTTTTTGAGTTAGAGAGAAAATGAGTGTTTTTTATGCATTTGTATAAATCTGATGTGGCAGCTGACTAGATGCATTTGTAAGTGCATTTAGCTCCTTGCATTGGTGATGGCACATGATCCAAAGGACACTCATATCGAATAGAAAAATAATGTTTTGAGTAAACGTAAGTATTTTATCCAATATATAATGATACTAAAACATACATAATCAATATCTCGCTGTAACGCGCGGGCTGATGTCAACTCCTTTAAAACATTTAGCATAAAAATAGACAATAGGTCAACAATACATTGATTACAAATTTTATGTGGTCGAATAAAGTATAGCCATATAAAAATGGAAAAGACGAAAGAGGCGAAGGGGATTAAGGAAATACATGCAAAAAGAACTTATTATAAATTAGAACGTATAACTACTTACAACATTATATAGCGATAAACAACCAAACCGCTCCTAAATCTTTGTCTCCATCGACAAATATAAGAATCTGACATTTTGGAGTGACTCCCTCACAGGTACAGGTATGGGTATGGGATGACGTATCATCATTAAAGAGGTGAAGAAGAGGCCGTTGTTAACTTATCAGTTTAGCAGGAAGGATAGTGGTCGTCGAAGGGTGAAGAGATGTACATTTCGTGTTAAGAGTCTCGTTTCAGTGAAGCTCCATTCCTCAAAGATGGTCTGGTTGAAACTAAGACATGTATTACTTAATGGGTTTAGGAGGAAAAGGTTATGGTCATTGAACCTTTCTGTGTTTCTCCTAGGTTGTAACCTTTTATTTGTTTTGAATTCTAGATTTTTGAGTTTGATGATAATATAAAATAAGTTGACTACTCTTCATATTATACTATATAGTAAAAATACGTTCTTCTTATTCTTACATATTTTTTTTATTACAATTTGCTTTCCAAGAATAAAAAAGTACAAATGTCCACAACACAATAACATGCAACTGTTCAATGCTTAATATTTTAACAATATAAAAACTTAAAAAAAATTATTTTTCTTTTATCACCGCTGTGACAGCCTATTTTAATCTACGTTTATATATAATTTTATTTGAAACCAACCAGGGTCAATTTTAATTTGTTTTTTATTGTATTTCTTAAACACTATTTGATTTTTCTTTTATATTTGTTGATATATGATGGGGTATGAAATTCTGAATATATAGTTATGACTTGCTTTTTTTTTTAATCTATGTTTCAATATGTATTTTCTTGGAAACATAGTCGTGCCAACCCTTGCCAGGTTCAACGGGTACATGTTAAAACATTACAAAGAAATTCTATAAAAAATACGCAATGAATTTCTACCAACAACATTGTTCCGTTCGTTATAGACCAACGAAGACCCCACAGAGAAGAAAAATCTCGTAAGACCTAACAGTCGACGCTTATCTTCACAACAACTTAATTTTGCAACTCGCTATAATCATATATGGTATTAGTGTAAATAGTATTTTTTATGTTTTGTACATGTACATAGAATTACCGTCGTAACGCGTGTGAAAATTCCACTAGTTAGCCAATCTCGTATTTCATTAGCTTACAAAACACTTTGAGATTGAGATGGACGTGCATTTCATACAAGATTACTCTAGGATAGTCTCCGAGCTAAATACATTCCGATTGTTGTCTAGATTGTTTACCTACTGATCAAAGGGGTACCTTCGACACGCAATGTACTCTTCGGTCCACGCTACACATTACGAACGTCTGGCTTGTGGGGAAATATAGAGTTGTTATAGTTTGTGGATATTATGTTGTGATAGTTTCTTCACCTCTCTTTTCTGTATGACACTAAAACATAATATAATTCCTTATTCCACATTTTCTCTACATGCTATCTTCTTTTTTCCATAATCGCGATACAAACATATTCACACTCTATATTCCTTTAGTTTTCATATGTCATCAACACAAGACGAACTGAAATTGACAACTACCATCTAAAACTCGCTCTTGAAGGCAGCAGCAAAAATAACCAGAAGTCTTTTCATGTCTTCTTTGTACCAGCAGAGGCATATTACGAAAGTCGACTTTGCGGCCTCCCTCAGGTAATGCACATCTCCACTCATGAGCCTTAACAGATTTCTGCTGATCAGTAAGCTTATTCCCTCCTCAGTTGCATCGACAATGCTTCCAAACATCTGGCTTACCAGGTCCTCTGGCACACCATCTCCGGTGTGTGTTATCCTACCAAAACGAGTTTAAAGTTGATACAAAGAAGCCCATATATGATATATCTAACTTGAGTCATAAAAGTGCATACCTAAGCTCTAAATTCACAAATTGAACTAATCTTCCTAGATGGTTTTTCGTCATACTGGCTGCGATTATGACCAAGCCGCTAGGTGGTGTATAAGAGACTGATAATGACAAGAATTCTGCAAGAACCTGCTGAAGCCTCACACTATCCCCGTATAGTTTCTCAAACAACATATCTTGTACGATATTGTTCACTATTTGAATCTCCATTTCGTTGCTCCTTGTCATTACTTGACTCACGGAGCCCCCTAAGATCTGCTGGAGTGTAAACTCAGTCATTTCAAGATCCAAATACCTGCATAAAGTTAAATATGAATTCAAGATTTGATGACCCTTATAATTCAGTTACTCAATTGGGCCTGTGTGGGCCCAATTGGAGAATTACATTGTCATTACCGCGATATTATTCCTATCTGTATACAGTCCAAGATAGGATTCATTGAGCCGGGCGTCTTAAGCCCATATGTCAGGCTCAATGATAAATTCCATTTCGGAGATTAGTCAACCCTTGGAGAATTGTCCAGTTGGGCATTTATGTTTTGTATTAATAAAATTTTACCGGGGTTCCGTCCCCTTTCCCATAATTCAACTTACCCGTCTACAATACCATCAAGATCGGTGTCATCAAGTACTTTATTGAGTTGTTGCTGACACAAAGCACTTGTGTGAAGAAGCTCCTTTTGATCATCTCCTAGCTCGGTTTCCTCCATCATTTTTCTTGAAAATAAAATTCCGGATAGCGGATTTTTCACCTGTCTTCTTACATACGCTAATGTTTTAAGTCTTTTGGCTGCAATTCGCTCATTCATTCTTTGAAAATGGATAGCTTGTTAAACATCTTTACTTGGTAGCTGCAAGAAGCAGAAAAGCCCATTAACTGTACCCTCACTATCCATGCGTTTGCTAGTACACAGTACACAATCTACATAATTTCCACTTTTAGCATAGAACCCGAATGAAATCTTTTCGGCATCTTGACTAAGCATAGCTTTATTAAGAACAATGCTGGTGTTTATGAACGTCTCATGACTACTGAGCCGACATTGTGCTCCACGGACCCCAAAAACCTCACCCAAAAGCATTTTACCAATCACTTGCTCTCTTGATAATCCAGATAAGTCTGTCATGGCTTGGTTCCATTTAGAACACCAACCAAATTCATCAGTTCCGAAGATTGGGGGAATCAGTGGGTTGGGGCTATGCACGATAGCTTTGTAATCGCCTTCTATTCGTGTGAACTTGTCCATTATAGTCTTTTGGTAAGTTATATCGTGAGCAATACAACATACACCCACAACATTTTCGTTTACATCCATTCTTGAACAGGCATTTACCACAAGTGTGATCGGTCCAGACCCTGTCTTTGACCCATATGCTTTGATTTCAAATCGGACACCTGTTTCTTCTTTTCCTAGTCATATAGAAAATACAACATGCATGAACATGGCATATACATATACATATAAATATACATATACATATACACTTATCAAATAATGAGGATACCTTGCACTGCCAAACTTAGCATCTTTTGGACAGTGTCAACTGAAGAATCTTCAACAAGTGTGAGAATATGGTGCCCGATAGCTTCTTCTACGGTCAAACCAGTCAACTCAGCAATTTTTGTATTCCATCCGTTTATCAAGCCATCACTATCGAATGCAAGTATTGGAACTGAAGCAGTTTCAATCAACCGGACCATCTCACTTGTGCCAGCTTCTAGTTCATGCATTCTGTCAAGCTTAAGCTCATGAAAACCGGCCTGAATCACGTTGGAGTAGTTAAAAACTGCATCTTCATTCTCTTTCAAAGCATTCCTCATCATAAGCTGCAATGAGTGAATTGCATCCATCTCAAACTCTTTCCATGGATAGCTCCTATTTTTCACAACTTCCAAGAAAGCTTTAAACGAAGACCTCGGGTGCATTCGCCTACTATCATCCTTTTCACCCTTCTCTCGTTTTGCCCCACCCCATCGAACCTCTGAAGCCGTGCCGGATCGAAACCAAAATAGAATATCTTTTCCGGTTAACTTAAACGATGCCATCCCACAAACATCAAAAAGAGCTAGAGCCCCAGGATATCCTGCATCATACAAACTATCAGTACTCAATCCTGTTGAATCCTTATGGCGTTCATAGAGCCATGAGACTATATCGTGAATCTGCGACTTGGTAGGGCTCACCCCCATTCGGTAAACCTTATCTTGATATAAAAGACATGCCCCATCACATTTCACGAGATCCGAAATGTTCGGGCTCTGTGACACAATACCTAAAGGAGCATCCCGCATTAGCAAATCACATAAAAGTGTTTGTGTTCTTAAGATATTATTCTCCATAAGCTGGTGCTCCAGTTCCAATTCTTTATTGATGTGAACCGCAAACACTTGCGCCAAAAACTCGCACGCGTAACGCGATGGAAACGGGACAAATCTCGGAGATGTGTGATGACACACCACCAAGCTCCAAAGCCTCTTCCTTTTTTGAGGACTAGAGTTTTCACAGTCCTCATCTGCATCATTAATCACAACAACCATAACCAAAGAGGCAATGGAGGTCATGTTCTTCATATACTGTAGATGACAACTATGTGCAGCCCGGAGGGTCGACCCACAAAACGTCAAATCAAATTTTTACTTCTTATCTTGAACTACCTTTACATGTTTAGCTCGACAATCACAAATCATTCGGACCTTATTCTTTATGAACAAGAATCTTGCAGCCTGAGGGAGGTCAGTGGCAGGATAATGTAACCCAAGGTATGGTTCGAGCCTGGGTTTAGTGATCTCAGCCACCACCTCACCATGATCATCATCATGGAACTTATAAGCCATAACCCGGTCATACCCTGTCAGCTCGAACACCTCCTGGACCATTGTGTCACAGAGTCGTTCAATGCTGCCAATAGGCAAAGACTGTATCCTAGCTATCGCTTTGGCTGCATGTTCGTAAGACTGTAGGGAGCCCGCAGCTGTCATTGGGGCTTCATTAGGCATAACAGGCTCGAAGTCTATGATCAAACTACCCGTTACCCGATGGATAATCGCATAATATGGCTTCCCAGATGTTTTACAGTTGACCAAAATGGGATTCAGTAAAGATACCTCCCCAAATGTTAAGGCTTTCAACAACGCATTCGCACTGGGACCGGCAAATACAGTCTAACATCGGTTCCCATACCGATAACTGGATTCTCACCGACGGCGGGCACCGTGTGGTTCACAGTTGTGAGCATTTCGGGGGCATTTTCGCTATAGGCAATTACTCTATAAGTCTTGTCATCTATGGCTAATAAGCATCCAAAAGGCTGAATTAACTTACACTTTTGGATGTGGTGGAGGTAAGTTGTGGTTACCTTATCGGAATGAGGCGGTTCCCCTTCAACCAGCGCGGTGCTGCTAATGTGCACCGAACTAGAGTAATCAAATGATTCACCTGATTCCTCAAAATCTGCATGGAGTTTTGCATCCACAGTGGTTTGCTGGTTGATTCTAGTACTGTGTTTTGATCTACCAGCATTGGTTGATGATTCAGTAAGCCTTGAAGTAGACATAATGACCAAAATCTGAATAATAACACTAGAATTTTCAGTAGTTAGATAGATTACAAGACTTTTGATCACCAGAACCCAGAACCTTTGAAAGGTCCTTTACTTGTTTCTTTTACAAAAACGTTACTTGATTTTAGTTGGTGGGGGCCATGCAACTTAAGAAAGGTGATGAAGAATATGAATGAAATGAGTCTGCTACGTCATATGAAAATTGTTGCGTTAAGAGACACGTGTCAAGTACGGGTTGATAAAAAATATTTGAAGTAACACTAATTTTTTTTTTCAAATTCATCCATGAAAATGGTAACTTTGGGGTGATTTTCGGATTAATTCATCCTTGCGCGTTTGATGAATGTTCTATATTAGGTAGAGTATGAAAATAAACTCAGAAAGCTATATTATAAGAGACACTAAAAGAAAACTCCATCTTCCCTAATATTTGAAACCAACATTTGAAGTTGTGTATCAGTGCCAGATACTTGATACAAAGATAACGACGAACACCCACATCAGTTATAACACAAAATCAGAATAAACAAGAAATTATAAGGACTCAGAAGAACCTGCAAATTGAAGAATGATAAAGTACCTGAAGTTCAAGTTTCGACTTTTACAAAAAGCTACATCGACGGGTTTAATATATTGAAGTTGATTTTTACAAAACCAACAATTTCAGCTCAAAAAGAAAGGTACCGGTCTGTGCTACGATGAACATATCCTACATGGCTTTTATTAAGTTTTCTTTAATATGTTGACATGGCATATAAATACGAACATAGATTAAAAAATTGCAAAATATTATTTTAAAAATTGCAAAAAAATTGGGAGTTACTTGATATCTAGAGAATTGTTTTTTTTTGTTCTCAACATCTAACAATCGAGTAAATCATATCATTATTCATAACGACTACTAATTATCTTGGACAAGGAAAAAAGTTGAATTGAAATCTTTAAAATATCCTTCAAGTGAGGGTTACATGTAAATCATCATCGTCTTTGTCTGAATTCATTTTTCACAACCTGGCCTTTCTCCATAAGTGTATAAACATTAGAACATGGCTTTCCTACAGGATCAATAGTAAAATATATTCTTGATTCAAGGCGGGACGAAAAAGATTGTCATTGCTCACAACACTAATGGTGACAATAATAAATTAAATCCGAATTACATTTCATAGATAAATCGTCATTACATACAAGGAATTTCAACTAACATTAAACAAAGACAAAATTTGATACAACATAAATAAACCTAAAACGTCTATATGTGTATCTAGCGTCATCGCTACTTCATTTTCATAGCATCATCCTCATCAACCTGTAACATGTTAAAATAAAGTTCAATGCAAAAGCAAAGGCGAGTATACTAGTTTTCATACGTACATAGCATAAAATGAGTTTAAACGAGTCCACATGGCAATGTTTGTACGTTTGAGTATAAAGTTTATGTGTAAGTTTCATAGATAAACATGTTACACCCCAAAGAGTGGCAAACGGAAAAGGGGGGTCAAGTATACTCACGGTTTTGCAAGCTTTCCGACTTGGCGATTCCGTGAAGAGTTGTTTGGTTGTAGGAGGAACACCGAGATATCCTACAAGAGGAAAACGTAGGTGTGAGTATTGGATGTTGATGGAAGATTCGGAATTTGGCATAAAGCATAACAAAATAACGTATACGAAATTATTCACTAACGTCTAGCACTCGTTTTGACACTATGAGAACCCGTTAGGGTTTATGTGATTTCATGCGTTATAACACCTATTAGAATCGTAACGAGGAACTAAACACTTTAGTGATTAAACTTAGTAACTTGACACATGATTATTTAGTCATTATCAAGGTTTCGGTTTTAAGTATATTATATAGTTATATATGTACATTATATCATAAGTCCTTCAAGGATGTCATATAAGTCATGTAGGAGGTAGGAAGATAAATCTTCCATTTAGGAACCTCATGTAAGTTCACCACTACACAAGTTCTCATAGACAACAAGGAGGGTCAAGAACAAGAATAATAATGGAAATGAAATTACATGTTATCACTACACTAAGTAGCCAAGTAATCTACAACCCGGTGAGCCGACGTCGACACAAGTCGAAGGCTAGACGGGGTTGTGTCACTTTCAACTAGCAAGCTACTTAGGATGGAATGAGACAACATCAAGTGTTGTGTGGACTTGGATGTAGGATAGCCCAAGCTAACCTTGTAGTCACACTGGCTTCAAGTTCAAGATTTGGCAACACTTGTGAGCTTAAAGCTCATGTAAAACAGAAAGTTTAGGATGTTAGAACAACCCATATTTCATGTAGAACAAGCTTGGTTTGGCTCACTAACCATAAACTTGGTTAGGAGCATAAGAACTCAAGGTTGTTTGAGGTGAAACATAAGTTTGAAGAGATTTTGTTCAAAACAGAAACTTTGGAACCCTTTTGGTGAATTTCCAGGTTTGGATTCTTCAAGGAGAATCCGTGGAACCAAACCTAAGGTTAATCCAAGTGTTATGGAAGAAGAATTAAGCAAAAAGGTTAAGAAATGAGCAAGTTATGCTCACTTTTGTAAATGTTGATGAATCTGCCAATGTTCTTGAGAATTCAGAGATTATGGTGTGTTTGAGAGAGTTAGAGAGTGATGAAAGTGTAAAAATGCTTGGAGGATGCTCGGGTTTTATAGAGGAAGGATTAGGGTTGGTTTGGAGGCGTTTAATGGAGGTTTAAGGCCATTGGGTGAGGTGGAAATGTGTGGATTCGTGCTAACCCCGCGGCTGATTCAAACCTGCTGCCCGCCAGTACCCCATGCGGACCGTATGGGTGAGGCCATGCGGTCCGCAAGGCCTTGGTCAGGAACACAAAATTTTATTTTTTTTGTTTTGTTGATTGGGCCTTGTCTAGTTGTTACATAATACGTGTTTTAGGACCATTTTAAGGCTTTTAAGCATATGAAACATGTTCTAAAGGTTACACAAGTATATAACGAATATGAATAAGTATAAGAATCACGTTTACATTTCATACGAAGTATGAATGTCACGTATTTGCGAGTTTATCAATGTTTTCAAGTATCAAGCATGAACGTATGAATATGTATAACATGAGTTGAAATAAAATACGAGTTTTCATTATGATTCAAATCTCGGATGACAATGATTATAATGAGGAACGAATACAAGATTACAAGGTTTCCAAAAATAGAAATACAACACGAGCTTTCTAAATATGGAAAGTATGAAAAAGTCGGGCATTACAGTCTCCCCTCTTTTAGGAAATTTCGTCCCGAAATTTAGGAAGATGCAACGAAAAGATGCGGATACTTAGTCTTCGTATCACTTTCAAGTTCCCAAGTAAATTGAGCGTCACATTTTCCTTCCCATCGAACCTTGACTACCGAATTCGGTTGCGCCTCAATTTTTTGATTCCTCGGTCCATGATTTCGACTGGTATTTCCACAAAATGCAATGTCTCGTTGATTTGAAGGTCTTCGAGTGGAACTTGAAGTCCTTCTTCAGCTAGACATTTCTTGAGATTTGAAACATGAAAAATTGGGTGAACATTGTTGAGGGCTTGAGGTAGATCCAGTCGATGCTACCTTGCCAATCCTTTCGAGAATCTTGAAAGGACCAACATAGCGAGGAGTGAGCTTGCCTTTCTTACCAAATCGAACAACATCCTTCCAAGGGATACCTTGAGAAGTACATTATCACCTACGTTGAATTCCAAAGGCTTGCGTCTTTTGTCATCATAATTCTTTTGTCGGCTTCGGGCTTTGAGAAGATTATCATGAATTTGTAGGATCTTGTCCGTCGTCTCTTGTATAAGTTTGAGGCAAGTGATTTGAGAGTCTCCGATCTCGTGCCAATAAATAGGCGAATGGCACTTATGACCATACAATGCTTCAAATGGTGCCCTTTGAATACTAGCGTGATAACTGTTGTTGTACGAGAATTCTACCAAGAGTAAGTGCGAATCCCAGTTGCCGCCAAAATCGATTACGCATGAGCGAAGCATATCCTCCAAGGTTTGGATAGCACGCTCGGTTTGACCGTCGAATTGAGGGTGAAAAGCGGTGCTAAGATTGAGACCAGTACCAAGAGCAGTTTGAAACGTTTGCCAAAGGCGGGAGGTAAAACGAGCATTGCGATCGGAAATGATGTCCATGGGGGTACCATGACGACTAATGACTTCATCCGTGTAGATACGAGCCAATTTCTTGACCTTGTAATCTTCACGAATGGCGAGGAAATAAGCGGATTTGGTCAATCGATCAATGATGACCCAGATGATGTCGTGACCAGACGAAGTGCGAGGAAGCTTGGTAATGAAATCCATAGCAATACTCTCCCATTTCCAGACATGAATTTCTGGTTGTTCAAGTAAGCCAGAGGGACGTTGATGTTCAACTTTAACCTTGGAACAAGTAAGACACTTCGAGACGTAAAGAGCGATATCCTTCTTCATTCCAGGCCACCAATAAGAAGCTCGAAGGTCATGGTATATCTTGTTTTCATACGTACGTAGCATAAAATGAGTTTAAACGATTCCTCATGGCAAGCTATTGAAACAAGATAAATATTAAAGTGGCATGTGTGTAACGTAATCAAACCAAAGATTGAAACGCAATAAGCTCTTAACATAACCCAACGTTCACAGGCGGTGCGTTAAGCCTATAGCGCTATATATGTCAAGGATAGGCTCGTACGAAGTTAATGATATGTTTAACAGGAAAAGTATAAACCTAAGTTCAATGTATCAAGTAGTCAAGTATGAGTGCATGTATAGGCAATGTTTGTGCATTTGAGTATAAAGTTTATGTGTAAGTTTCATAGATAAACATGTTACACCCCAAAGAGTGGTAAACGAAAAAGGGGGGTCAAGTATACTCACGGTTTTGCAAGCTTTCCGACTTGGCGATTCCGTGAAGAGTTGTTTGGTTGTATGAGGAACACCGAGATATCCTACAAGAGGAAAACGTAGGTGTGAGTATTGGATGTTGATGGAAGATTCGGAATTTGGCATAAAGCATAACAAAATAACGTATACGAAATTATTCACTAACGTCTAGCACTCGTTTTGACACTATGAGAACCCGTTAGGGTTTATGTGATTTCATGCGTTATAACACCTATTAGAATCGTAACGAGGAACTAAACACTTTAGTGATTAAACTTAGTAACTTGACACATGATTATTTAGTCATTATCAAGGTTTCGGTTTTAAGTATATTATATAGTTATATATGTACATTATATCATAAGTCCTTCAAGGATGTCATATAAGTCATGTAGGAGGTAGGAAGATAAATCTTCCATTTAGGAACCTCATGTAAGTTCACCACTACACAAGTTCTCATAGACAACAAGGAGGGTCAAGAACAAGAATAATAATGGAAATGAAATTACATGTTATCACTACACTAAGTAGCCAAGTAATCTACAACCCGGTGAGCCGACGTCGACACAAGTCGAAGGCTAGACGGGGTTGTGTCACTTTCAACTAGCAAGCTACTTAGGATGGAATGAGACAACATCAAGTGTTGTGTGGACTTGGATGTAGGATAGCCCAAGCTAACCTTGTAGTCACACTGGCTTCAAGTTCAAGATTTGGCAACACTTGTGAGCTTAAAGCTCATGTAAAACAGAAAGTTTAGGATGTTAGAACAACCCATATTTCATGTAGAACAAGCTTGGTTTGGCTCACTAACCATAAACTTGGTTAGGAGCATAAGAACTCAAGGTTGTTTGAGGTGAAACATAAGTTTGAAGAGATTTTGTTCAAAACAGAAACTTTGGAACCCTTTTGGTGAATTTCCAGGTTTGGATTCTTCAAGGAGAATCCGTGGAACCAAACCTAAGGTTAATCCAAGTGTTATGGAAGAAGAATTAAGCAAAAAGGTTAAGAAATGAGCAAGTTATGCTCACTTTTGTAAATGTTGATGAATCTGCCAATGTTCTTGAGAATTCAGAGATTATGGTGTGTTTGAGAGAGTTAGAGAGTGATGAAAGTATAAAAATGCTTGGAGGATGCTCGGGTTTTATAGAGGAAGTATTAGGGTTGGTTTGGAGGCGTTTAATGGAGGTTTAAGGCCATTGGGTGAGGTGGAAATGTGTGGATTCGTGCTAACCCCGCGGCTGATTCAAACCTGCTGCCCGCCAGTACCCCATGCAGACCGTATGGGTGAGGCCATGCGGTCCGCAAGGCCTTGGTCAGGAACACAAATTTTATTTTTTTGTTTTGTTGATTGGGCCTTGTCTAGTTGTTACATAATACGTGTTTTAGGACCATTTTAAGGCTTTTAAGCATATGAAACATGTTCTAAAGGTTACACAAGTAAATAATGAATATGAATAAGTATAAGAATCACGTTTACGTTTCGTATGAAGTATGAATGTCACGTATTTGTGAGTTTATCAATGTTTTCAAGTATCAAGCATGAACGTATGAATATGTATAACATGAGTTGAAATAAAATACGAGTTTTCATTATGATTCAAGTTTTTGATTACAATGATTACAACGAGGAACAAAATACAAGATTACAAGGTTTCAGAAAATAGAAATACAACACGAGCTTTCTAAATATGGAAAGTATGAAAAAGCCGGGCGTTACAGATAACCAGTGCCATAGTAGCTGACCTGGAATAAATAACCGCACGCCACGTCACCTTAAGGCCTGACATCGTCCGAGGGGAAAGTATGGATATTCCCTTTGGTCGGACAGCTGGCAAACATTGGCTAGCTGGCAGGTCGCCTCATCGCCCATTCTCTGGCTATAAATAGAAGGCACCATCCACAGATTTAGGGGTTCGATTTCTTACTCTCTTACTACACACACACACACACTCATCCTCAAAGCGATTACTTATTCTCACGCCGGCGGGTGGTTACGAAGAGAACCCCCATCTTATCCTACTCGTAGCGAGTCACCGGTGTTGTTCGTTTTGCAGGATCTTCAGGAGAGTTAGCCATCTGTCGAGTGAAGGATTAAGGTTGATCCACCCTACACGAGACTATCCCTGCTACGTAACCTTAGGATTACTTAGTGTTTCTTCATTGGCATCCACCCCATTTTAAAAACAAACCATTTTTTGTCTTTTTCCTTCTAAAATACACTCTCAGAATGGCTAACCCAAACTCTTCATTACAAATTGACAGCGAATATTCTCCGTTTGGATCAGTGACGGACAACACACACGTCCAACACCACCAGAGGGAAGAACAGGTTGAAAGAGAATTCACGGAGGCAGGGGTCACTAACTTCTTTGGTAGCGCTACTCGAGCAAACCAACAAACTCCCCATGTCGCACCAACAACCAACACAATTTTTCCTTCACTTCCTGAAGGTGAAACACCAGCATCCTGGTATGCCAAGTCACAGGCCTTCCTCAACGCGGCGTACGCCCAAATGTGTGTGTAAGCCCGATTTCCAACACAATTACCAATGTAACAAGCACAAGTACAACATGCGTCGCAAGGAATCTAGTCGTTACACAGGCAGTCCAGTTATGACACAGAATCATAAGAACAAGTACCTTCGCGTGCAACGACGCACAACACTGGGGAACAACATCCACGAGACAGTCATCTGAACATAAGTAACACCCGGAATACCCATCACACCATGGGGAACCCCAGTGATAACTATGCCAATCGATCTAAAAACCATACGCCCGTGCGCGAGCGGTTGGGTCCACCGTGAATGGTGGACGAATTCGAGATCATGTCAGACGAACATGATCCGACTTATTGGTAGATTCTACTAGTGTGTTCAGCAGGCTACCAAAAGACCATGAAGCATACAAGCCTCGCGTACGCGTAGGTTACAACCCAGCAGCAGAACACAACTTCACGTTAACTTATCAACTAGAAGGCGTCGCAGAAATATCAAAATTTATAAGAGAAATAGCTATGGCTCCGCTCGAAAAGACAAAACTGCCACACAATGTGTGGGAATACAACAAACTCACAGATCCTGTCGATCACATCCAAGTATTCATGAGTGCAGGAGTCCTAGGTGGCTGGTTACTTCCAGCATGGTGTCACCTGCTCGTCCAAACATTTATAGGTGCGGTTCGCGCATGGTTCGACAGCTTACCTTCTGGAAATATTAAGTCATGGATGGATTTCCAAGAAAAGTTCTTATCACACTTTAGCCAGCAACGAAGATATACCAGAGACCCAGCAGATGTGCTCAGCATCTGGAGGAAAGAAAATGAAGGTTTCGAAGACTTCATCACACGGTACAACAAGGAGTGCTTGGAGATAGGAAATGTGGGCGATGAAATGATGCATGCTCACTTCATGCACGCTGTCAAATATGATGATCTGATTTGACGATTAAGAGGAAGGGACGATGGCCCAAAAGATTGGGGGACGTTCATTGACGCGGCAAAAATCATCACACAGACTGAAAAACACCTAACCGGCGATGAAGGCCGTCAGTACAATCATAACAAGCACGTTAGCGAAAGGCGCACCAGAAGGGGGAGGAACTCCACCTGGAAGACATCTGGTTATAGCGATAACATACAATCCACCGAAGACGCTCGCAACACCATCAATCGAATTGGGTACAGGAAAGAAATAAAACAAGAAAATAGGGAACGACAATGGACACCCCTCACAAAAACTCCTTCAGAAGTGTTGTCTATAGAAAATCACCAGTTCAAAGCTGTGCAACAGATGCGAAACAAGAAAGGCTAGGACCCCAACCTTTTCTGTGATTATCACAAAGACTCCGTCATCTCACTGACGATTACATAAGTCTGAGACAAGAGATAGAAAGAGCGCTCAAAAGCGGGAAGCTGACACATTTAATAAAGAATGTGAGAAAAGAGACGCGGAACATTAAGTGAAGGGACAAAGGCCCAGATAATAAGAAGTTGCGCAGATTAGAAACACACATGGTGCAAGGCGGCCCTAGCAAGTCAAGGAAGAAGCAAAACAAACCGTTTCTTAGCTAATCATGCGACAAAGTCGTTGCCCTTTGTTAAGGTGGTTCGCGCATGAACCCTACCCTATATATATATACATATATGTACATACATATATGTACATACATATATATGTACATATATGTATATATATATGTATATATATATATATGTGTGTATATAATGTATAGGTTTAAGATCTTGTAAAAAAGACCTTTTTCGTGAGAAGTGTGAGAAGACATAAAAATTGACATGTAGGCATTATGTTTTGAACTTAGACAAGATATTGGGTTGTTTGGGCAAGAAAAACATCAAAGATAACAATTTAAGACATAATGAATTCTAGGCTTAAAAGTTAAAACACCATGCTAAGAACGTTAAGTAGTGTGTTTTAAGTGTTAATTAGTGTGTTTTAGTTGTGTCTTAAATTTCATGCCTAGAATTCATTGCATTGTGTCTTAAATTGTTATTGTTGGTGTTTTTCTTACCAAAACAGCCCAAAACATCATGGCTAAGTCCAAAACATGATACTTACATGTCAATTCCTATGTCTTCTCACACTTCTCACGAAAAAGGTCCTTTTTAGAGGAAACTCACCATATATATATATATATATATATAGAAACGGGATCAAGAAAAAACGATTGAAAGTGTGAAAACGGTGAGAACGGATCCTGATCGCACACGTGGTAGGGGCGCCAAATGATATACGGGGCACCATTGTCATTGTCCACCTCCGCGTAATAGAAGGCGTTATAATTCATTTTCAACCTAGAATCAATATTCGGCATTTTCATTATTTAGAACTTATCAATGGCGTTTTACAACTTTTGTTACGTATATCTGAATTATGGCGTTTTCATTAAATATGTTATTCCAATTATTTATTATTCAACCAATGGGTTGTTGATTATGGCGTTTTGTTTATGATTATTCATTTTAATCCAATTCCTATATTTTGTAGCAAATTCATTTTGTAAATATCTTGGCGTTTTTGGCATTCCTAAATTCATTATAACATGCCCGTTTCAGTAGCAACTTCATTTTGTAGATCTGTGTATATTATAAAGGTAAATATCTTGGCGTTTTTAGCGTTCCTAAATTGATTATATTTCATTAATAATTTAAAACATTACAACTAAGATAAAATAAAACTTAACAAATAATCTTCAGTGGATGGTATTACATCAGAGATGTACCCATCGCTTTGGTCATCACTTTATTTAGAACCCCAAGGGCTAGAATATCTCTCTGAACGGCCTCATCCATACTAAGTATGGCGTTGATGGTTTTGACCTTCACCCTTCTCCTTTCTGAGAACTTTAGGACGAAATGTCTCTCCAACCTCTCAAAACTCCATGCAATAACATGAGCCATTGTTTTAAAGTTTTTATGGCGTTTTAAAAAAATTGTGGCGTGTTTATAGAATTTTGTGGAGTGTTAAGTTTGTTTATCTGTTCTACTTATATAATGACCTTTTTTGGCGTGAGTTAGATATATGTTTTTGCTGCCAAAAAACAATAGTAGGATGCAGCCCTATATATTTTGCCTATTATGTGTATATTTTTGTAGTTTTGGTCATTTGATGTAGGATGCAGACCTATAATGTGACAGGTAATTACGGCGTTTAGAAAATATAAAAAAAATTGAATTGCCATGGTGTGGTTTTTAATATAATAAATGTTAGTAATAAAGTTTCTGTTGTTTAAGTTACTGTTTGTAGTTACTGTTTGTTCAGCCATATCTGTTAAGGCTGTAATACTTCCCATTTTTTAAGTTTGCCGTTTTTATTTAATGGCGTTTTATAAATAAAGATGGCAAACTAAAACTTTTGTACAGCACCCTTTTTTGTTCTATTCACTTGCACCTTGTTTTATACATTTCAGTAATTATTTGGAGTTTTTTTTAATAATACGTGATTCAAGGAATTTGGTGTTTTGTTATTTGGCGTTTGTGGCATTTTGGCATTTTATAAGTAATTTAGAGAAGTAATGTATTTTATTAGAAGAAATTAGATAACAAACCACAGAAAATGACACAAAAAATAGGAAAGAAAAAAATAAAAAATGCTAATCCAATTTCTTTTCCAAATCTTCACTGCCATCAGTCTCTTCTTCTTGAACTTTTTGTCCCCTGAACCTTTGAATTCCTTAGAGAGGAGTTGATTTTTTCCTACACAGCAGAAACGGCCTGCTCTAGACGAAGCTGATCGTTCAGTAAAATATGGCGTTTTGGTTTTGGGTTGATCTTTTGTTGTTGTTGGGATTGAACCCTGTGAAAAGGAACATATGATAAAAATGCAAAATCACATCAGATAATTGGTCCTGATGACAGAGTTTACAAGTTCTGTTCCATAAACTCTGCCTTGCTTAAAGCTCTGCCTTCTATCATCTGTTAGGGCTAAACGACAAAGTTCAAAGTTCTGTCAGAAGACAAAGGAGTGGATAGTGATCAGTGTTTGGTGATAATAGTGCTTGGCACTCATCAGAGTTTAGGCATAGTGGTGCTTAGAGTTAGTTTTATTTGTTACCTCTCACTATCAACCCTAGCGTCATCAAAGATGCTCATAGGTTAGAAGTGTTAGTATAAATAGTCGATCAATTTTACTGTTTTATGCATCTATCAAAAAGATCATTCACCTATCATCTTCTCTGCATTTCTGTACTATTCAAACGTTCTTATTGGGCTAGGGGGAGTTTGTTATTCACATGAAAAACCATAAGTTTGAGAGCATGATGATCAAAACAAACAACCATTAGTTTTGATAAAGTTTTCCATATATTTTCGTTGCCTTTAACTTTGATTTCTACCTTCACTTTCCATTTTTGAAACAAAAATCACAGCTAATTCGAACTTAGATCCTAAGAATTGTTATCAGAGCTTGGTCAATCAAAATGTGATTTAGCTATCAATTTGATTTGAAAGATCAGCTCTCCCTGCTAATTCGTTTGATAGTTTTCTTTGGGAAACAAAGTTTTATTACCTTTAAAGTTTGTAAAACAAAAATATGTTGAAAACCATTCAGAAATGTCTCAAAACACACCTGAGTCCAAAATTGGATCGATGTTTAAACCACCGATGCTGAAAAGAAATGAATATTTCATATGGCAGCGTTGGTGGGTCACATTTTAGCTCAGCAAAACACAGGATGTTGGCGATCTGTTGTATTTGGGCCACACGTACCAATGGTTCCAAGTACACATGATCCCAACACTCAAGTGCCAAAAATATTGATCCATACTCCGAGCAGGATTTCCAGAAAAATGAGTTGGATGCTAAGGCGTTTAGCGTTGTTGCTTCTGCCTTACCCAACGAAATCTTTGCTGAACTGCTCCACTGTAATAGTGCAAATGAGTTGTGGGATGCACTAAAAGAGCAATTCGGTGATACTGAGGAAGTGATTGAAAACAATAGAGAAGTTCTGAATCAACAATATGAAACCTTTTGTCACGTCAAAGGAGAGTCTCTAACCCAACAGTTCGAAAGTTTTAGCTGTCTCATAAGTGAACTCAAGCTGGTGAACATACAATTTTCTAATTCGACTGCCAACAGTCGTTTCCTTAGATCGTTACCAGAGAAATGGGAGACTGTAGCTTACGTTACATGAACATGTGTAGGTTTTAAAGAAATGACACTCACACAGCTTCATGGTTGACTTCTCATTTATGAGAGAGAGTTGAACCAGAAAAAGAAGTTGCAAGAGTCTGGTAAAATGGCTGATGATTACACTATGGGTAACACAACACTTTTTGGCCAAGAAGAGGGTTCTGGAAGTGGAAAGGATCAGTGTTATGATCATTTTATTGATATAACTTATGGAGGAAACTTTAACTCTGATTCTTACTCACCCAACTATGCACTTACTGCAAGTGGGAAAGCCAAACCTCTGACAATCTCTCTTTTGAGTTAAATGATTTACAACACTTTGAACCATCTGATTTGGAAGAGATGGACATTCTGCACCAACTGGCTCTATTAAGTGTTAGAGCTAGTAAATTTTACAAGAGAACATGTAGAAAATTCCCTAGGTTGCATGGGGGATTGAAGGTTGGGCTAGATAAATCTAAAATCAAGTGCTATAAGTGCAATAGGTTAGGACACTTTGCCAGAGAATGCAGATCTCAAACTTCAGGACCAATTGTAACACATCCTGGCCCTAGACCTCAGCACACACAAAGCACTACCCAATATACCCCTGCTCATCAAGTGCAAAACACTTCTCACTATGCACACCCTGCTACCTCTATTCCAGTGCATTATGTTCAAACCAGTGTTCCACAAATTCAATATGTCCAAGAACCACCACCTCAAGTGCATGTGCATCAAGCACCTCATGTCACTCAAACTACTAAAACCACTGCTCCGACAGAGGTTAACCAACAAAGCTTTTTCACTCAAGGTTTTGAGGACTGGAGTAGTTTGCCAAAGGAATTAACTGATGAAAAATTTGCTCTTATGGCCAAAAATGATTTTGAAAGTGAAAACTTTTGCTTAATGGCCTTAAAGACAATTGTTGAAGGTGATGAGTCTGTGGAACAAGTGTCTAAATTCGATGAAATTCAAAGTTGTGATGAAGCAGTGGTTTCAAAAGACACTGTTGATGAAGAAAAGAACTCTCTATCTGATCCATGGGATACAAAGGAGTGTGAAGATATTGTGACTGTGCTCTCATGGCTGCTTCTAAGGTATCACCCCAGATCCTCAAAGATCTATGTTCTGAAAAATGCATCATAGTTTTTGCAAACATAAAAAGGGTAAATGAAAACCTTAGAAACAAAATTTTGGAAGATGAACTAAATTTTGAAAAATCACAAAAGAGTTGAAAAACAAACTTGGTTAACTAAGTTTCTGAAATTAGCAGCCTGAAGCATGAAGCAAGCATAACCAAAGACCAACTCCAAACTATGGTAGAGAAATACCAAGTTTGCAAAAAGGAGTTAGAATCCACACAAATCACATGTGAAAAATGGGTTGAGTCTTGTAAAGGTTATGAAATGTTGTTGGAAAATCAGATCAAGAGCAACATAAAATTTGGCATTGGTTTTAACAAAAATGATCAAGTTTCTGAAAATGTTATGAAAATTGATTCTGAATTGGTTGAAGTTGCCCCCAAAAACTTGGCTGATGAAGAAATAAAAGTCACATATGAAAATGGAAACAAAATCATTTTGGAAAAACCTGAGGGTTCCTCAACTTTAAAGAAGTTGAGAAATATCAATTCAAACCCACATGGTCAGATGAGTGTGACATTTTAGAAACCTTCAAGCCAATGGACTTTACAACCACTGATGATGTTAAAGCACCAAAAGCTAGAGTCATTCCTATTAAGGATCTTCCAGTAGATGTTACAACGTCTGCTAAAAAGAAGTCTGAAAAAGGAAAGAGGAAGGAAAAGGTCAAAAATTTGTTTTGTAACTTTTGTGAGAAAAGAAATCATGTCACTGAAAACTGTTTTCTGTTAAGAGCTTATGACATAAACAAAACTTGTGTGATCCCAAATTCCTCAAAATGTATCATCTATGATAAGACAAATCACAAGACTCATGAGTGTGTTTATCTTAAAACCTATGATGAAAAGGTAAAAGAGATCTAAACAAAAGCTCTGGAAAGTCAAAGTTCAAGCTCTGCTAGAAATAAATCTAAGCAGACCTTTGACCCTATTGAAACATCTGTTAGTAAAGCACTGACCAAAATCTATGTTCCCAGAGAGGTACAAGTGACACACCTGCAAACAGATATCCAAGAGCGTATGGCCAACCTATTTATCAAAAGGTTCCTTTTAGTTATGAGGGTTACAAAAATCCCTCAAAGTCAAAATTCAATAGGCATCCTCATGGCTACCAACATCTGATAGGAAATGGTTCACAGCAGTGGTTACAAAGATCAATCCAAACCACTGACCATTCTCCAGAATTTGAGGTTGGACAATCTGTGACCCCATCCAAAGCCATTTTGGCTTTGGAAACTCACCTAAACTAATTATTTACTAATGTCCAAGGAGCTTCTACTAGCCTTGATAGTTTATGGTATGTAGATAGTGGAGGCTCTAGGCACATGACAGGATTTAGAGCCCTTATCAAAGATTTCATGGCTCATGGAGGGGGTGATATATCTTTTGGTAACAATTCCAAAAGGGCAGGTGTTGGGGTCAGGGTGTGTTCAAGGCGGGAAACTCAAATTTGAAAATGTTAATCTCATTGACAATCTAAAATTCAATCTTCTAAGTGTTTCACAATGAGTGATAAAGGATACGGATCCTTCTTTACAAAGAAAACATGTCAAATTGTAGGACCAGAGGTTGTTAAAAAGATTGATCAAATCATTGCTGAGAGCAAAGCACAACTTGTTGCTCATAGGAGTGGCAATCTGTATGTGGTTAATATGTTGAAGGATAACCCAATGTCTAACGCATGCCTGTTCTCAGTTGCTTCGAGCAAAGAGACAGAGTTATGACATAGAAGACTTGAGCATACAAATCTCAAAACTATCAACACTCTCTCAAAACAAAGTCCTGTCAGAGGTTTACCTCAAAAACAATTTACTTGTGAAGAGCATTGTGTTTCCTGTTAAAAAGGTAAACAACATAAAAGCTCTTACAAATCCATTGAAGAGTCCAAAACAACCCAGTGCTTGCAATTGTTGTACATGGATCTGTTTGGCCCTGTAAAAATCACGAGTCTCACAAAGAGAAGGTATTGTTTGGTCATTGTTGATGATTTTCAAGGTTTACATGGACTTTCTTCATGCACTCTAAAGATGAAACTGCTGGCATTTTGCAAAATTTTGTAAAACAAGTTGAAAAGCAATTTGACCTACCAGTAAAAATTTTTAGAAGTGACCATGGGATAGCGTTTAGGAATAAGGAGTTGGATGCTTTCTATGAGTCAAAAGGGATTGTTAGGCAATATAGCATCCCAAGGACTCCAGAACAAAATGAGGTGGTTGAAAGGAAAAATAGAACTTTAATTGAATTAGCAAGAACTATGCTTGCAGACTCAGGTTTACCCTTGTCTTTTTGGGCAGAGGCTGTAAACACTGCTTGCTATGTTCAAAACAGAGTTTTGATTAACCCCAGGCATCAAAAGACTGCCTGTGAAATTCTTTACAAAATCAAACCTCTGATCTCATATTTCAAAGTTGTTGGTTGTCCATGCTTCATTTTAAACTTAAAAGATTAAATTTCAAAGTTTGCAGCCAAAGTTGATTGTGGTTATTTTATTTGGGATACTCAACCACTGCCAAAGCCTATAGAGTTTTTAACTCTAGTACAAAGTGTGTTGAAGAAACTCTGAATGTGAAGTTCAATGAACTTTCTCATTGAAAATCCCAGCAAATCCTACTGAGTTGTTTGACTTAGAAAAATTTACATTTGAAGATGTGTCTATCAAGACTAACCATGCAGGCACATCACAATCAACACCTCAAGATCAAGGATATGATTGTGTCCTTCCAAACTTCAAAGTCAGTCAAGCTACTAGAGGAGAAGAGGTTAGTAACAATGGTGAAAGCTCTGCTGGCTCAACAATTGTTGATCCACAAACCTCTGCTAGTTCTCAACATCAAACCACTGTTGATAAAAGTCCACATAATGTGAACAAAAGTCAACACAATCACACATCCATACCTCCTATACCTCCACCACCATTCCAATCAAAGGCTGGATCTTCAAATTCACCAGTAGAGGTTAGCTCAGATGATACACATTTGCATCCTTCACCTCAAAATGCTATTGTCCCATATCAAGGTGAATTGATTTTCCTCAAAATCCATCCACTGGATCAAGTTATTGGCAACATAAATGAGGGAGTGCTCACAAGAAGCCAATCCCAAAACATTTGCCTCTTTGCTAGCTTTCTATCACTCACACAACCTGTCAAGTACCAAGATGCTTTAAAAGATAATAGTTGGGTAGAAGCTATGCAAGAAGAGCTCCTTCAGTTCAAAAGGCAACAAGTTTGTGAACTTGTACCACTGCCTAAGGATGTATGTCCAATTGACACAAAGTGGGTCTTTTAGAACAAAAGTAATGAAAGGGGTATTGTTGTCCTCGTGGTTCAAGGCTACAGACAGGAAGAAGGCATTGACTATGATGAATCCTTTGCTCCAGTAGCAAGATTAGAAGCCATTAGACTGTTCTTAGTTTTTGCTGCTAACTACAACATCAAAGTGTTTTAAATGGACATCAAAAGTGTATTCTTGTATGGAAAGATCAAGGAAGAAGTGTATGTGTGTCAACCTCCTGGATTTGAAGATGCATTCTATACTGATCATGTGTACAAGCTCAACAAAGCACTGTATGGTCTAAAACAAGCAACCAGAGCCTGGTATGAAAATCTATCCACTTTTCTCTTATCCATTGGATTTTCAAGAGGTAAAATTGACAAAACTTTATTTTTGAAATGGAGAGGAAAAGATTTGATGCTTGTCCAAATCTATGTGGATGACATCATATTTGGATCCACATGCACTGCCATGTGTGAAGAGTTTAGAAAACTCATAGCAGCTGAGTTTGAAATGAGTGCAATGGGTGAGCTACAATGTTTTCTTTGTCTTCAAGTTAAACAAAAGCATAATGGCACTTTCATTCATCCAAATAAGTATGTCAAAGAACTACTTAACAAATTTGATATGAATGACTCTAAACCTTGTAGCACACCCATGGCAACCTCAAAGCTTGTCACTGTTGACGACAAAGATGACTTGGTTGATCGAACTCTTTCTAGAAGTATGATTGGGTCTTTATTGTACCTAACTGCTTCTAGGCCAGATATCATGTTTACAACATGTGTTCGTGCCAGATCCCAGTCAGCACCTAGAAAGTCAAACTTAGCTGTTGTGAAGAGGATATTCATATACATAAAAGGTGCTCCCACACTTGGTATCTGGTATCCTGCTAATGGAAACATTGAGCTTTCAGGTTACTCAGATAGTGATTTTGCTGGTTGCCACACCAAAAGGAAGTCCACATCATGAGGAGTTCAATTCCTAGGTGATTGCCTAGTGTCTTGGCAAAGCAAAAAGCAAGTTGCAGTGTCCACATCCACTGCAGAGGCAGAATAAATTGCTGCTGCAAGTTGCACTGCTCAATTTTTATGGCTTCAGAACCAACTGCTAGATTTTGGTGTAACTGCTTTAAAGACTCATCTCAAGATAGATAGTCAAGCAGCTGAAAACATCATTAAAAATCCTGTCTCCCACTCCACAACAAAGCACATTGAGATCAGACATCACTTTGTGAGAGATTACTATGAAAAAGGTTTGATTTCTTTACAACATGTCATACTAAAGATCAACTGGCAGATGCTCTAACCAAAGCATTAGATACATCCACCTTTGAAAGTCTGATCTCTAGGATTGGAATGCTAAACATGGATTGAAAGAAAATCTTTATGTTCCATGTATAAATAGCAATAAAATGTTTTCAGAAAATAAAAAATCCATCCATAAAAATAGTCAAAATTGAAAGTTTTCAATAAATCTCAAAAGTCTGTTCAATCCACTTCTCTTTCAAAACACTGATAGGCTTGAAAATCTATCCATTGGCAAAAGTGTATTCTCTGATGAGTGATCCTATCCACTGATAGTGTAAAATCAAAACACTGCTCTTCATCCACTGTTGACACTCAACAGTGTTTACCATAACAACTGTCTTCCATACACCATCAGAGGTTACACGTGGATAGATGATAACCGTCAGATCTTTGCCACGTCATCATCACTTTTTCATTTTATAAAACCCTGTTCTATTCCAACCAGTGGTTTTTACTCTGCTGTATCGAATTCAAAATTCTAAAAGCTGTTTTCTCTCAAATATTCTTCATTTTCACAACTGTTCTTCATCATCTACGATCATGATGACTCTCATTTTCAAAACCCCATGCAATTACACTGCCGTTTTTGAAGAAATTGACTCAAATAAACGATATCATCCAATGATCAAAGTTTTGAAAGAGTCAAAATACAAGGAACTCATGGAAATCATTGCTCCTATCTACCGAACATCTTTAAGAGAGTTTTGGCCAAATGCCACGGTTCATTACACGCAGAAAGTAGCTTATGCTATTATTACAACGGTGGGAAAAACACTGGTGGAAGTAACTCCTGCTTCAATTTCAGAGGGTTTTAGGTTAAATGACCTAGATCATGCTACTACCTTTCCAATCGCTGATTTACGACACGAGTTCATCGAAAGACGGTATGTTGGTCAACTTAAAGGTAAAACTATCTATAAACCCCAATTTCCTGCTGAAATGAAATTTTTCTTTCACACATTGTTGACATGTTTGTCAGCCAAGTCAACAGCTTTTAATGAGATACCTTTGAACATGCAATACTTGGGTTATGCAATTTTAACAAAATCTGATTTAAACTTTTCCCAAGTATTGTTCAATGACTTGGTGGCAAATCTTGACAACATTAAAAAGGATCGCTCACTTTTTCTGATGCATCCAAGATATTAAAGTGTTTATCTTCAAAACAAGATTGGTGATGGTGTTAAACAAGGTGTTGTGACACCACATGGCAGCCTTACTCATGAAACCTTTACTTGCATCACCAATCAATCAAAATCAAAAACACAATTATAGGAGGCTGAGCCTGTTTTAGAAGAACATAACGTTCAATCTCAACCTCCTACTACTGAGCCCACTGCTCTTGGTGATCAGGGAACTACAACCAGTGCTTTGAAAGCCACACCAACAATCACCAAAAAGAAACCACAGAAAAATTCAAAAAGCCCACCAAACCAAGAACCAAAAAAGGACTTCTGAAAGATGAGATCCCAGAAGTTAACCCTATGACAACACAAAAGTCACCTGAAAACGCTGCTGCTACTTCTTCACAACAGATGTTAGAAAGATCTCAACCTACTTACCAAACTCCTCCTTCATCCACACAAAAGGATAAGGTTGTAAACACAGGGACACCAAAGTATGAAGCTCTAGATCCACTTGGCTTTATCTTCCGCAGTCCCTCTCCCAGGGCAATGTCTCTTTCATCTCCACAACCTTCTCCCATATCATTACCACCCACAATTTTATCTTTGTTGAATGCAATTGATTTGGAACAGACACTAACCAGTTCTTCTCACCAACCTATCACTGAGAATATACTTCTGAATGTGACTGGGCCTGATTCTTTAATCTTTGCTAGCACAACAACAAGTAAAGAGGCTATATCCCTTGGGTTACAAGTAACCCTTGGTGATAGTTGAACAAGAGCAGCTACTAGAAT
The DNA here is from genome assembly GCA_947069175.1 of Scalesia atractyloides. NCBI lineage: Eukaryota > Viridiplantae > Streptophyta > Magnoliopsida > Asterales > Asteraceae > Scalesia > Scalesia atractyloides. Next base: position 28,751,559 of record CAMTDV010001633.1, read on the forward strand.
TGTTGAACTCCCTTGTTCTCAATTGGACAATGGTTACATATATAAGACTCTGTTGAAGGCAACAACCACTGAGGCTACCAAGGTAACCTTTGATAAAGTTGGAAGTCCCCAGTACCAAGACAAAGGGGCATCCGTGTTTGAAGAAAGTTTTGAAACCTCTACTCATGATCTCACAGATAAAACTACCACAGTTGGTAGGAGTTCAGATGATCCTATTATGTTAGGTGATGAGCTAAAATACAAGGATTTGACGGAGAGAGTTACAAATATTGAAAATTCTGTGGATGAAATCAAGAATATGATGAAGCAGATGTTAGCACACTCCAAAAGTCAATCCACTGTTATACCCACTTCTGAGCTATGGCAACACATGTATCCTCTGCTTCAACAACAAAGATAACACACTGACATTCAACATGAACACCACATGAAACAGTTCAGAAATCTAGTTGATGCAAGGTATAATGACACAATTGCAGATATCAAGGCTATAAAAGCTTACCTCCTCCAAACCACTGGCACATCTCCTCCCACTGTGATTCTGGTTAACAGAGATGATGCCAAAAAGGGGAGAAATTTAATGAAAGAGATGTGTTAAGGCTCAAAATAGATCCATCTTCAAGACCAACAGTGGATATCCCAAGGCCAGATGGAACTAAGAAAGTTGATGAAACTCATAATATTTTGGCTAGGGAAAAGGAGAAAAACAAGCAGAGGGTAAGAGATGAGAGCAGAGCTTTGGTTGAACAAAAGATTTCTCAACAAAAGGAAAAAGAAGAGGTTGGTACTTCTCAGCAAAAGAAGAGAGCTGTTAGAAAAACAAGACAACCAACATCCACACCTTCTAAAACCAATAATGTTGCAAATCAAATCGCAACCTCTGCTCCCACAAAATCTCAATCTCCACCAACTACAACTACACCCATCACTACCACAACCACAACCTTTGACTTCAACAACAGCTGTCACTCTTCCAACATCTTTTCAAACCACTGCAAGGAAAATACTGCCTCCCGCAACTCAATTTCCATTGGATCTACCAGCTGTTAAAAAAGAAATCAAGTTATTCTTTTCTCAGGAAGATCCAGACAAAAGGGATTTCCCATCTTTGGAAGGATATCCTAAACCAAGGACCTAGATGAATATTTGCAATTAAAAGATAAACAAACAGAGGATATCACCAAGAAAGATACAAAAGGAAGACCAGACAGAGAAGTACAAAATTACATGCAGTACCAGCTAAGCAAAGTCAGAAGGTTAGAAGACTTTTCAAAAGACTTGTGCAAAAAAGCTGTCAGAAAGAGAAGATGAGAGCTTGAAGAAAGATTATATTGAGCACATCATGGAGAACAAACAATACAAGGCTACCAGAGTACAATTCAAAGACTGGACTATGAGTGAGCTAAGAGAAGAAGTTGAAAGAATGCAAGAGATGTTGAACGATCCTCTGAAAAAGCCCACTCCTCCAGATTGGAACAAGTTTAAGAAGAATGTGCCTGACAGAGCTTTGAAGCTCAGAAGAATGAAGGAAGAGTTGATTGCAGCACAATATGGTACCAAAAACCAAATTACAAGGCAGTCAGAGGTTAAAGTGACAGACACATACAAAAGGCTTGAAGAAAGAAGAAAGAAAGATCCCTCAATGCCAAAGAAGCTTGATTACACATCAGAGGTTACAGTTCATCAGACCCAACCTACTCAAAAGTCATCTACAACATCTGCTCATTCCATCCTAGCTTAAAATCAAAGAAAAAGGTAGAGAGAGATGTCAAAAGAAGATGAGAGAAGGTATGAGTTGGACCTCATCAAGCAAGGAATTAAAGATTAAGTTCAATTCCACACTGATGATGCAAGTGATATGTTAAGAGAAACCTTGTCAAAGATTGCACATCAACTTCCACCATCACTCTCAACAATAATAAGCCATCCTAGAAAGCCTTCTGATCCAAAAGTTCTATAGTGGAAGGTCAACAAAGACAACCATGAATTGACTCTGCTCAATCAGATGGCCAAGCTACCAAAATAAAAATGGAGGATGTATATGGGTTAGGTGCAGAAGACCTCCAAGATCTGATGAATTTGGAGCTTGAAAAGGATGAGGATGATATAGAGTCTCTTAACTTTGAACTTTAGTTCAAAGGTCAAATAAGAGAACTGTTATTGAGAAATAAAGATCAAGAACTAATGTGTTTTGGCATCATTTGTTCCAGGGGGAGATTGTTGGGATTGAAACCTGCGAAAAGGAACAGATGATAAAAAGCCAAAATCACATTAGATGATTGGTCCTGATGACAGAGTTTACAAGCTCTGTTCAATAAATTATGCCTTGCCTAAAGCTCTGCCTTCTATCATCTGTTAGCGCTAAATGAAAAAGTTTAAAAGTCTATCAGAAGACAAAGCAGTGGATAGTGATCAGTGTTTAGTGATAATAGTTTTATATTCAATATAACAGTGCTTGGCACTGATCAGAGTTTAGGCATAGCAGTGCTTAGAGTTAGTTTTATTTGTTACCTGTCACTATCAACCCTGACGTCATCAAAGATGCTCAGAGGTTAGAAGTGTTAGTATAAATAGTCGATCAATTGTATTGTTTTATCCATTTATCAAAAAGATCATTCATCTATCATCTTCTCTGCATTTCTGTGCTATTCAAACGTTCTTATTGGGCTAAGGAGGGGTTTGTGATTCACATGCAAAAACTATAAGTTTGAGAGCATGATGATCAAAACAAACGACCATTAGTTGTGATAAAAGTTTTCCATATATTTCTGCTACATTTAACTTTGATTTCTACCTTCACTTTCCATTTTTGAAACAACACAACTAATTCAAACTTAGATCCTAACAGTTGTTGTTTTGCTGAAGTGGTTTTTTGGATGTCGGAGACATAGACTGATGTGGTATTTGTCGATGCTATTATTGGGGTGTGATTGTGAGTGGGTTTTTCACTTGATGTCCAAAATAGCATTTACACATTGCATCATCTTCATGCTCATCCCACTCTACATCATTTAATAATGTAGTCTAAAATAGCATTTACACTGGTACCGGTCTCTTCTTCTCATCCCAACCTTCCTCAAGAACAAAGAATACAAAATGACGTATCATTGTCACTAGATTCGTTTTCTTGAACATTTTTCCATCTCATTCAGCAAAATTTTATGGGTGTGACCAAGAGAACATGGCGTTTTAAGTGAATGGTTTGCCAAGAGAACACGTGTTTTTTGTGTTTTGGGTGTGACCAAATGGTTCCTGAGATGTTTGTTTATATAAGAGTTTTTTGCGCGTAGTTTAGACGGGATTTTATTTCAATAAATGTTAGTAATAAAGTATTCGTCGCTTCAGTTACTGTTTGTAGTTACTGGTTGTTCAGCTTTATCGTCAAGGCTGTAACACTTCCCATCTTTCTTGTTTGTCGTTTTGTATATTAATGGTGTTTAACTGATAAGAATTATAAAACACACTAATTAACTTTTTAGTGTTTTCCAATTGTGGCATTTTGGCGTTTTATAGCTAATTGGAGATAATAGTATTTTTATTATTTAAAAATTACATAGCAAACATAGAAAAAATTACACAAAAGAAAAAAATATAATTAAAACTCCTGGTCAGAAGGGATTTTGTCTAAGAAGTATCAATCACTCCCTTCGTCTTCTTCTTCCAGTTTCTCATCCAAGTCCTCACTTTCACTTTCATTGGCGTTTTGTTCTTGAAGATTTTGAAGCCTCCATTTGAACATGTCATGCAACAACTCCAATTTCGTGTTCATGTCCGTGTTCAAACATGTTGCGTTGTGTAACTCCTCCATGAACCCAAGACCCTGCTTGGTCATGATGTTTTCGAGCATGTAGTCTTCCTACTCCCCGTTGTCACATATAATGGCGACCATGTCAGTGTCATCATCAAAACACCATGATTTGATGACTGGGTCCATTTTTGCATTTGCGTTGTTTTGTCCAAATTTTCTGGTTAATCTTTTTTATAACTATATGTGTTTTATCACAGTGGTTATCTAGAGGGACTCCAAGTGCTAAGATCCCCCTTTGTGCTTCTTCTTCCAAGTTCAATATGGCTTTGATTGTTTTAACAAACACACTTCTTCTATTGTCAAAACGGATTACGAATCTTCTGGTTCTGAGGGTGTATCTCCATGAAACGATGGTTGCCATTTTTCTTCCCCTCAAAGTTTTTTGTTTTTGAAATTTGGTGTTTTGGTTAAAGATGGCGTTTAAGTATGATAAATTTTTTGAAGTGATAATTGAAGTGATTGTAACGTCGTTTATATAATGATGATTTTGGCGCGTAGTTTAGGAGGGAAAATTTTGTACTAAATACTAATAATTTACTTTTAGTTACTTTTTTTGTTTCACAACAAATCTGCAACACGTTTTATCATTAAGTGTCGTCGTTTTTGTATCAATAGTGTTTTAGATACATATGTCGTTTCGTTTGCAAGTGAGCGATGTGTATGGAATGGCGTTTAGTCATTAGTGTGGCGTTTTGTTTTAGAGAAGTAGGAAGACCCTTTACCTTTAATCCATAGATTGTTTTGATCCAATGGATAAGGGGCGTTCTCACCGTTTTCACACTTTTAAGCATTTTCCCCAAATCTCACGCCTTATATATATATATATATATATATAATATAGTGTGAGGTTCATTGGGGAACACTAAAAAAGTGGGGAACCGGGTAACTCTCTTAAAAATTCAACTTAACATTTTAAAAGTCATTTTTTCGTCTTTTTCCTTATAAATACATGTAAAAGAATTTTTGATAAAAAAAGATAAAAAATCAAAAAATGTTTAAAAACAGTTAAAATATAACTATCTTATAAAATTAACTTAACATGTTAAAAACCAATCTAAAAAAATCAACGCTTTTCCTTGTAAAAATTGGTAGAAAGTAGTCCAATAAAAAAATTAATTTAGCCTTTTTTAACTGGTTTTTAAACATTTTTTATATTTTTAGTTTTTTATTTTTTTATTAAAAATATTTCTACATGTATTTATAAGGAAAAGCGCGAAATAGAAATTAAAAAAATGATTTTTAACATGTTAAGTTGACCATTTAACAGTGTTTCCCGGTTCCTCATTTTTTAAGTTCCCCAATGAACCATCTCCTATATATACGCTTAGGATAATGTGAGAAGCACTACACTAATTGAGAAACTTTAGAAGCATTTTGGACCACACATTTTCCCTATGTTTTTCGTAATATACACATATATATAGTTTTAAATTGACTATATACATATGTGTGTAATTAAAGATTTGGGAAGGTCCGTTATCAGGCGGTTCTAGACGGAAGTTAATGCGTAAATGTTAACCGATTCGGTAGAATGTTATTACAGAAAGGAGTAGAAGTAGAATGCAGCGGAAGTCTTCATTCATACCGAAAGAGTATACATCTTTATAAGTCCAGCTGCCGGAGTTCGTAGAGAGAATCCGGCAGCACCTCCTGGTAGGGATGGCAAAAACTTAAATGACAAATGAACACACACCACCTATTTATGGGATGAGAAGTTCGCTGGTAAGCATCTAAGTTCGGGCGAACTTGACGTAGTCAAGTTCGGCCGAACTTGACATCAACATCACCATAATGAGCGAACTTGACCTCCACAGGTCAAGTTCGAGCGAACTTGTTTTCTTTTACACTGAAAACTCTGTATTTTGGTCGTGTGTTAAATTCTAACCTATACAATATTCAACACACACTTTATCTAGCCTATTCGACAAGTGACGAACACAAAGTGCATCAACAGATTCCCCCTTGTTCGTTACTGTCGAATCTTGGTCTTCAAACGTGAGCCGTGTTTGAATATTCTGTAACTTCAATCAAGGTGTTTTCCAATGTCGTCGAAACGCGTCAACAAATTCCCCCTTAATTGATGATTCGGGTTTGCATTATCAACATCTAATTCCCCCTGAAATCTCCAGTTCAGATATTTGTTGCACAGTTTCAAACCTCCTCTGATTTGCTTGACCGACAGATTATCTTGAATAGACACCAATTTGAAGCTCATCAATGCAGCTTCTCCATTTCAAGTTTAACCACATCCGCGTTCACTTTAGCGCATATCTCCTATGCTCGATCTTCCGATCTTCAAAACTCAATCGGCAATTGATAGAAACTTCAAAATACAACACCAGTAAACTTCAAATCAATGTTAACCCGCAAAAATATGAAATCCCAATTTCCGTAATCACTCCTGATCAGCAAATCGGCAATCTTTTTCAATCAGCAAATCTTCATCGGAACCAAATCATGTGGTAACACTTCGAATGTGAGAATCACTCGTCCATGATCAAAATCACATTCTTCCTCTTCAGTCACAATAACAGAAATATAGCTATCTCTGGTAGACCAGTGCCACTTAATCACCAAACATCATCATCCAACGGCGGTTAGTCCAAAGAGAAGAATGATTCATCTACTTGAAGACTAAAAATAATGGCCACCAAAGGCTATCATCAGATTTCCTTGGTATTTTTTAAACCATCCGTCTACGGAGCTAGTCACTAATTCCTAAGATTATCACCGAACGTTCTTGAACGTCCTCAGTTCCTCAGTAGTACTAATGACTGCTAATCCAGCTAACTGTTCCTTCACCGGAGATCAGTTCTCTAACCCTTAAGCATCAATCTGTATCAGGATCTGAATAATCTGAACTTCCTGTGATCAAGAATCCCAATGAATCTCAAATCTCTTTATTTCCCAGTTAATCTATAGTCGGAAACCACCCGAATACTGTTGCAACGTCACGAATTTCAAAAATGCCGGAATCTTCATATAAGATGAAATTTTTATTCCCCCTCATTTTTGCAAATTCTGACCATACCAATTTTTTCAGTGAAATTCCCCCTCAAATCTGGAATTTTCAGTATTTAACAAACGCGGAATTTACTTTAAGGCCCATCGGTAGTCTTCAACCCTAATGATCACCAAATTGCTTTGATATCAATGACTACCCTCTCATCTTCAACCATCTCTAACCTCATCATCTCAGCCTCTCTCTAAGGCCTCCGACAGTGTCCCCGAACAGTCAGTATCGGACCTTAAAATTTCGAAAAAATTTCTATCACCAAATTTTTCTATACACCCATCTCATCAAACCGAGCAATAATTTTTTTTTTAGGCATTGGGCAAGTTCGGGCGAACTTGTGAAAGAATCACTTTTCAACAAGTTCGGGCGAACTTGTATCAAAGGATAAGAAATTAAAGCAACAAGTTCGGGCGAACTTGTAAACATAATTTCATTAAAATGCTGTCCAGTTCGGGCGAACTTGATTGGCCAAACACCCAGTTCAAGCGAACTTGACTACAAGTTCGGGGAACTTGATGAAATTTCAGTCAAGTTCGGGCGAACTTGATGAAATTTCATCAAAATTAACCAAGTTCGGGCGAACTTGGTCAAAAAGTGCCAAGTTCGGTCGAGGGGCGTTCTCACCGTTTTCACACTTTTAGGCGTTTTCCCCAAATCTCACCCCTATATATATATATATATATATATATAGTGTGAGGTTCGTTGGGGAACACTAAAAAAGTGGGAAACCAGATAACTCTCTTAAAAATTCAACTTAACATTTTAAAAGTCATTTTTTGTGTTTTTCCTTATAAATACATGTAAAAGCATTTTTTATAAAAAAGATAAAAAACAAAAAATCAAAAAATGTCTAAAAACAGTTAAAATATAATTATCTTATAAAATTAACTTAACATGTTAAAAACCAATCTAAAAAAATCAACGCTTTTCCTTGTAAAAATTGGTAGAAACTAGTC